>BMAV01012314.1:139376-159704 GCA_019973955.1 Trichonephila inaurata madagascariensis | reverse complement strand
TTTAGCATGATTCCGAGAATCCCTGTCTTGGGCAGAAGAAAATTGGGGGTTGGCTTCCATCAATAACGAGTCCCGATTCAGTTTGGACAGACACTCTAGGAGAGAACCTAGGAATCGATATAGACCATCTAACGTTGTCGAAAAGTACCGCTATGATAGAGGTGTTCTGATGGTGGGGGCAGAAATCATGCAGACATACAGAGCTTTATGTGTTTGTTAGAGGCAATTTAACAGGTCAGCGGTACGTTGACGAGATCTTTATACCTTAGTCAGACTTTTCCATAGAGTATAGGGACCATATTTCATCTTTATGGACGACAATCGGAGAATATTCTATAATTCGAGTTGTGACTGCGATGTCCTCTGACCTTAACTCCGTCGAACACGTAAGGGATGCCCTTAGACCAGGGGTTGGCAGCCTTTTGAGTCGGAAGAGCCAAAAATTACTATTTACAAAACTTCAAAGTTTTTAAAGAGCCACAAAATGTTTTCCTGCCAACAATAAATAGTACTTAGTTAAATAAAGTTTTTTGATAAAAGAAATAAAAAAGAATAATCTATTTATTCATAAGAAAAAATAAATGTTTATAAATATATAAGTAGTGTTTTCACAACAAATTAGATAATATATACATATATGGCATTATTAGATAATTACTTATTATTTAAGTAAAAAATTAAAACAATTAAACATTTACTTACAGCAGTGTTTCACAAACCTTCAATGTTTGCGACCCAATTTTTCATAATAATTTTCATCACGCCCCCTTCACACAATAACGATAAATTTAACGCAATAATAATGCACTTTGATGTGTTAAAGCTGCTATACAATTTTAATCATAACCGTAGAAATTATCAAGATAAGTATTAAATTTTGTATATAACTAGACTATGGGAATCACTAGTAAATATTAAGCTTTTTCTTAACTTAGTATTGTGAGATTAATTATCAAATATATTGTGCAGAACTGGTTCATTTATAAGTATATTATATCAGTGTAAATGCGTATTTTATTTTTTATTATGTCCGAATGTATATTATGTTTTGCTTCCTTTCAGTAAATTTGTAATTTTTTAAAACCTTTATTTATTACTTTTCGATATTCTCGTGCCACACTTGTAGGGTTATCATGCCTCTTCAGGGGGGGGCGCCCCCTCCCGACAGTTTGAGAAACGCTGACTTACTGCACTAATTTGTACTTCAATAAAAGACAATTGAGCAAATAAATTCAATGGAAGCGTTGGTTGTGCATGGTTTTAGAAAGTTTGGTTACATTTGGTTTATAACTGGTTAATTTAAATTTCAAACACGACTCTAAATTTTCATTTATTAGTTGGCTATACTTTTAATTATATTCACGCACAATAGAAAGGTTGCTCGCCCGAATATGCCCATCCGAAGATAGTCAGTACTCAAAATGCCAACTTCTTCACCTCACTGAAACAATCTGGAAGACTATTCCATGCGTCGAATATAAGTTCCACAACACACGGCATTTCTTTTATAGCTACCAACTTTTTTTGAGTTATGTACACACACACACACACATTTCTGGACTTCCAACTCTTCACTTGATTTTCAACTCTGTAAGTTTTCCAATTCACAAAGCTTTACTTTTTAAATCGAGCAATTGCATTTCTAGACATCCAGTATCAATATCAAATGGCTCAATGTGGATTTCGTTACTATTTGTGTCGAGAGGATTTACTATGAATGTTAGAGAGGTTTTGTTGATTTTAAATTGCTTAAATCTGTCAGCAAATTAATCTTTAATTTTTTTATACCTGTGCTGAAGTAATTCGTGTCAAAGGTAGCACTGGTTTTATCGCGATCCTGACTAAGAAATTGAAAATGAAGTAATTTTCCGCTCTGAATATCTTTTGCAAAAATAATTAATTTTCCTTCGAAACAAACCAATTCTTCTACCTAAACATAGACTGGGTTTTCTTTCCCTTGCAGTTTTAGATTCAGCTCGCATAATTTCTCTGTGATATCCATCATAAAGTAGAATTTTTGCAACCATTTGTCGTTCTCTAATCGAAGGTGATTAATGCCTATTTCATTGAGGAATGTATTTTTTCCTTTCAAAAACAAAGCAAAACGTCTCATCCTTTAGAAAGCTATCGCACTTTATTGTAAACAAGGAGGTCAGAATACTGAATTTCCATTCCGCTTAAGAATTCTTTAAACTGACGATGGTAGAGTGCTTTTGACAAGATGCTGTTAACAATATTGATTACCAAATTCATGACCTTAACTATTTCGGCAGGAAATGTTTGGGCACAAAGAGCTTCTTATTGTATTATTTAGTGAAACGTAAGAATTTTGTGGTTTGTTTCGCTCTGAAGAATCTTTGTTGCCTCTTTATCTTTTCATCTCATACTTCTGACTCCATCAGCTGCTATTGAAACGATTTTATTTAAATCTATCTTATTGTTTTCAAGTCATGCTTGCACATCATTCTCTATATCTTCCCCTCTAATTTGTCCCGAGAGTGGTAGCAATTCTAGAAGTTCTTCTTTTGGACCTTGGGAAGACATATACCTGACAAAAAGTGCCGTGTATTTTATGTCGCAAGACTCATCTATAGCAAGCAATAAGGCAGAAGAAAGTTGAATATCTTCCACCAGTAAATATTATGTTACATTTGAAAACATTTTAGCTATTCTATCATGTACTGTTTTAGCGAATAGTGGCAAATATATGATTATTTCCAGATTTCTGTTTTGTTTTTGAGATCACGAAACATTTCTTCAGATGGATGTATGAACCAATCTTTGATATACTCACCATCTGTGAATGGGTACTTGATTTAGCTTCTCTTCCACAGTACAAAAACGTGACTCAACAAGAGCTATTTCTATTTATTAAGTTGTTCGCCGTTTCCAGTTTTTGTAAATATAAAAGAAAATTGTTGATTCGCTTGACGCATGACTTCATTTAGTTCATAAATTTTAGATTTCACCATAAAATCGGTCAAATAATGGTCAGTTTCCGTTGCTTATAGATGGGTATAGAACGAACCGGTGGTAATTGAAGTAAATCTCCTATTAAAACAATATCTAATTGACCAAAATATAACTGAACATTTCAAATTATCAGTTTTAATCTGGAATCAATCTTCAGTAATAATTAAGCACTGATCATATATATCTCATCAATGTATATGGATTTTGTGTACTTGAAAAGAGTTCTGTATTGTTGAGCGATTTCAGAATGTAACAGAAGTAAACTTGATAAAGAAAATTTTAAAACTGCATGAACAGTCGTTCCTGAAATAGCTATTGCTGCTTTACAACTTTGACAATATTCCTCATTGACAATATAGCGATTATATATTTCCTTCAAATGTTTAGTGACGAACGTTTTACCTCACACGGCAGGACCGGTAAAACATATTTGAATATGAGTTCGATATGATGATAAATGATGTGATATAACATGAAGTAAAAATTCCTTTTGTTTTTCGTTTGCCATTCTACTTAAGGTATCCGACTACCCTAAAACCATGGGTTTTTTTCAAAAATTGAAAACTTTTTATGATTTTATTTTATAGGTCATCTTACTAGCTTAATAAAAATACCAAGTATTTTATTTTCCATTCACTAGAACAAAAACTATAAGTGTTTTAGTAAAAGCAGATGCCATAATTTTACACAAGATGTCAAACTTTAAAATGCGTTTTACTCGAAATGTGTCTTTTTCGTAAATCTCAAAAGGAGATAGCGATTGCTCAAACAGTTTTGAAAATAATTTGCTAAATTTTTTTGTGTATGTTCTGCATAACAGTAGAAGTGTTTTGACCTTCAGATATTTCAATCACAGTTTTATTTTAAAATTTACAGTCCGTTATGTGAATATAATCACTGTATATTTAAGCAATTTCCTATAATCACTAAGATAAAAGGCTCTAGTTTTTGTAAAAATGAAAATGTCTCTTCTCTTGAAGGTCATTTCAAATATGATTAACAAAGTAGCACATCAAAATCGAAAAATTGAGAATTTGTTCATAAAGTTTTGTTGCAGATTGGGCCCCTTTTATGTAATTTTTTGTACATTTTCACCAGTTTTTTCCCCCTTTTAATGATAATAAATTATTTTCCTGTTTTCAATTTTAGGTTTTTATCTCCTTAAAAAAAATAAACAAATTTAAAAATCATAAAAAAGTCCCCATATCTCAATTTTTTTCAAAAAGAAGATCTCGCAAGTAGTTGGATGCCTTAATTGATAGAAATCTTTATTGGCATTAAATTTCCTCTTTTTTTTTTCTCAATAGGTAATAGTTTATGTAAGGTTGCTAAGTAAATGCCATTTTTGAAACAAAATTAATTATTCGCTCGTATTTTTTTTACTCGCAAAATTCTTTGATTTTCATTTGTTATAGTCTCCAATTTTTCTAGTACAACTCCTGAGAAAATCTGAAGTGGACGTGATAAAGTAGATATTGATTGCCAATTTGGCGCGAAACTAGTTTAATCGCCAAACATTTGGCTTTTCGTGAAATCGCGCTTTTTTATTACAGTTTTTACTTTTTTGAAAAGGGTTAATTTTTTATTTAATGGCTTAAAATTTCCCACATCGATTGCAAACAACGGTAATTTTTTAACAAACATGTAGGAATAATTATTAAGTTTAAAAATTCTCGTTGGAATGATAATAGACGAAAAACAGAAACAACATTTTAAAAGCCGTAATTTTTAAGCAATTTATTTCAATCTTTGTACAGATTAGAGAAAATATTATTCTAAGTACGGAAAAAAAAGTGTCTTAAGATTTTTTTGTAAATAACGCAGTTATTAAATATTTAATTAAAATTTTGAGTATTTTTTGAAAAATCTTTAAAAAAAATGGCAATATTTTTTCCCCTTTAAATAACTTATTCTAAAAGAAAAAAGCATGCCTTTTTTAGGATAGAATAACAATTAATTAACGCAAAAGAAAACTAAAAGGGAATGATTTAGAAATCATTTTCATAAAGACGTATCAATTTTGACTCATTTTGGGAAAAATCGCAAAAAATAGAAAATATCATTATTTTGTAAAAAAAAAAAATCATATATCGTGGCAGAGAAAAAGATTTTTCCGTTTCTGTAATTATTTTTTGTCTGAGTTAGATAGTAAAAATTATATAGATGGCTTAAAGTAGCTAGTAACTTGTAACGAAATTTTTTCTCTACCGTACCATAAGCTGTTAACTTCAATTATCTAGAAATTATTTATTACAATAAATAATTTAGACACAAAGCTTTGCTTGCCTCACTCTCTCACGTACTGATTGATAATAAATACATAGTTTCGTCGCATCTGTGGTCGCTTTTGGTGTGCGCCGATCCCCGACTGGCACGAACGGACTTGTCAGAACGTGTTTATCACGACGCAATATGCACATTTTTTTAAATTTTGGGAAATATTAGATCGTTAGCTTAAGAATAGAGGTGTTATACCAGTTATGCCAAAATCAATGAAAATTGCCAAACATATAAACATTCTAAAACTACAAATAACTACCTACTTTGAACCTCAGAGTTCGAAAATAGGTTTTTTTAAATAAATATTTACAGGTAATTATAATTATAATTTTAATGCTAATTTATAAATAAAAAAGCCGCAAAATACACAAGTAAATAAATGGGTAATTTATTAAATACATATTTTAATAACAGCGCTAGTACTTTCTTTTTTGACAATTCTTGTTGACTTTAAAAATGTAGTTAGGTACCTTATTTGGAAAAATATATGTATTTTAAAAATGTAATACGTATTATGTTACCTACCTTTACTTCGGTTTTATTATTATTATTATATATGTGCATGCATATATATATACCTTTCAGAGAAGATAATTCGCTTCTAAATCTTCTACTTGAAACAACAAACTATACGACACATCCAAAGCACTGGTGAAGACGGCAAATTGTCTTGCATCGAAAGCGAATTAAAACATACATAAAAACATCTGACGACGGCATCATTTGAGAGCTTCCGACAGAATGACGACAGTGACGACACGTGTGGTGTCGGAGGGGTGCGCCGAAAAGCGAGTACAAGTGAATCAGATATAGAAATTATGTCTAATCCTCGTAAATCGATTCAGAACGATTTTTCTTGGCCAAAAGATGCTGCTCTGAGACTGCGACCACTAATTATGCACTCACATTTCGAGAGATTTATTCTTTAATGAAAAATAAGGACAAACTAGTCTGGATGGCCCCTCCCGACCATCCCGGGAATAGTAGGGAAAGCCCTGGGACTGCTTTTGAATTTGACTTAGACAGAAATGATCGAACGGCTGTGTCCAGATTGCTCAATGGGCTTTTGAAATGCAATACCTTCGAATCTGGCCGTAAGGTTTTCCAGACTTGTTCCAAGTGTCACCCATTACCGGCTTCCCCTGAACATATCGTCAATTCTTTGGGGTTAGCTTTGGAAGTTGATCATACGAGTCCATTTCTGGTACTGGACTTTGCTAAGGTTAATGGTCTCATGGATCTGATCTAGAAGCCACTAGATACTGAAGGATTGGACATAACAACACATAACAATTTTTAACTTTTTTTTTCATAAAATAAAAAATATTTGCTTATGGAGCTAAAGAGTTGCAGTTTCAAATCCAAACAGCCACAGGCAGCCAACCCCTGCCTTAGACTCTCAGTTACATTTCGAATACCAGCTCCAATGACCATCTATGAGCTCAAAAGTGTGTTGGTGCAAAAGTAGGTGTGGTTGTCATAGGGGTTGGGAAGATCCCTGATAAACAGCATGAACCACCGATGCGAGGCTAGTGCAGTTGTTAGAGACGTTCATTGACGCTATTAAACACGTTTTTCTCTGATGGTAGGGCACTGATCAGTTTCTTTTGCTGGATAAATAATCAAAAATAAAGATTTAAAGATAAATTCTAATAAAGAGTCTTATAATAAATTTTATTTTCAAATGATCGTTATTTTTGGAATCTGATTATACGTATAGTATTGATACTTTTATAATACTATATTTAGTGTTGAGAGGGGTCTAAATATGTCTTTTACTATTGTTTGGATAAAAAGCATGTGTTTTACATATTCAATAATTTAACAACTATTACTTGTCCGGTATCAAAATTGGATGCAATAAGTGCACCCTCATTTCTGCCATATCCCTAATTTTTAAGCTATTGAAATAATTTTATAACTATCATTTTTTTCAAAAAGCACGTTTTCAATGCTCACAAGCAAGTTATTAAGAATTTAAAACTATACAAATTTCGAAAGGAGAAATAATACACAACAAAAAAAATTCTAATTACACAAAAAAAAATTCGTCCAGATAATAAATTTCAAATTAAAAGCAAATATTTTCATCATATTTACAAACTTCGCTCCAAAAGTACGTAAACAAACTAACAGATAAATTTGAAGTTAAGTTTCATTTAATCTACAGTTAATTGTGTATGATTAAATGAAATTTTTTGTGGAGGCTTTACAAGTTCTCAGGTTTAAAAAGTCAATATTTACACTTAATTTGTCAAAGTGGGCGTGGCCTGTGAAAGCTGATTATTTTTAATTTTTTTTTTTTAAAATATTTCTAATTCATATAATGGCGTGTATGGTATATCATTGGAAAGGTAATGATATGGAGAATTTAGAAATATCAAAAACTAAAAATCAATTTTTAAAAAGCTTTTAACCTACTGACTGGCCTTAAATGTTTGTTATATTTTTTTATAAAATTTCCTTTAATTTTAAATCAATACATTTCAAAAAGCTTGTGAAACTGAAAATTTTGTTTATTCCGAGAATCCTACCCAATTATGAATTAATGCATATTGAAGCAAATAGATTTAAAATTTTATACGATGGAATTAAACAAAAAGCGAGCAAATAAGTATTTAGAAACTTCATTTTTCTTGCTTAAATACTGTTTGTGCAAGATTTTTATTTACTATACTTTGTTTACTCCTTTGTGCCTTGAAAAAAAAATATGACTGAATTATGTATCACATAATCGGAATAAAAAGTATTTACTTTCTATTACTTTTAATCTTGTATGACTGAAAAATTACTTCTAAGAACAGCACGAAAATCAATAAATTGTTACAAATGCCGTTGTTTAGGGATTTACGAAAATGTAAATGTTTATTGAAAGTATTGTATAGAAGGAACGGCCATATTTGTATAAATATCTATATAACGTACGGATTTACTAAGGAACTTCAAGAAATAATTATATATATATATATATATATATATATTTATAATGATGCTAATATGCCTGAATTACAACTCACTATTATTTGATTAGAATGACATTTAAACTGTAAGAATATAACACTTTAAGCGTAACGGAGGTTTTGGGTGGTGTTCCTCTTAGTTATAAAAAAAAAAATGTTTAAGTGACGAGAATAATACCTGTGTGTGTGAACTGCCACTTCGCTCTCCAAACTTCGAAACCTTTTAATGTCAGGGCTTTGAGTCTAAGAAGATGAACGTATATCGGTCTTATTACGCTTCGAATTTTTAATGGCACTAGGACTCAAATCCATAACTTATTACAAGTCTTTGAGCATGATCATTTGCTATCGTGTTCTCAGAAATAGTCTTGGAAAAGGAATGGCTCGTCAAAATAGATGTATGAAATTTATGTTTTACTTGACTGAAGAATTTAATAAGTTCGTTTAGATAAAGGTATATTTTTAATAATAAAGTCTAAAATATAAATCATCCTTCTTTTTTTAGTATATATCTAGTGCAGAGAGAGGGGTGTCCAACACGCGGCCCGCGGGTCGTATATGCCCACCAGTACATAAGTTGCGGCCCGGTGACTCTTTTTAAAAGAAATTTAAATATCAAGTTTTTAAAGTTTTTTTTTTTTTTTTTTTTTATTTTGAAATTTATTTGAGGGGAAATTATATATATATATAAATCTACAAAAAATGTATTTGCCTGTATCATGTTTTAAAATAAATCCTTTTTGATAATAGAAATATCCTTTAGATTAAAATAAATATATATTTAATCAAACACTAACATTTGCTTTTACTAAAATAAATTAGTTTTTTAAATGAATTCCGAATTGCATTATGCATATCCTGTACTCTATGAATGGTACATGATTCACTGTGTGTGTGAATTTCATTTTTCCTCCCCCTATTCTGTTCGGAGTGCGAAAAAAGTAAGAGACAGTCAGAGATGTTTTTAAAGTTTAAAAGAAGTCTTCAGGATGGTTAAGATAAAGGGCAATGCATACTTAATCGTTTGCGAATGACAGAACAATCAAATTTCAACAATGAGTAACGGAAGATCAATTCAAAAGGAACACCGTTATTTTCAAGAAAATGGCAACTGTAATATTTTAAACATTATTTGATCATTTCATTATTATATTATATAAACATTATTATATTATGTGTGTGTGTATGTATGAATATATAAAAAAAAATATGAGAACAATAATAATGATTTATTTTGTTTTAAATTTTCTCTCCAATAAATGTTTTTTGTGTTTCCAAATCTGATATACATATTTTTATACAGGTACATATTTTTATGTGCGGCCCGCGAGATTATAATGTTTTTCCGAAGTGGCCCGCAAGGTCATTTGGGTTGGACACCCCTGATCTAGAGCATAATTTTCTTTTTTATGCAAAAGTACACTTCGTGCCTTGCACTTGGGCGTGTTTCAAATACATCAAAAATAGAAGATATTGATTGTGTTGTATAAAATGCTTTGTAACTTGCTTAAACAGCTTTTAAAGTACCTGCTTACTTTCGAAAATGCGATTTTGAAAAAGCATACTTACGTATAAATTTATAATGATTTTGATATATTATAGAAATTGACAAGCCCAACAATTTCAAAGATTTTAGTAGTTAACTAAATACGTTCAAAACTGTGAATCTCAAATGAATATATATCAACGAATTTTTCTTCTTTTTTAATGTCACTTGATCTAAAATATATTTATAAAATTATTTTAAGAATATTGTTGTAATAATAATTATTTAAATGTAATTTTTTAACAAATAAATGAAGAAAAAATTACATATTTTTTAACCATTTTCTTTTTCTAAAACTTTCATTAATAATAATATTATATTGCCTTCTGTGCAGAGATTGAACTAGGATTTTTAAAATATATCAATAAAAAAATTCATATTTCAACATTCATTCGATTTATTCATATTTTAATACATCGTAGTAGAGAAATTTAACAAAAACGATGGTTATTATATTTCAATAGGTAGAGATTCTGAAAATAATATAATATTTCTAAAAAAATGTACTTCACGCTCTGTTCAGGAATCTGAGCTAAATCAAAGCAAAATATTATTTTTATAGAATAATTATGTGTAAAAGAAAAATGTTTTGACAACTTTTTTTTTTCCTTCATGCTTCATACTTTGCTCAAAAAATATGTTTAAATACTTGTTTTATTGTAATAATATTCTTAAAATAATTTATAAGTACATTCTAGATCGAGTGACATTAAATAAAAACGTATATTTATATGATTTTGAGACTCACAGTTATGAACGTAGTCAGTTAACTTAAATGCATGAAAAGATAGGAATATTTAGTTTTTATCATAATGTACATTTTTTTCAGAAGGTTTTTTTTTTTCCATCCTTTTTCTCAAATCTTCTGCATCCCTAAACAAAAAATAATCCTGCAAAAACATTTTACCTCAGAGTTGACAGATTTCTTTTGGATATTTCCCCCCAATTTTGACAGTGAATGGAAAGAGTGTCTATGAAAAATAAGAAGTGGAACGCCGGGACGGTTTCACATTTACTTGCAAAAAATATCTCGTTCAACAAATATCGAAAATGTCAGTTTTTTTATATTAAATTCAAAGATCCAGAAAACAAAACGGAAAATATTACTTGTGGACGGGGAAATTACAGTTGTTTTCAAAACCATATTGTGTAAACAGAAAAGAGAGAGAGAATCCAAGGCAGGATAAGAAAGCAACACCCAGTACCTTTCCTTTAAATACATATATAGAGAGAAGCTTTATATATTTATATCAGAATTACTTTTAATTACAGATGTTGATTGAAGTACTCAATTAAATAAGTGCATTGCGCTAAAATACGCCACTATGTACGAAGTCATTTTTAGCAATTTAATAAACAGAAATAATAACAGAAGCTAGGCATGTAAAATGCACTGAAGGCAGTCATTACTTTACAATTATTCTTTAGCTAGATAAATTATTTTGCCCTGAGAATAAACCCTGAAAAAAATGTGAGATTAATCCTGGACTATATAAATCACCTATATGAGAAAAAAAAAGAGTTTTTAGCAACATATTAGGAAAAAAAACAGTTGATTTATCAGATTTCAATACATATCAAATGGTTATGGTTCGATGCCGGACACGTCAATTTCAGGAACTTTGCGATAGGTGCGCTGCTCACGTTTAGTGGTCATGAGTATTTAACAAAAGTAAGTGGTCAGCGGATTATGACACAATGACTTGCAGGCAGCAGTTTGTCAGCCGTTGTTCATTGTTTCCAAAGAAGAGTAGAAACTGTTATGCATTGTTTGCTGTAATCCATGGGCTAAAACGACGGACAATTATTAATACAATGTTCAAAGCTTTCTGCTGCGTTTTGATCTATGCGGAATGTGCTCACATCACATCCTTACTTTGACGGTATGTCAACACAACAGCGCTTGCAATCGATTGACAGTGTGCCATAATAAAATTCGAGAACAATTACTTACAAATTACAAGCCTTATAAATTACGTTTTCTTGTCTATCGCATTGATGGGTGTCTGTAAAACACAGATGTGCAATGGAACTCTCGCACATGCGACAATAGTTGCTTG
The DNA here is from genome assembly GCA_019973955.1 of Trichonephila inaurata madagascariensis. Taxonomy (NCBI): domain Eukaryota; kingdom Metazoa; phylum Arthropoda; class Arachnida; order Araneae; family Nephilidae; genus Trichonephila; species Trichonephila inaurata. Next base: position 147,885 of record BMAV01012314.1, on the reverse strand, counting down.
GATTCAAGATGGAGTAGGCCATATTATAGTGTGGACGATATTTCTACGGAGCAAGTGAACAAACATTTTCCTAAAAGAACTTTGTTAACAAATACTAGCTAGTTGAGTAAAGTTGTACTATCCTTCATGGCAATACTGATGATAGTGCTTGGTAAAAGGATAACGCACTATGTCAAAAATATCTGGGAGAGACTGATACCAAAAACCTCATATTACATACCAGTATCTTATCGACTCAATGATTCGCCGGGTTGTGGACGAAAATTGGTCCGATTTAATATAAAATAAATGAATCTAATGTAATGCTTCTTCACAGTACAGTATTTTATGGCATCGATCAATTAATATTTTTAAGTCAAATGTTAACTAGCACAATCTTGCTAAATAAAAAAAAAGGTCGAGTTTCAGAAATACATAAAATTGGTTTCATGATTGCTATAAAACAAAATATAGATATGAATTTCCCTAATTTGATTCGCCAAATATCAAATCAAATTAATGTACTTTTATTAAAAGTTTGCCTTTTAACATTCTTTTCGAAAGAAAAAAAAACCATGATTGAAATGAATTTATTTATCAAAATGAAGCATACCTGATACTGATGTACATATATTTTTGTAAATCAAAACTGAAAGTCACAGAATTTATTAATGGTAAGCAAATCTATATTAAATATTAACATTGGTAATTTGTGAACATCCCATCTTCTCATCCTAAGTGTCGGTCAAGCACACTTATATTGTATTATTCTAAGATATCGATCGTAGGTAATGCAGGAAATGGTAAGTTTTATATATATACTATATACTAGCTGGTATACCCGTTCTTCGCACGGGTGAAATTAAAAATTAATCAATACAGACTGAACGATAAAGAAGTTTTTAAAGAGTTAATTTTAAGTGAATTGTAAACTAAACAAAAAAAAGCTTTTCGTATATCTCAGCTGATAAAAAAGAACATGTTCACTAAATTTTATGTCTTTAGATATAATAGTATAATAGCTGATTTTTTATTATTATTATTTATGATATCCGTAACTTTCTTATGGGTCGATTTTTTAAAACACCTACCTGCTCAGCAAAAGTAACACATTGTTACAAATTTTGTGTAATAAACTCTTAAAATAGTGTAAATAATTTGTATCTGGATGTGTATTATGTGTTAATATTACTTTCTGATGCATATATTTTACGATGAATATAGCCGTTACCCTCGACTTCACACACGTCGAATTTAACAAAAAGAGTTTATTCACTTCGTAGAGTTAATGAAAACTTAATAATTATGTATTCTACGTAAAGAAATACCTATGTTATAAGTATAATGTCATTCTTCTACTTTGTGAATCTATGTATCTTTTTTATTTTATTTATTTTTTTCCTTCGTTTTTTGTTGAGCAAGGGGTGAAGAGGAAGCATGACCTTTGACACTGTCAAATGGGTGAAAACTAAAATAATTAGGATCAAAATAGATCTAAGTAGCAGTAGGGTGAAACGCAAACACAAAGGAAGCTGCAAGTAAGGGGGTGAAAGGGACGCATGACCTTTGAAAATGCAGTTAAGGACAATAGAATCATTAGGATCAAAGGACATGAACGGGAAATGTCGCGAGGGGAAGCAACCTAATCAAACAGAAAAGTTTGATAAACTGCTAGAAATCGTTGAGAAAGAAGGCTCGTGAAATAAAATAGTCCCTATTGAATAAAAACAATCCCTATTGAAATAAATATTCCCTATTTGAATCGGATATTGCTCACTATTTCATTAATTTATTTTTATTTTTTAATTTTGTTTTCTTGGAACCCTATTTTTCTTTTTTAAATAAAAGTAGCCTAATCTACTCCTTATAACAGTCGCTATCTACCAGTGAAAGTTCCGTCAAAATTGGTCCAGGAGTTTTAGAGATTAGCTCGAACAAACAGACTTACAAAAATTTTAAAAAATGATTTTTTTCATATAAGTACGGATTATACTTTTCAATGTATTTAGTAAGAAACTGTTAATTTCAAATTAAAAAAGTGATTTCATTTTTATTTATATATATATATATATATATATATATATATATACTCTTACTTCCAAAAGTAAAAAAACGGAGAGGAAAATGCCAATTTCCTGAAGCCAATCAGAATTGAAGATGATACAATTCGCTGCAGAGGTAGATGGAAGTATGCAAATATGTTAGGTGACAGACAATCGTGCTTTCATGTCAAGAAATATACAAAAATTGCAGTCTAATAAGAAGCCAGTTTTATGAAGGGTTACAGAAGTTGATTGTGTAAGTGTTGATAGAAGGTGTTTAAAACTTTCGTACAATTTGTTTTCATGACATACGTGTTTCTATGACTTCCAGAAAACGAATGGAAGATTCTGAGCGCTGGCATGCTGTATGGCGCATTGAAGCAGGGCAGTCGATAACAGTTGTTGCTCTTTTCTTCGACGTTGATCATTATGTAATTTCACGTTTATGGAAACAATTCCAAACCACACAGACAGTTGTCTGAAGGCCCTAAGGCGGTCGCCCAAGGGTTACAACTCCCACGGAGGATCGATATATTTCTATTGTAGACAAATGGAATCACAGAGAGAACTCCACAAGTGTGACATTTATAGTTACAGCGTATATTGGTAAGGCTATAACTGCAGCTACTGTACAACGAAGATTACATAAGAATGGACTGTATGTCCTAGTACCTCGAGTTTGTTGTCCCCTATCCGTCCAATTAAGAGGGGCACGATTAAAGTGGTGCTGGGAACATGGCAATAGGACTGTGTCTAACTGGGGCAATGTCATGTTTACTGATGAGTCAAGATTTGCTCTGGAACCAAATGACAAACGTATAAGGATATGGCGTAAACAAAAAAAAACACGCAATCAGCCCCAAAACATCACCGAACATCACGCATTCCAAGGCGGAAGCATTATGATGTGAGCAGGGATTTCATTAGGATACCGCACCAACCTGCACATTTTTAAACGGGGTTCTGTGACGGCTGTCCTGTATCGAGATGAAGTCCTAGAACCCATTGTGAGATCGTACGCTGCAGCAGTTGGCCCTACTTTTGTTTTAAAGGACGATGACGCACGTCCCCATAGAACTGACATCGTCGATGGCTTCCTGGAGAGTGAAGGGATTGCACGTATGGCGTGGCCACCATATTCGCCCGACCTTAATTTTATTGAAAATCTTTGGGATGCTCTCAGCCATTCTGTATCTTCACGTTTCCCACCTCCAGCCACTCCTATTGAGTTGGAAACTGATCTACAAGAAGAATGGCGATTGCTTAATTCTGCGGTGGTTGACCACCTAATTGAAAGCATGGTCAGAAGTAAACTTTGCATACAGATGAGGGGAGATCACACACCCTATTAATGTCCTATTTTTTTCATTTTACGCTGTTTATTTTCACTTTATACATAATTCTGTTTAAGTCCCCAGTATGACATTATTTGATAACTTACAAAAATATAATTTTGTTTTCATTTCTGTATATAATTATTGATTTTGCTTTATGTATAAATATATATGCTACTTTACTGCCAAATTTTGTGTCAATAAAAGCAGTATTTGTTGATTGTCTTGCATTTTACATCTGTGTGCTGAACTTTTGGAAGTGAGTGTATAAATACTATCTCTCCTTTTTCGCATCCGGATATTATACGACCTTTTATAACGTTTTTTTGCAATGACACTACTCGCTGCCTGGTGCCATTGCAAAGTTTTGGTGGGTTTAATTTACGGAGTATTATGACGGGCTCATCAATCTTAAGATATAGTTTGTGAGGGTATAGACCAGGCACAATTATATTGTTTAAAAGTTCTGTTGGATAATTAACCGCTTCATCCGGATTGCAACTTGTATTGATCATTGGAATGATAATAAGAGTTGAATGCACATAAACGAAGGTGCAAACAAGGGGTTAGAGGGATGCATGACCTTTGACACTCTCTCTATTGTAAGAGGATTTATTTATTGTAATTGCTGATAGAAGGTGTTTAAAACTTTCGCACAATTTGTTTTCAAAACGTACGTGTTTTTATGACTTCCAGAAAATGAATGAAAGATTCTGAGCCCTGGCGTGCCATGGGGCGCTTTGCAGCAGGACAGTCGATCACATATGTTGCTCTTTTTTTCGTCGTTCATCATTCTTTAATTTCACGTTGATAGAAACAATTCCAAACCACACAGACAGTTTTCCAAAGGTCCGTAGCTGGTCGCCCAATGGTAACAACCTTCGCGGAAGATCGATATATTGCTATTGTATCTAAGAGGAATAGCAGAGTGACATTCACACATGTGACATCTATGGTTACAGCTTCCATTGGTAAGGCTATATCTGCAGCTACTGTACATCCCGAAGATTAAATATGAATGGACTGTATGCCCGGGTACCTCGAGTTTGTGTTCCTCTATCCGTCCAATCAAGAGGGGCACAGTTAAAGCGGTGCTGGGAACATGGCAATTGGGACTATGTCTGATTGGGACAATGTCATGTTTACTGATGAGTCAAGATTTGCTCTGGAGCCAGATGACAAGTGTATAAAATTATGGCGTAAACAAGGAGCACGCAATCAGCCCCAAAACATCACCGAACATGACGCATTACGAGGCGGAAGCATTGTGGTGTGGGGAGGGATTTCATTAGAATACTGCACCGACCTGCACATCTTTAAACAGGGTTCTGTGACGGCTGTCTGGTATCGAGATGAAGTCCTAGAACCCGTTGTGAGATTGTACGCTGCAGCAGTTGGCCCTACTTTTGTTTTAAAGGACGATAACACACGTCCCCATAGAACTGACATCGTCGATGACTACCTGGAGAGTGAAGGAATTGCGCGTATGGCGTGGCCAGCATATTCGCCCGACCTTAATCCCATTGAAAATCTTTGGGATATTCTCGACCGTGCTGTATCTTGACGTTTCCTACTTCCAGCCACTCTTATTGAGCTGGAAACTGCTCTACAGGAAGAATGGTGATTGCTTAATTCTGCGGTTGTTGACCACCTAATTGAAAGCATGGTCGGAAGGTGTAAACTTTACATACAGATTAGAGGGGATCACATACCCTATTATTGTCCTTTTTTTCATTTTATGCTGTTTATTTTCACTTTATACATATTTCTGTTTTTGTCTCCAGTATGGCATTGTCTGATAACTTACAAAAATTTAATATTTTTTTCATTTCTGTATATAATTATTGATTTTGTTTTATTTATAAATATATATACTGCTTTACTGCCAAATTTTGTGTCAATGAAAGCAGTATTTGTTGATTTTTTTTTGTTTTTCTTTTTGCATTTTACATCTACGTGCTTAACTTTTGGAAGTGAGTGTATATACAGAATTGAAAAGGAATCTACCAAAATTTATCAATTGTTGTTTCAGATTAAAATCATTTCGCAATTTATTTATTTTTGCTAGGGTGCAAATATTTCGATCTTTCATAACTCATACATGTTCCATTAGTGAACAGTGGGGTGATTCTACAGTTTAAGTGACAGTATCAAAAACAATAAAGCCATAAGACAGCACTTTCCTATTAAAAATGACTATGGATATGTCCAAAATCGGATAACATTAAAGGAACACGGAGTATCATCGATACATAGTTCAGCTGTGAATGTTAACTACTAAAAGAAGAAACCCTGTTGCAATAAAAGGTAACAATCCGTACAATTGAGCCTGTGATAATAGGTACAGTAGTCTCTATAAAATAAAAGACTATAACATCCTTTTGTACCGGCTCTTCTCACTTGGATTTAGTGTGGTCTATTCCATGACGGAATTGAGCTTCAACAGTAAAAGCGTGGAGCCCACACATGAGGATTGATTACTGCACTATATTCTAGACGTCTCTATAAATGTGAATGATTTACTGACATTCGTTTCAAAGTTGGCTATGAGTATTCCTTGCCAAATGTCTAAGATGTTGAAAAATAGACTGGTAACCCGGCAAAGGTACTCCTTTGATAACAAAGTTACCAATGAGATAGTTCGATAACTTCACACAATCATCAGCCTTTGCACTTATTCGGGGATTTTTATTATATAAAGATTTGTTTTTTTCTTGATTTGCGTATGATTAAGGAGGCAAAGTTTTAATCAGCAAGACCAGCCATTTTTACTTCTCTTGTTTATATGAAAACGTTTACTGTTCTCTTTGCTTATAATGTCTTCGATAACGTCATAATACATCGTTCGTTGTATCATCAATGACCTGAAAATTCAGCATTGAAAAATGATAACATTCAATAGTCTTAAGTTAATTACGCAGCAGAAACGTGTACAATGACCGAATTTTAATCACGTGAACATTTTGTGTATCGGAATATGCAGGTGGAACTTTAAGATCATAGGACTTTTCAAGTGATAACTCCTTTCGGCACGTTTTGCTGATGAATGAATCTAAATTAAGCGTTTATATATATATATATATAATATACACAAATAATTTTATAAGTAGTGCAAATAATTAGACTAATAGGCGCTTTTAATTGTATATGCTTATATATAAATATATAACAATGCATTTTTATCTAAACATTGACCTTAACAGAAAATGGATGGAATAAGCAAATCCACCGATGATCACGAAAAAGAGAAATGCTTAACAACCGCAGACAAAAATGTCATTAAAGTAACATAGAACATCCGAATAACTGGTTTCTCTTGTTCAGAATGAATCATAAGTTTTATCTTCTATCGTGTGGTCATAAGCACACACCAATTTTTTTTTCCAAAGAGTTTTTATGCAAAATATTATTTAAGACATTAATTAGTATTGCCTTTTTTAAGTGGATACTTCCTCTTAAGCGAGTAATATATATATATAAATTAAGTCAATTCCTACTTAGATCAACAAAGTTTTTTTTTTTATTTTAGCTACTTTTTATTAAATAGCTACAATTAATATAAATATGTATATACATAGAACATAATCACAACATTATGTGGTAATTAATTTTTATTCATTATCATTAAAGTATCGTATTGTCATCCAAAACAATCGTGTATATAAAATTTCAGTTCAACTGAATGCTTTAACACGAGAGAGAAAAAAACGTTTCAAGTTTTGGCACGTTGCCAAAATGGTTGCTAAGTCGCCAACGTGTCTATATTTGTAGTTCTTTAAATAATTAGTTTTAATCAATAATATTTTTATTAATTATTATTAAATTTTTGTATTGGCATCCAAAATGATTGTGTACTTAAAGTTCAGCTCAATTGAGAGCTTTAAAATATATTTTACTAAGGATTGAAAATGTCACCAAGATAATTAAATAAACAAACAAACAAATAAATATATAGAGTGTGAGTTAATAGTAGGAATTGAATCAAGGAAACGATTTTTGCTCAATAATATATTAATTTGGCTTTCTTAATGTATACTTAATTTAGATTTCAAAAGTCTATACAATCGGATCTCATATTATTTATTTTGTTTAAAACGTACTTATTGAGATCTGATATTCCATCTACCCGACAAATAAAAATCGTCTTAATTTCATTCTTTCTGCAATAAACAAACTTTACATCAATTGAAACTGAAAATAAAAAAATAGACTAAATATTTTGCACGAGGATTCCACAAAACCGTAAAAAGGTATTAGGGCTTTGTTACGATGGCTTATATGCGATTGCAGAACACAATTCTGAAAGATAACTAAATGACTACAAAACCGCTCTTTTTATTCCAAAATGTGCTTCTCACAGTTAACGAAAGGGTTATTTGTTGTAATACAAGTGTAACAATTGCTATGATCAAAATGTTTCTAAGCTGGGCGGAAAGCCTCAAACACTACAGTGATTACCTCTTTCAAAATACAATAAACTTTGTTAGTTTTTGAATTCTTTCGCAAATACTTCAAAGAGCTCTCTTTTGCTTGGAGGCTAAATTGTGTTAATACTTTTGTAGTCAAATATAAAAATTTACGAGCTTATAATTTAAAATGTTTTTTTTAATGTAGTTCAGTATGTTTTGTTATATTTCTGTGTTAGAGAAATATTATATGTTAACTCATTGTCTTATTTTACTAAGTACGTTTCTGTAAAACTAATGAGAAAATCTTGAAAAAGTCTAGATATTATTAATAATTAATTGTTTGACTTGTAAAGAATTTCTTACTTAAGTTATCAGCTTTAGGATTATTAAAAATATATATTATTTAAATCAAAATCATTGCTTACAATTAACAATATATTTTGTATCTTTTTTTTCATAAAATATTTGAAATATTTAAACTGTGAATGTGTGTCCCGAAAATAAATGAGAGCAAATTATTTTTTCCCCTTTAATTCACCAACTTTAATTAATTTCTCAAACGAGATAAATGATTAATAGTGAATACACTTTAATAATACTAAACATTTTGCGTTTTCCTGATAATGTCTAAATTATCAAACACATTTTCTGCATGGTCAAATGATATTGTTTTCATTTGTCTCAGAAGCAAATTAAAATAATAAAATTTCATTCAAATTTTATTAAAATAAGTATTTAATTACAG
>BMAV01012314.1:113792-125814 GCA_019973955.1 Trichonephila inaurata madagascariensis | reverse complement strand
TCTTTACTGAGGAGTCACGCATTTGTCTGCAACACCACGATGGTTGGTTTCGAGTCTGGAGACACCTTGGAGTAAGAATACTAAACAACTACGTTATACACCACCACACTGGTCCTCCTACAGGTATTATGGTATGGGGCGGTATTGTATATCACTATCGCACTCCTCTAGTAAGCATTGCCGGTACTTTAAGCCCCATTACCTTCAGGGCTTGGCCACAGCCATATTTCAACAGGATTATGCGTGTTCACTCGTAGCACGCATTGTCCAAAGGTTACTCGTCAATCATCAGATTGAATTGCTTCCATGACCGGCTCTCTCTCCGGATCTTTCGCCGATACAAAACTTGTGATCCATGATTGCTCAACGATTGACCTAGTTTACCCCCCAGGTGCCACACCAGATCAATTTTGGCAAAGTGTGGAAGCTGCTTGGTCTGCTGTACACCAGGAACACATCCAAAGTCTCTTTGAATCAATGCCGAGGCGTGTGGAAGCGGTGATCTCCAACAATGGCGGCTACTCTGGCTACTGATTCTGGCAGGAACCACACTTCACAGAAGTCTATAAATTTAATCATTTGATACATGGTCAACATGTTATCTACAAAATAAATTTTGTTGTGCTATCTCTTGTCTTTCTTGGTGTTGCATTTACGGTGGCCAGCAGTGTACATATTCTAATTACAATCAAGAGAGAGAGAGAATATTCATTCCTTTAGTTTTATTTTAAGTAGAAATTATTTAATATACAATTAATGCACAAGCTATTTTAATTGTAATCTATTTTTAATACAAATATATTCTTGAAGTTTTTATATTAATACATGTGTTTCATAAATTATTTCAGTGCTAATTATTTTATACATTTTGCTACACGAAAATAAAAAAAAAATAGAGAAAAAAATACTATGCTCTGAATTTGTATTTGGATCAGGAGTCTGGCAAAAACTAGTTTTTTTGTACACAGATTCAGCACGCGCTATGTATTTTTTAATACAATTCCAAAATAATTTGCTTCCATTAATTTCCAAAAGGTTCCATTCAGTATTATAAACAGTTAATTCAGAAGGCTAGCTAGCCTCAAACTTGTTAAACTCCAATTTCACAGTTTTCCTAGAAGAGTATTATTAACTATATATATATATATATATAGATAGATAGATATATACAAAAAAGTCTTTGGACTAAAATGGAAACCTATTATGAATTCTAAAGCTGTCGCTGAATTAGGCCAGTGAATTAGGGTTATCAATGCTTTACGGATCCTACCTTCCATGTACAGCAGAAACTTTCGACATAATAGAAAAAAAAAAACCAAGTTGAAAAGTTAAGCCTAATACAACACGTGGAAGAAAAACCTGATAATATATTAAAATGAAACTAAGAAAAGAGAATTACTAATGAATGTCTCAAGGAGAGGAATAAAAAATAAATAAATAAAATTTAAAAATTTAAAAAAATAATAAAAAAAAAACTTACGTGTAAAATAATAACTGAATATCGAAAATTGAACCTTCCAGAATAAGCTCCCTACACGATATGAAGTAAAATAATTGTAAAGACTACAATAGAAGGAAAAATAGTAGCGCCACCTGGATATTTATTTTGCAATTAAACAAACCACTAAGATTTTCTTAAAAAATAAACTAAATAAAGGAAGTTTTAAAAACGATAATGAACGAATTTAATCGATATATTGCAATTAAAATAGGCGCTCCATTTTTTTTTTTTTTTGTATTTTTTCAAAAAAAATGAACTAAATAAAAGGAATTTTAAATAAAATAATTAACTAAGATAAAAATATATTTATAATTAGAAATAGAAATATATTTATAAATAAATTTACTTGGATAATTGTATTCTAAACAATTATTGCAAAAATTCACAAAATTACTTTGTTTAGAAATGTTATCAGTAAATAAATCATGGTTTCTTTTTATAAAATTTTAGATAATATTTCTAAATATTGATAGGTTTAGGTTACTACCCAAAAAGGCATTTTTATAATGTTAAAATCAAATGAGTTTCTTATCAAAAATATTACCTAATTACAAATTATTCTTAACCTTTAATTGAAGGTCCAAAATGTTAGCTCACACATTATTATAATTAGTTTTTACTAATTTTAAATAGTGGAGATAATAATTAAGCTTAGGAACAAAGTCTACTGTATTACTAAACATAATTAAGTCATTTATGTATCTAAAAATGTATCAAGATTCATAACTAATACTATTTTCATAAAAATGCAAGTAGATATTTGCTAAGCAGTTGCTAGCTGGTCCACCTTGTGGTAAACCTTTAATTTGCTGATAATAAGCGTTATTATGGAAAATTTAATTTTCTTTTAATACTAATTCAATAATAGAAATATATTTATCATATTTTAATATCCTATTTAAAAAGTATTTGCTATATGCTATTTTAAGAATCTTAAACATGTCTTCTATATCTGTGAAATTAAATATATATATATACTTGAAATAAAAATATTTAACTTCTGGAAAATGTTTATGTCAGTATTTCTTTCTAAAAATATTATATTTTGCGAGACAACGAACATTTCTCTAGTAAAACCAATGTAAATGTTAAAATTTTATATATCCGTGCTTATTTCTCTACTTTTAATATGTAAACTTTATAAGGTATGTCAGATAGAGAAACCTTACCTCATGAAAAAAAATCAAATCATGTCGATATGCTTAAAAAAGTATTGTAAGACACGTTTTCTTCAAAATAATAAATAAACTTTTTAATCAGAAAAAAAAAAAAATTAAAAACTGTGTTTACTTTCTGAAAGAATTTCTTTATGATCAAATAAATTATTTACTGTTATTTAAACCTTTTTTTTTCTAAATGTTCGGGAATTTAAAATAGCAACATTTTGGAATAAAATAGAATTTTTAATGTTTCTGCGATGTTAAAGAAAATCATTTTGTAAAATCTCCGCATGGAAAGTTTTAGCTTAAGAATATGGAAGAATTAATTATTTACGTTATATCAAAGAGGGAATTAAAACGTATTACAATATTCTCTTTCAGTAAATAATTGTTTTAATTGAAAAATAAAGCATAATTTACTCAACACAATTATATATGTGTGACAATATTAAAATATTTAATCCCCATTTGTTAAATGATGTTATTTTCTTGACAAAAATATGCTGTAAAAGTGTTAAATATCACAATTTGCTTTCAATTGGATATTAAATGTTGAAAAGTATTAGATTGAATAAATATTAGAAAAGTCTGTGGCTTATTTAATCTAGCAATTTAATCCCTGAGTTTTTTTCTCAATGCCATAAATATATTAATTAATGTTTAGTTATTCAAATATACTTTTAATAAATTACCATAACAGAACATATTTGTTTGGAAACAGATTAAATCATTAAGAACTGTTTTGTTAAACATGCGAAACAAAGTTCTTCTCAATAAAGAAACCTTTTTGGTATGTTGTGGTCCACATGGTTCATTATCTGAATCCTATTAAATGTTTATTTTTTATGAACATATATTCATATTATCTGAGTATCTTTAGAGAATACGACTAAAATTTAGTTAGAAATTTACATGACGAAAAGGGAAAGAAAGAATTTATCCCAACAAGTTTAATCCGATGAACTTGAACTTTTTTCAAAGTTTGAATTTAAATTAAATGTAGAGACTTATAACATTTAAAACGTTAAAATGCATAATTCATTTTTGAGTTTTTATTAGTAGTTATTAATTCCCCCGAGAGAGAAATGAAGCCTTTAAAAGGACGAGTTTGGTTAAAAAAAATATTCGATGAGTTCCTCCTTACATAAAGTCTAAACACCATATGGTTAGTCAAACGTAAATTACTTCACTCAAATCTGTTGCTTTAACTAAAGAGAGTCTAAAATATTTACTTTTTCTCTTACTTTTTGAATCGCAAAGAGTCCCGCTAACTATTATACTGTTATTATTCTTCTACAACGTATCACAATGTAATGCTTCATGACAAAAAACATTAGTAATAACCACAAACACAAATCAGAAAGTAAAAAAAAAAAAAAAAAATTCTATTAAACTAACAGTCCCTTCATAAGATTTACAAGAATGATCAACAAAATTATTTATTTAATCAAGAATTCATTTATCTCTAATACTTGTAAATACTCATAACTGCAGATCCCTATAATTAGCAGAAGCTCATCTATTTAGGTTGAGGTCATGAATATGACGTTAAAGGAGACTTATTCCAGAATTTTCCAAAATAGGTTTCACTATCAAAGTTGAAAAAAAACCCTCAAAAGATAGCTCCAGCTTCCAGAAGCTTACGACGTATAGTTGAGATACCAACCTCAAATAATTACTTTTGTTTTTTAAGGTCTAAAAATATTTTCGATTGATTTACTACTTCTTAATAGGATTTTATCATTCATTCGAGTAGATTTCCATTTGTACCATCTTTTTCTGTTTCTACCTACAGGACGATGATTCATATTTTTCCAAAGTTGTCAAAATTCATAATTATTTCTGAATCAAATTTTACAATGGCAAGAAATTGTATAAATTAGCTTTTAGTTATACTTTCTCTGATTTAAGCGAATGTGAAAGAGGGAATATTGTACAGACCGGAAGATTCGGAACAAGTATCTCCGAAAAAGCACGATTGGTAGGTTGTTTAAGTTCTGCCGTTTTTAGTATTTATGTAAAGTGCATAATTCACGGAGGAAAAAAAAATAGCCACCTAGCAATTGGATGCACACATGGAATAAAAGAAAACATTCCTTTGTGACTGTCGTGCGTTGTAAAGCAAAATCGGTAACCGACAGTGGCTCAGATGACAGACCAGTACAATGCAGGTACACGTGCAAGTGAGTATGAGGCAGGGCAGCAGACGTCCCACACGTGTGACTTTGTTGACCAAGCGTTATTGTCAAATACTCTTACAACGAACCCTCAAACAACTTAACTGGGCCATAGAAAACTGGAAGAGAGTTGTCTGGTCAATTGCATCCCGATCTTCCTTTCATCACGTCAATAGTCGAGCCAGAGGTTGCTACCTTAAGAGTGAATAGTTACTGCACCATGTACAGATAGTCATCCACTTGCTAATGGTAGCGGTGCTATTCTTTGCAGGAAGTTTCATGGAACGGCACCTGGAACCTTATTTATAACAGAAAAGACCAGAAACTCTGAGGAGTATCTGAGAATAATAACGGAATAGTTGAACTCTTACATGGGATCGGTTTTCTCAAACAGAAGTTTAAGCTTCTAGCAAAACAACACATAATCCCACAAGGCTCAAATTATGTGAAAAGAGAATAAATTTCATTTAATGTTCGGACAACCTAATTCACCGGAACTTAAGCCAATCGAAAACACTTTTGTTTTCATATTAAAATAGATCAGAGATCAAACATATCCATGTCGGAATATTTCAACTTTGCCTAACCGCTATTCAAATATTGATACAAACTGTCTCCTATGATCCACCAAAACTTGTGGCATCCCTGCCAAGGTAAGCTAAAGCTATTTTACAGACTAAGGCGATGCAACGCTTTATTCAGTGTGTTCATAATATTGAGGCTCTACAGTATATATATATATAGATATATATATATATATATATATATATATCTAGATTCCTGCTCACCCCTGTGTGCGTTGGTGTATGTTACGCCACTGAAATATAGACACTTCAATACGCTCTTTTCATTTGTTATAAACAGTCTCCCGACGATGCTCATTCAGTTGCTTTCTCTCAAGGCTCCAAAAGCCTGCGCTTGATTGAAGACGAAACTTTCAATGACAGTGACATTATGAATAATTTGATAAATTACGAAGACAAACAAGAATCCAGATTCTTTGAGAGACGGTAAAAATTTGCAAGGATCCGACTTTTTTAACTAAGTGGAAAAGCATTTACTTAAAATAGATACCAGTTAAGAAATTAGTATAAAATACCAAAAAAAAAAAAAAAAAGCTTAAATCATGCATAGCTGTTTAGCGTGCAATTTACAAAAAACTGACCACCCGTCCTTCGTCATAAAAACTTATATCTTACTTTATGATGCCAAAAATAAATCAATTGAATTTGCACCTTCAAGTGACGAAAGTGATTTTGAACTTATTCATTACGGCACTTTGGATTACGATGAATTATGTATGTGCATTTTAAAGACTTATCCGCATACACAATTAGCCCGCAATCACTCGCGCGGGGTGTTCTGTACACCCCAGCAAAAAGAAAATCCTTCCAGGATTCTAAAAAGAATGCGCAGAACCCCGATTTTTTCTGTAGTTGCACATTTTAGGTCATTGAACCTTCAGGCCTAATACAAACCCTCTTTCTCGAACGATTGGAATGTAATGACCTTCAAAAGTTTATCTGAGGGGCTGAGAACTCCCGCGAGAAGTAGAGCATTTGTATACAGTCTGTTCTGAATGTTTGAAAAATGATTAAAATATTATTTTTCTATATATACTTTCTACTATCATTATCTCATTAATTGTAAAGTATATTTATTACTGGTATATACGTTTTATACAATTATATGAAAATATAAAATTATGTGTTTTGAAATGAACATTTTGTATGTTTAGTTTAAATTGTAGTCTCATTTGTATGCAATAAATTTAACAATTTTATTTGTAAAGCACAAAAGACATCTTGTAAGTTATAAATATGTATCATAACTACTTAATTTTATTTTCATAATGAAATATACGTGTTGAAAGTTTGGAGTGTTGTCTACACCCCACGAGTGACGACGGTAGCAAAAACAGGCGCGAGCGACTGCGGGTTAGAAAATATATTTTTTTAAAAATGTTTCCATGTGTAAAATTTAAATATTTATTTTGTTATTGAAGTACTCTTACATAAATTTCGCAAATAATTGGCAAATGTTATAAATGCGACTTTTTTTATGCCGCACCTATCCACCACATAAAAAACGTTTTGTGTAGTAATTGCATGAATTAGTTTGTTATATGTAAGAATTTATGATTTTTTTTTAATAAACTTTTTGTGCGATTTTTTTTGTTAAATCCCTACCTACCGCACAAAAACAAGTTTAAAGGTATATATATATACATATAAATATAAAGTATAATTAAATGAATAAATAAATGTAACCATATTGAATTTACCGCACAAATAAGGGCAAAGAATTTGGTAACCAAGAATAACAATTCAAAGTATGAGTAAACATATAAAAAGTCAATTGAACGGAATTGAGAACAGGAATTTGTCAACTAACTTTTTATATCCTTATTTATATTTTGGTTTGTTATATATTTATGTACCTCTGTAAGAGATGAAACACCATGAAGGAATCATCAGAACTAAATAGAATGTAATACGCAAAGGACTTGTGATGGTACAAATAAATGAATACATTTTCAAAGCAAAAAACAGTATTAAGTGTCCGAAATTAGAACCAGTTGTAATCACCAAGGGATGGAATGAATGTTGCTATAACATTTGACTAAGAGTAAAACAGATGTTAAATGTCTGTTTGTTAAAGAAAATTCCACACTGATTGTATGTACATCAAACTTCGTCTTTTAAAGCTGCACGACGTGGATCACGAATGAAACAAAGACTAAACAAATCCGGCTCATTTTTCAGTAGATGACATATCCAGTCAATAAGCAGGAGAAGGAAGAAGTGGTAAGTGCTGGGCTAAAAGTAAGTCTAGAACAGTTTTGAAGGGGAAGACTTCGGGCTCTAGTACCTTACGATCGCACCTGTTGCTGTTCAAATTACCCTCAAATTGTAGTAGCTGAGATCGTCCATGACATGAAATTTCACCCCATACCATTAAACCGGATGTTTGCCACTATGACATTCAATAACACACTCTGGAAGGTAGCATTCACCGTCATAGCATATAATACGAATGCGCGACTATGGTGGTTCCAGAAATGAAAGTGGGATTTGTTACAAAATAAAACTTGTTGCCAATCAGCTGACATGAACTCAGTGTTGCTGAGTCCTTTCCAGACACAAGTGTCGATGATTTGCCTTGAGGGGGTATACTGTATGACAGTGCTTCTCAAACTTTCTATACTTGCGACCCAATTTTGAATCACAATTTTCATCACGCCCTCCTTCATACAAAAACAATGCATTGAATTCAATAATAATATACTTTGATGTAAAGCTACAATTAATTATAAACCGTATAATTAATTATAAACCGTACAAAAATTATCATGAGAAGTTTTAAATTTCATATATAATTTATGAATATCTATAGGGCCACCGGAAATTATTGAACTTTTAGTTAACTTAGCACTGTTAAATTAATTATGAAGCACATTGTAAATGTATTATATCAGTGTAAATGTGAATTTTATATTTTATTATGTCAGAGTGTATTTTGTTTTGCTTTTTTCAGAAAATTAATAATTTTTTTAAATAATCTTTTTTTTCGATACACTCGCGCCCCTCTTGCAGGGTTATCACGCATCCCAAGGGGGGCGTGTCCCGCAGTTTGAGAAACATTGCTGTATGAAGGAATCCTTACACGCAGTCTACGGTACAGAAGACATGGACGAATTGGTGAAGCCCGCATTTATACACCTTTAAGCAGTATACCAAAGTGCCTAACTACCTGGAGGAAGTTCTACGATCATTTACAGCCATGTGGACCCGATGCGTATCATTACATTTTGACGTCACCTACCTTCGTTTTTTCCCCAGGTTTTCTGTAAATCCGGCGATCATCAGTCTATTTCTTCCAATTTCGAATTCCTCTGAAACTTTCCCGCCACTCACGAACTACTACTGCGCGACAGAAATATCCTCTTTCACGGAGACTGGTGATTCTCTACCATTCAAAATCCGTAAGATGTTGACATTTCACTCTTTCTAGTCGTGGAGGCACACACATAGGTCACACTAAACGTTCTCCACTAACAAATAGCCGTGTACGATTTTCTAATTCCCGATACTATAAATTGATCATTTAAAAATCAGAAAAAAAAACACTTTGCTAATGCATTGATATCTAAATTTCGAAAAGAAATACAATCTAGTGGGTAATAAAAAGCCACAGGAAAAAAATGTTGGTGAAAGATCTTTAAGGTAAAAGAAAAAAAACAGCTAAAAAGACTTATTGCTGTAGAAAATCATCTTCTCAAAAACGTAAGCAAAGAAACTACAGGTATTGGTATCGACAATTTGTCATCAGGTAAAGAAAATTGGTTATAAAGAGTTGAAAAAACCAATCTATCGTCAAATGTCAGCAAAGACCGTAGAAAAAAGAATAAAACACTATCCGCCTCTGGATTTAATGTTACACAAAGGTAGATACAAAACAGGGATAACTTTAAATAATGCACTGTTTCGTCTCTCATCCACAATTAGCAAAACGAAGATAAACATATCTCTTTCAATAAACGTCACAAAGACGCAGCTGTTTTTTAAAATGCAAGTTGGCTGTAAGGCTGTATTGGTATGGCTGGAAATGTCCTCTCAATTCTTAACAAAACCTATTTTGTAGAACCAAAGGCTAAAAATGATGCTAAATGCTATGAGAGTAAAGTTTTGAAATACTTGATCAAAAAAAAAGTAAACCTTTTTACCCTCAAGGAAATTCTGTTTTTCACTAAGTATCTGCCCAAGTCATACTGCAAAATCAATTATAAAATAGCTGCAATATAAAAAAGAAATTTTCTGTCTCCTGAGAAATAACGACCCCAATACCCTGACTGTGCTCATTGCATTATTTTTTTTTATGGGGATACTTAAAAAACAACAACAAAATTAATTAGGTGTTAAGTATGAACACTGCTAGGGCTTCAAAAAGCAACCAAAAAGGAATTTGGAAAAGTACTCCCAAGAATGGTCAAATAGCCCTTTTGGCTAGGCCGAAACGCTTAAGCAAAGTGTACTATGCCAAAGAAAACAACATTGAAAATTTCATGTAAATAACTCAATTCGATAAAAATTTATGAAGCTCTGAAATTTATCACATTACTTTTGAATCACTCAGTATAGCTTTCGTTTAATGTTTAAGTTTACTGTACTAGTGAAAATTTCTGCACAACAAATGAACCTTAATCTCAACTACATTGAAAATAATGTAATTAACTCTTTAATGGGCTCAGAGCTAAAATACAATTTTCTGTGATAAGGTACTTGATAAATGTAATATTCTTATCCTCTGTAAGCGTTATTTAGTCACAAAAAAAAATCAAATCGAGGGTGTATTTTTTTTCCAGGGTGGTGGCTAGACGCGTTATAGCCACTGCGCATTTAAGCCATTTAACTTACTTTTCAGGACAGAAATAATGAATCATATCACAATAAACCTTTTATTAAAAATTAACAACTATGCTGATAACTATTTCAATGACAATTATATACAAAGTATAAGTGTAATTAAATAATAATAGAATAATTGTACAACATAGAATACTTACATAGAATTAATATAGAAAACATAGAATATACATTAAAACTGATATACATCCACATTTTATATTTATTTAATTTTAGTATAAAAAATTAGAAATAAAGTAATATTTTTGAGAATTTAAATTAGTTATTTCACATTTGATGAGCTATTTACTGTTAAAGTTTATAATATGCAAAAGTTTATTCCGATCAGAAAAGCTGTAATGAAAGATTTTTGAGCCTGAGAATCTTGTACCACAAATTGTAAACAAAGTTTGTTTATATTTCCGACCCCCAACATTCTCACATGATTCTAAGTGCTCTCTCTCGAGTGGAGAAAAAGCGCTAATTTCTAGATCAGTCAATTCCTACTATTAGCCCATACTCTCTCTATATATATTTATTTATTTATCTTGGTGGAATTTTCAATCGTTAATAAAATACATTTTAAAGCGCTCAATTGAGCTGAAATTTTATACACATGATTATTTTAGATGACAATAAAATAATTTAATGATAATTAATGAAAAATAACTGATTAAAACTAATTATATAAAGAATTACAAATACAGTCTAGTGGGCATCATTTCTGGAGACTTTGCGTCCCTTTTGGCGACTTGTGTCAAAACTTGAAAAGAGTTTTTTTTCCCTCACGTTTTAAAGCATTCAGTTGAACTGAAATTTTATACACACGATTGTTTTGGATGACAATGCGATACTTTAATGATAATTTAAAAAAAATAATTACCACTTAATGTTCGGATTCTGTCATATGTATATACATATTTAATATAATTGTAACTATTTAGTAAATATTAACTAAAATAAAAAAAAAATTTGGTTGATCTAATAGGAATTGACTTAATTTTTTTTATATTACTTGTTTTTCTCTTCTACTATATGGACAGTGGATTTTGTGCCTCTATCCACATATAAAAGCTTTCCAAAAACCTAAATAAAACTTTTCTTTTAATTGAAAGTTTACTTAATTCATTCAGATGAGAGAAGAGTATACTTAAGACATGTCGAATTTTTTTTTTAGATAAGAAATTTGATTTATAGTAATCAAAATACAATTTGTAGATTTACACCGACAAAAACTGTTTTCAACTACCCATCAGAGGACATGAAATGCAAAAAAAGGTATCTTGATGCCATCCTTATTAATTTTTAGGCGTCTCAGCTTTAATTAACGCATTTGAGTAAACTTAATATCGAACACCCGTTTGGAGAAAAAAAAATTAACATATGGCCAGACCTATTAGCCACTGCCCGCTAAAGTGTATAGGACTGAACAGTAATGCGATAGCTGGTATCTTCGCCAAGATAGTCTCTGCTGGAAATGTGAGCATGAATACATCAAACTAACTTAATATAAAATCTCCTTATTTAAAAGGTGCAATTAAATGTATTTTAGAAATTTCCATCTATCTAAACATGATAATTTATTACACGTTTGTCGCACCGAATTATTTGTGGTTGAAGTAACTTTTAAAAAATCCTGTTTCTTAAGTTTTATGGGGAACTTTGGTTCTATGGATATGATGCAAAATGCCTATACCATCTAGTTTTAAAAGCAAAAAAAAAAAAAAAAAAAACATGGTCTTCTGACAAGCATCAACCATTAAAATATGGTTTCCGAAT
>BMAV01012314.1:102931-113692 GCA_019973955.1 Trichonephila inaurata madagascariensis | reverse complement strand
CATTAACACATTACCCAGTACTCTCTTTATTTTATCTAAATGTTAATTTTGATATTTGTATCATGCAACTTTCACAGAGGTGCAATTCGATAGCCAGCAGTATATAAATATTAGTGTGCAGCGAGGCATTTAGATACCTTTGCTTCTTTTTGATTTATTTTTTCATAAAATTTTATTAGGAGGGGGGTAGTATATTTGCATATTTAAAATATGGCTTATACCATGATAATAAATACTATACAGAATATTATTTATAGTTCTTTTCAGATATTATTTGTACTAAACTTTATATAAACCAAATATTTTTTGAATTAATAGGCATAATTTATAGTAATAACATTTTACAAAAATTAAATGTTTGATACTCAATGCTTAAGGCTTAAATTTTAGTTATTTTCATATCCTACAATCTTGGTTTTCTTTTTTACTTTTGTATCATCCATTCTTTATGATATTTTACTTTTAATGTCACTTTTGTGTATATGTAATGGTTTAAGAGAAGACATTCGAAATTTTTCATTTCTGTTCTTTTTTAGGTTCTAAAATCTACTCATGTATAAACATGTAAAAATATTTCTTATTTTAAAGCTTTCCATCTATAGTGTTTTCAACTGGATAGTCGCATTGCATAATTTCTTTTAACGCGCTTAAATTTAAAAACTAGGTCACTTTTAATCTGCAAGGCGCTTTTTTCTTCCTTTTCTCGTACTAGGGGTTTTTTTTTTTCTTTCGTATTTTACCCGAGAAATTTCTTCCTTTACGTTCAATCTCCACTATTCATGTTCCTAACAGATGCTGTCGCAATGTCTCATCCCAAATAGTCAAGGAACGTCCGAGAAATTTCGCATTCATCCGATAAGCGGAAGTGACGTTGACTGATGGGAACAGTCAATCGCTTTCGCATCTTACATGACCCAGCAGCCATCGCGGGAATTTTTTATTCGAATAAATTTGGAAAAAATGCCCCTTAAATTTTTTTTCTCTTAAAGGTTTTTAGAAAATTGACGGCATGAGTTCTGATCTACTAAATTATTTGAGATAACGTTTTTAAATGCTATCAATTTAAAAGAATAATTTAAAAACTGAAGCTGTATTTTTAACAAATGTATTTATTTACTTATTTATTTTTTCATACCTATGAACATTCTCTAAATGCTGTCGAAACCCCCATTCATTATTTTGAACAGCAAGGTGCGTCGTCTGTAATGGATTTACTGATTCTTCGTCATGATGAAGGAGGAAAACTTAGAGAGCAGTAGGGAAGATAACATGATAATACGCGTTTTATTAAAAAAAAGTTGCAAGTTTTTGAGAATTCAGTTAGTTAAATTTGATTATGGACAATTTTATACCTTCATAAAATATTTTTCTGAGGTTTGCCTCACCATGTATATTGATGTGTACTATGTGTATTCTTTAGTTTTCATTTCGTTTGTTGCCTTCATAAATAAAATATTTTTACTTTGTAGAAGGGTTTCGGGGTAGTATATTTTCTGTTGTATTCTCAAGCAAAACCTGCATACAAGTGCAGTACAATATTTTTTCAGGATATACGTGTACTTAATCTGTTTTAATCTCATTCTTGATAACCTGGTGTTTTCACAAACTCGGCCACCCTCCAGTCTACATTAAGCCATGTTTTCGGCACTCTATTATACAAGCAAATATTTATGGTGGTTGGCTAGCCTTAAATTTATATTTACACATGCACTCTTAGTTTTATTTTTTTAAGATAATAGTTTACTACTGTACCATGGAGTCTATATTATTTTTAAACTATACTACCCTGTTACAATCTTACTTACTGATTTACTTTTTTTTATATTTGTGGCAATTTTTACATTTAAATCGCCATCAATTCTAAGTCACACACCCAATTCTCAAAATTTTTTTGTGAAAGGGCAAAACTAGTGTAAAATATTTTATCGATATTCAATTTTATGAGATTACAATAAATTTAAAAAAAGAACTAATAAAAAGGGAATAATTTTTGATATTATCAGTATAATAAGTTTTAAATACATACACGAACCTATAATTACTCTAAATATCTCATTTAACGACTTTTTTCCTTCGAGTCTAAGCCTCATCTGATTTTCAATAGCATTAACATTGAAAATAATGTGCTGCTTGGATTCAAGTAAATACGGTACATATATATACATGAACATGAAATTTAAAAATTAAGAATATAGCTTAAAATGTTATTTTATATATTTTTAATTGCATTTATCGTCCACAACATTATAAACCCTTCCTTTCTTATCTAGTTATTTTGATTTTGTGACAACATTTCTTGTACATGGTAGAATTATTTTTTTTGTATTAAAACTAATATAAAATCAGTTAAATATATAAAATTGCTACTGAATTCTTCAATATCCAAAATAAAAAATAATAATGAAGTGTTTGGATGACATGGGGAATGAAAGTCTGAGGATGTAGTTAATACCTGGAGTAAATCCTCGTATTGAATGTGCATCACAGTCTACATGTATTTTCATACACAATATTGAGAACTAAATGAAAAAAAAAATCAGCTCAAAATCTGAGTAATAAAAATCTATTAAAAATCTAATTTAAGTGAAATGGTACTTTAGTCACCATAACAGTAACTATCATTTTGAGGAAAGTTTGTGAAACTTGTTTTAATTTTTTCCAGAACACATAAGACATTCACTTTATTTCCTAAAAAAGTATAAATTCGGGAATTTTTACAAAATAACATATATTATCCCATTCAAGATCACCTTAACATAACTTTCAAATTCCATTTATTTTTTTTATACTTTATTGCTTTTTTTTTCACAAAATATGCTTACGCTTTGCGAACTTTTTTTCTAACTTATATCCATGTTGTACATAAAATTTCTTTCCAAAAATATATATTATCTTAAACACAAAATATTTTTAACATATCTGTTTCCAGAAGAAACAGTGTAAATTGTATTAATCATTGGATTTTGTAAGGTTTTAACAATCGAAGAAAAGTCTAAACAATCTTTTAAAAAAGCTTCTTGAAATATCTTATTAAAAATAAAATTTAGGTTACTACATACCAGGGGGATACTTAAATTTTATTGAAGAGTATTTTATCACTTTATTTATAAATTTCTCCTTTAATTTGAGAATTAAATTACGTCAAAATTAATTCCACAATATACACAACTGAATGGATGCTTTTATAAATACAGAAGTGAGGAAGACATTTTAACCCCAAAAAATTAAATGATCCCAGTTGAGAGGATTTTTCTTTCTGCTCAATCCAAACTCATATTATTATTTGTTACTGTGTAGCAGTCTCAATTATATATATTTAAAATGGATAAATTCTGATGGAATTTTTCTCTACTATATAACGGAACTTGTCATGAAAGTGATCATTGAGCAAAACTTGAAAAGTTAGCTTTTGCTAAAATATATTCGTAGACAAAATCTAAGGTATGATATTATTTTCCTTTATGAATCAAAACGAAGTAAATCCTCATGTGTAATTTGAGTGATTGCATCTTATGTGTTTCTAATGTGGTTAGCGGGGAAACTTCGATCAGAGATTGAAGCTTTTCGGCTAATGTAGATAGTGTTGGTTACATTGACATTTAAATACGAAGGAATGCCAAATGTATGTATGCATTACAGATCATTTATATGATGTTATTGAAGTTGATGAAAGGAAAAAAAAGGTCACTAAATAGCGAATGCCGCAAATGAATTTAAACCCCTCTACAATTAAGACTTGGAGACTAATTTCCAACAAATGAAATGTGTAACACGTGCAAGATGGGAGGCTGTTCTTGCAGAAATGTCTTTAGAATCTTTTATGGAAGACACATAGTACATAACATATTAATATGTACAAAATTATATTCGTTAAATAATGCCAAATAAACGTTGTAATTTATATCAAAGTAGCCTTTGAAGTAATGTATAGTGTTAATTAAACGGCATATTTGTTATTATGGCATTCAACAATTCCTGGCTTTGAATCCACTTTGATATTTTTTTACCTGTTTCCAGTCTTTAGCATTATTATTCAACATCATCAATGCATTTTCTAACACATTTTTTTTTTCTTATAAAAATACTTTATGTGGAAAACTCTTAGCAATGTTACCTACTCACAAATATAAAGACCCGTTGAAACATAAACATTTTTTTAGAAGTATTTAATTTCCTCTTGTTTAGTTTGGTGTGTACAAATAATGTAATCTCTAGCTGTAATTCTAAAAGAAAGTTAAAATTCCATTGGTATTTAAAATATATTTTTAGGAATTCATTTTAGTGATATTAAAATTTTGCAAAAATGCATTTCATTTGTAAGGTATTTAAACATTTACAACTAACTAAACTTGATATGCATTATTTTTAAAATTTGTATTCATCTTTCAATTTGAAGTAACGAGCAGCAATATTACGTAACATCAGGAGTTCATTTCATCATTTATAAGGATATTTACGTTTCTAATTATAATGCAATGCTAAAAAATGAAAGCAATCGTCTTTGGTAAGCGCTTTGATAGCTATTGTTTCATGTTTTCCGTTATCATATTGTCATTATATGAAATGTGCAATTTTATAACTGTAAGAGCAATACAACATAAATATTATCGGTTGATTATGTCAATAATTAATTACATGTTATTATAAAAATAAAATAATACGAGCGAGATTCATTCAGAATATGTGTCTGAAAAGTTTACACATTTGCAATAATATAAAAATTACCACTTCATAAAATCTTACAAAATTTTTTGTAAGGAATATCGTGCAATATCCCAATCATGATTATTTATTAATTTTATCCAACTGTAATTAATTCATTAAAATTTTAAAACAGAAAAATTTCCATAATTTTTTTTTTTCAAAATTTATTGGATTTCCTGTTTTAGCAAATAAAGCTAAGGCTCTTCAGTGCTCAAAAATAGGCAATCACCCTTTTCTTTCAGTAGAAATTTTGAATCAGTAGTAATCTGATTTTCGTTTTTGACAAAATAACAAAGCAAATTTGAATAACGCTACTCTACAAATTTTATAGAATGTCTAAGAAATCCCAAGAATCAAAAAGACCAAAAGTCTTCCAAAAAGATAGAAAGGAACAGGAAATGGAACATATTTCAGCCCAAAAAAAGATACCTAGTAGAATCAGACGCACAGCTGCCCGCCATCAAAAGAAAAAGAAAAAAAAAGTCTATCAAACCCTATTTCGTCAGTAGCAGAATCAAAAAGTGATTGACAGTCCAAAGGGACTGACTATCTTCATAGAAATTATAGTAAGATTTCAGAACCTGAATAATAGTATTTATACGAATAGGGGGTAAAAATAAATTCCTTCGGAGTGTTATAAAATCATATCAGTCTCTATCAACATATAGTTCAATTTTCCTCTAAAAAATTCGAAAAATATAAAAAATGTTTAGTATAATTCAAAGAATACTACAAAAAAAAATAAAATGAAAAACGTTTCAAAGCAGATCTATTTCAACTGAGAGGAAAAAAAGAAATTTCGATAGTTTGATGTTTCTAAGTACAAATGCAGGGAAAAATTAAATTTTCGTGAGTAATTTTGTTATGTTTTGAGTTATACATATGTGTACCTTAGATTTTAACTACAACAGTAAAAATAATCCATCCAATTTATTTTCCAATTACAGTTACTTAAATTAATCTTTAAAAATGTTGGACAAATGTATAACTAAGTTTGTTAATGAAATTTTCCAAAACAATTATGTTTCATGAGTAAAGGTACAAAAAATAATTGCATTTAACAACAAATAACAGTAAACAAATTATTTCTACACTCCATTAATTTTGACATGATATGAATTAGTAAGATCAACGTGATTAGAAACTATACCCCAGTACAAAAATGATATTTTTTAAGTAATTTGCTAATAGTAAAGTTTAAAATTTCTGAGATATAGAAATAATATATCATAACAACTCAATTAAGTATGCAAAATACAGAATTTATCAAATATAGACTCCCAAAATCGCTTTTAGGCTCAATTACGTTTTAATTCATCCCTAAGAACTAATTTTAACACCTTAGCGCATTTGCCCATGAGTGACACGAGCGAAATTTAACTACAAATTTACGCATGTCGGTGTCACACAAAGTAGGGATTGCAATACCAATGGTATTTTGAGTTATTTGTACAATTTTGAAATACCGGTATTCACAAGTTTAAATACCGGTTTTTCGGTATTTGCAAGAATTTTTTTTTTTTTTTTAACATTGTTTCCACTTAAGTTCAGGGATAGCCAAAAGAGCAAAATATTATATTTTTTTTTTTTTTTTGCTTTAGTTTTAATTATTGTTTCATGATTAAAATATATTACAAATGAAATAATCTTACATGCATTTCAGAAGGTGGATATATTAAACATCTATATTCCGCTCGTTTTTTTTTCATAGCTGGTTCTACAGAGTTCTCACACAGGTAACTCATTAAATCCATCATCTGATTTTTCCATTACTTGAATTGCAGGATTAAAGACTACTAATCTCTGAATTTAAAAATATAGACATAAATTATTTCTGTGATAAATAGAACTAAATACACTACTCCTAACTATGTTCTCGTTGAAAGAAAAATAACATATTCAAGCTCTTCTGTCTTCCTTCATTCATCAACACATGTTACTACAATGTCTACCTAACGTAGTGTTTCTAAAACTGTGGGGCGCGCGAGTATATCGAAAATAAAAGATTTAAAAAATAATTAATTTAATGGAATGAATTAAAACAAAATACTTACAGACATAATAAAAAAATGCACTTTTACTCTGATATAATTTATAGAAGATATAAGTCATCAAAAATAAAAACTTCTTCAATACCTAACTAGCTGTCTTTGATCCTATAACCAAATAAAAATAATAAAAAAATAAAAAATAAAAAAAAAACTTTAATTTGATTTGCTGTAATCCCATGATGAGAGGTTTTTATTACTTTTTTTAAACCTAAAATACTACTCTTTCAGAGAAAAAATAAATTTCAGACCCAGAATCGAAACAATTTAGGAACATAAAAAAGTCATCACTGTGATTATTTTTGAAATATGGCACATTATAGCTGTAATCTGTTTTTGCTGATAATCTGTTTGACTTTCTAAGTTAGTGGTACAGTTAGTTTTGACCCCTCTTTTATGTGTTTGTTTCTCATTTAGGGAAGTTGTAAGTAGTGTATTTCTCTGTTGCGCTTTTTTCCGTGCAAAAGGGTATTATGATATTTGGAAAACCACGGAGAGCACTTTGAAGGATTACTTGGTTAGGACTTATTTTTATGATTATTCTCAAACATATAAAGCATAATTAAAAACGTTTTACACAATTTTTTTAGCAGTAACATACATATTATCACAATGAATACACTTTTAACCCGGAAGTGGTAGCGCGGGAGACACAGATCACGAAATTGTTAATTCTGGCAAAACTGTTTATTTGTTACCAAAGAAAAATTGAAAAGTTCTTTAAAGTAGGTAAGTTTAATCTCTCTTAATTAAATTATTCACTGAAATCAAGATTTGTATCGTGTACAATAAAATAATTATGAAAAAAAAAGTTTGGTTGACCATTAACGCTATTATCGAGTGTATGTCTGCCCCCCGAGATAACACATTTTGAAGTCTTCTCACTTTAAATATTAAAAATAACACTATTATTCTTCATTGGAATTTTATATTATTTTTCATTGTTTAACATTCATTCTAAATGCTAATTCTGTGAGGCTTAAAATTACAAACTAATTATATGAACATTCATTTTAAGATATCATTTTACACTTTCGTAAACGTTGTCGCGCATTTGGGTTTACTCTCCTGACAATTCAGCTATTTATCAAGAACGTTTTAGTTTCTTAAAAAATGAACTCATTCGAAGAGCGGGTACTCCAGACAGTATAATTTTAATGTATCATTGTTGCACAAGGTATTTTATAACTAATTTATTAATACTAAATTAAGAGCAAGTTTAATAAGTATTATTGACTTCCATGGGCTTGTCCTGCAGAGGAAAGATTTTCAAAGGAAGGTTTACGATTAGAAATTGACATTCTGAGTACATTTCCTATATTTGGCTGAAATTTATATTTTGTCTTGAAAGCAGCCACCGCATTTTGCAATCTGTTCCAATTAAAAAATTCGAGAAAGAAAAATAAAATATATACATTACTTAAAAGTTACATATATAATTTAATATACTTATGTAATGAATTTGTACGGTTTATAATCAATATCGCTTTGTAGTTTTAGCGTCAAAATGCATTATATATTATTGTATAAGGGGAGCGTGATAAAAATTATATATATATATATATATATGTGTGGTCGCCAGTATTGAAAGTTTGAGAAGCACTGCCCTAACGGGTGAAATTAATTAGACTGTGAATACAAGGTTGTATCATAAATCAAAAGATGTTATAAAATATATGAATCATCCAAGGTCAAAACTATTATATTCAGCTCTGAGCGATTCTGCACTCTCGCAGGTTTTGTAGTCTGATATTCGTATCTGAGAAACCAAGTTTTCACTTGTTTCACATTGAAAAGGAAATGCGTAATATTTCGATATTTTTTTTTAAATTGGTGAGTTTGTTATTCACATTTTATTTGCATACCATACTTAAGGTTTCAAATTTTTTTTCAGATCCATTATATATATGCTATAATAATAACCCATAATAATGAATAATAATAATTTTAAAGAACATAAAAAATCAGTTTATAATACTTCGGTTTGGTTTCATCATTTATATGATGAAACGAATATGTTGGCAAAATGTAAAAAAGGTTCTAGAGTTATTAAAGTGAATGGTGGTAGTACAAGCGGACTCCATACACATTTAAAAACGAAACATGAAACAAATTTGTTAAAGAGGAAAGAACCTAATTGCGATAAAGGTACAAATTTAAGTACAGTTTCTAAGCCCAAGCCGTTGGGAATTTCAGATTATTTCGAAAAAAGAAGGTAATTTGGATGAAATTGTAAGTAAAATGACAACATTATATGGTTTGCCATTTCGAGTGTTTTGCACTTCTACTGATTTAAGAAAATAACTATCCACCAGAGGTTTTAAAAATTTACCAACGTTGTTTAATACTATAAGAACTGTTATAAACTACAGTGACGGTGTTAGCAATTATTTGAAACACGAGCTAATACAGTTAAAAGTAAATGGTGAAAGATTTAATCTTACATTTGATGAATGAACGAGTGCAAGAAATAGACGTTATTTAAATATAAATAATTATTCAGAAAAAAAGTTTTGGAGTATAGGACTTACACATATCTTGGAAAGTATGCTAGCCGAAAAATGTGAAGAAGTTCTTAAATCTAAATTAGCGAAAC
Organism: Trichonephila inaurata madagascariensis; assembly: GCA_019973955.1. Taxonomy (NCBI): domain Eukaryota; kingdom Metazoa; phylum Arthropoda; class Arachnida; order Araneae; family Nephilidae; genus Trichonephila; species Trichonephila inaurata. The sequence continues at coordinate 104,344 of BMAV01012314.1, read as the reverse complement.
ATAGATTATCCCTGAAAGAATATATTATATCCATAACGACTGATGGAACAACATTTATATTGGTGCAAATCAGCATTTGTGAAATCACGGAATTAAATTAGGTGTAATAGATGTTTTATAAAAAAAAAAAAAATAAGGAACAGAAAAATTCAAATACTGTGGATACAGAAACTTCGGATTCCGACTTTGAAGAGAGTGGGAGTGATACTGGCAATGAAGATAATGACAATGTAATTGTAGAAGATAATGCTAATGAGGATGAAATATTAATTCCTCAAGAATTGCTTCTTGTAATAAATAAAGTTCGAAAAATTTTTAAGATATATTTAAACATTCCTCCTACAAAAAATGTCTTTTCAGAAGTATATACTAACTGAAAATAAAACAGAGCATATGTTAATATTAGATTCTAAAATACTTTGGAAGAGTTTACTCCTAATGATGGAGCTATTTTTAAAACTGAAAAATCTAATCAAAAAGGCAATGATCGACTTTAGCCCGCAAACTAATTTTTTCGACAGGGAATTCGACTTAATATTCAGAACTGTATCATAACTAACCAAGTCAAATGTGATAAAGTTTAGTGTGAACTTACTTAAAACTTTTTACCTACAAGCTATCTTCATTCGCAAGAATTCGGTAGTTATTGAATATGGTGATAACACTAATATCGATAGTGAAAAGAAATTGTCCCTTGTACAAAAATTAGAATCAGCGATGACTAAAAACATTTCAACAAACCAAAATACAGTACAGAAAGAAACTATATCCAAAACCATCCGACGAGAAATCGATTTATTTGAAGATGAGGGATTTAAAGGTAAATACTTGGAAAAAGTATATGGCTCATTGCTAACAGTACCACCAACTAGCGTAGATGCCGAAAGATCGTTTTCTACAGTTGGTAATTTTTGTACAAAATTACATTTCAGGCTTAATGACAGTACAATCGATTCATTAGGTTTTTTAAGATCAATTTCAAAAATTTATAATAGTATCACAGACTGAGTACTGATATTCACCCTTTTTTGTGATTTAAATAAATAAGATGTTCCTTTACTTTTTTTTTTCATGATACACTGTATAATATATAAGTTACGAATTATGATTTGTGATATTTACACTCTCTAATAAAACTGGTAAGTAAAACAAAGAAGTACCTAGTGTTTTCTGTCTTTTTCTAAAATTTCTTATTACCGGTATTAAAACCGGTATTAAGTTTTAAGAAATACTGAAAACCGGTATTGAACTTTTGGCCCGATATTGCAAACCCTACACACACAAGCGCAACCACCGTGTAGAAGAGACTGATTCATGTTAAATAGTTCATGGCATAAAAGTCCCCCGTTGTTGTGGAGTGAAAACTAAGATAAAGGGTTGTCAGCTTAGGTGTCGTACTCATTACCAAAAAGT
>BMAV01012314.1:80684-92931 GCA_019973955.1 Trichonephila inaurata madagascariensis | reverse complement strand
AAAGTGCATTAAAAGGTACATTTATGCAATACGAATTGAAAGTTTACGAATCCATACCCTCAAAAGCAACAGACAGTGCGTGCAAAATCAAAAGTATGCCTATTTTATTTAAAACATGAAACAGTAAAATAAAATAAAATAAAATAAAATAAAATAAAAAAAAAAAAAAAAAAAAAAAACATTCGATAAATGTTTAGATCAATTGCACTTTTTAAAACAAAATATTTTAAAGATTTTTTAGCAATTCTATACCAGACTTTTAAAAACGCATAAATGCTAAACATGATATTAATAGTATCTATTTTTCGAATATAAATGTTTAGTTTTTAATTTTGCTGATATAAAAAAAAGTTCATAAAAATTTCCTTTACATTCTCCTTTAAGATATCCGTACAGTGTTTTTCATTATGTCCAGTAATTTATTACTAAAGAATACCTTGCAAATTAAGGACCAATTACAATTTTTTTTTTTTTTTTTTTTTTCAATTTCAGGCCCACACATACTACAATTTTAATTGGAAACTTTTTAAAAAGAGAAGCAATCTTTCCTGTAACAGAAATATAAGTTTCCTTATATAAATAAAATATTGTTAAACTGATTTTGATGTTTTTTATCTCCTACTTTGTAGCTTATTGAGAATTTAAACATAAAGTGTGCAAATTATTATTAAGTCCTCAGGATAAGTTTTAAAGAACATTTTATTGGAAAGTATTTTATCTATTTTCCATTTTAACAACGAAATTCATTAAAATTGCATCACCTTCGAATGAAATATAAGAAAGCCGTACAGTTAACTCCGTACAGCTCGCTTTTTCTGTTTGTTTTTAAAGAATATCAAAACAAAATTTTGTAGAAAAAATTTTTTTCTATTTTTTTTTATTTTTTTTATCACAGTGACTTTAAGGGAAAGATCAGAAAACTAAATGATTGTTGTACATCATATTTAAAAGGACATTTAATAGTAAATCAGTGGGAAACTTCAAAAAATAATTTAAAGAATAAAAACATCAAAAGAAATTTTCAAAATTGGCAAAAGTAAAGATTCATTTATTATTTCATGAAAAAAAAAATATAAACTTAAGGCAGGAAGTTAAACTCATTATATGGCTCAATATATTACTTAAAATTTAAAAAAAATAAGAAAAATACATTGATGCTTATGAAACGCGAAATATTATACGACTATATTGTTTATGTGCAATGTAAACCTCTTTCTATAAGAAAAATAGTGGTTTGTAACTTGCAGAATTTTTTAAAATTTTTTTAATGGAATACATGCGATTATATTTACCCCTCGTCTACTGATCTCAACAAATTGCATTTTAATAGGAATTGGAATCAAACTGATGGAAAGAAAATTGAAATTGCTTGAAACAAAGTTTTCATAACAAAAGGTCTATGATGGCTGAACTCTTGTTGAAGATTAAGGTCCTGAATTCACTAAAACAATATTGTATAAAATAAGAGTCTGTGACGAGGAGGGGTTTGCCTGCTCTTCATTATAAATTTCCCTACTTAATACTTTTCCAGCTTTCACAGTACACTTCTTATTGCGACAATATTTCAGAGCGAAAGATAATCTAACCTCTTTTATTACCTTTAAATTGCGCTTTTTACTATCATGTTTTCTCAAAAGTTAGATTTGATCGAAAATATAGTCTCGGTATTTTGGAAAAAATAAGACTTAGTGTCTAAAATATAACTGAATTATTTGATATTACGGAATGATAGAGCGATTTGATTTTTTTATTAACGTTTCACTTAAAACCTTTCGTAAGGACCTGGGGTAAAATTGAGCTTCTGTCAAGCTACACACTTTAAATAACACCTTACTCTCCTAACTACAATGGCAATATCAAGGTTATGAGCCTTGATAGATTAAAGTATATTAAATCTATCTCTTTACCCGGTGGTTCAGCGGTGATATCAATATTCGAATCCTGGGTCACGCCAGCCTTATCTTTGGAACCCTGTTCAACCGGCTACCAAGACTATGAACGGCCAATAAAGTCCATACTCATAATGCAGGCAAACTTCATAGCTAACGTACTTGATTTTCAATACCAGATTTTTCTCAGTATATATGTCAAGTTTACAATAGACAATTAGTATTTCATTGAACAACAGATTTTCAGTAAATAATGTAATCAATATAAGATAAGATTTTCAGAAATGTACAAAGGTAATCATGTGTGAACCTGAAAAGATTTGTAGACAATTCCAAGTATTCCGTCGTATATAGGAAAATAATTGTAAAACACAGCAGAAATAAACATATCTTACAGCTTTCTTCTTTGAGAAATGACAGAGGTTTAAAATATGTGCTTATTAGCACGACTTATACTCTAGAAGAATTATCCTTTACAATAGTGCAAAAAGTATACCAAAGACCTGAAGAATTCAAATTGTTACAACATTACATTTTGAAACAAACGATTTGCTTGGTACCATAACATATGTGTGGATCGATAGTAATTATTTTTTTTATCTGCGTATCAGAAGATATACGCATATTCGTATTTTTGTGAATCTGTGCATTTCGGTTCTTCAAATTGAAGTTGAAGTAATTTGAAGGGTCTGGGACTGTTTGCTCTTTGTTTCCTTTCAAACATCTGCTAATTTTCGGATTTGTTTCCATTAAAACATTTTTAAATTGTACTTTATTTCCACATCTAAAAAGTGTATGGAATTATAGGAATTTGATTGACAATCACCATGACAATTAATTGAAATTAAGCAGTTATAAAAGTTTGAGTTTTTTGCAAAAGCCTTCACTGACAATGTGAACATTTTTTCACTAATAAAAAGAGCAGATTCACTGTTGAATACGTCAATATTTTTTATACGAAGATATCCTTACTGTTATTGTTATTGATTTTTTTTTTTTTTTACTTTTATTATAATTATCATTGAGCTAATTATTTAGCTATACTGTCTAACTAATATTTATTGTTTTAAGCCACCGTTTGAGTTACTTCTTAAAATCTCTCACACATACTTCGTTTGAGCGTAGTGACGTTTCATATCCATCTGGTAAATAGTATATCTGAAGAGATATTTGAAAGAAAAATTATTTCTTTAAAAAAAGAAAAGAAACGCAGGCACATAATTTAATTACGAATGTGTATATCATTTCTGTTCAATTTTTTCAGGACATTTCTTTAGCACTGAAACTTTACATTCAAAAAGGCATATGGAAACAAAAATAAAAGCTTTTACCAAGAAATTGGGGAAAAATTGAAAAGGAGGACTCATTCATTAGTTGAAGAGAGACGTATTTTGTTAATATTAATCGGTGTACGTCGGCAATCTATGTTTATAATTCGAAATAGAAGCAGAGAGTTAAAAAAGTACTGTAGTGATATTCGAGCTTTTAATTCCTGCTATGTACGAATTTCTCCACAAATCAAGCTTTGAAAAAAATTAGATGCAATAGAATATTCAAAAACTTTTATGCTTATTATTTATTAAGGGTATAAATAGATGAAAAAATATATGAAAAATACTTGATTCAAGCTGAATTTATGCAGTTTCCAATGTTCTGCTCTGTTTTTTAAAATCGATTGATTGAATATTAACATCGCACTGTTCAGCTACACGAGGGCTTTTGGCGACGGACCACGTAATTTTGAACCATGGCTAAGTGACGTGGACGACACCTGAGCTGGCACCCCCTCTCCTAACTACCACACCAACGGGAGGACGTTTTCAAAATCGAAGTTTCACATTTAGGGTAGCAGCGTTACGCGATTTGGAATATTGAATAATATGAAATTTCTCAATTTTTCTAAATTTAGAGTGCAATGAGCGAGTGGAAGATATACTTTTTAATTTTAATGGATGTTTTGCCTTTTTCTTTACTATTGCGAAAGACAACCTTTCCGAGTTGTAGCAACCAAAAAAATTATTGCCACTCAACCTAATGTGTATTAATGCTGTTTAAAGAACAATAGGGGTTTCTCCTTACTAATGCATGAATTCAATACATCAACGAGGCTCTCTGTAAAATGGTAATAGTTCTTCTATGGTAAATATAAACTACTGTTACATAGTAAAAATGATTCTTTAACTAATCTTAACATAATCCCGAGCTAGAAACGGTTATGTTCAGTTATTTGGGAAGAATGTGTAGTCATGCAAGTAATTTATGCATTTAAAAAAATAAAATGCCTCAAGATTTCTTTGCGACGATTCATTTGCAATTGATTTGATAAACTTTCAGGATAATTTCAGTGAAAAATTTTCGATGAAACATGAAGAACTAGACAACTGCTTTTTGGAAGAGAACCCGTTTTGTAAATAATAATAATAAATTAGTTGTTCCAGAGAAAAAAAGTGTGTGTGTACTTATGTAAGCACGTAAGAAGTTATACTTTTTTGGCGTAACAAGATTAAAATCTTAAGCAGGGCAAGCTGGGCCAAGGACGAAAGGCTGCCACGAGCAGAGTTGAACGATACTAACCTTCAGTCAATCGGACCAGCCAAACCTGAGATAATCACGATTTAAATAAATTTAAACATTCCCGCACAGGGACAATATGACCAATAATATGGGAAGGGAGTCGAAGGTGGGAATGAATGATCTGTCCCGTTCTGCATATTTCCAGAAAAGGCATTTTCGTATCCGTTCCTACGGAACGAAAAGCAAAGGTTCGCTGACGCGGGGGTATAGCTCAGTGGTAGAGCATTAGACTGCAGATCCGGAGGTCCCCGGTTCAAACCAAAGCTCACTTCGGCCTTGTTCAAACCCGGGTGCCCTCATTTTCAGGGAAGTGAAGAGAAATAATTATTTTGAGAATTTCGAAGGTGGCAATGATCTGTCCCGTTCTTTATATTTTTAGACAAAGCATTTTCGTATACGTTCCTATGGAACACAAAGCAAAGGTTCGTTGACGCGGGTGTATAGCTCAGTGGTAGAGCATTCGGTTGCAGATCGAGAGGTCACTGGTTCAAACCCGAGTGCCCCTTCTTCAGGGAAGTGAAGAGAAATATTTTTCTGAGAATTTCGAAGGCGTGAATGATTTGTCCCGTTCTGTATATTTCTAGACAAAGCATTTTCGTTTCCTTGACGGTTTTGCGTCACATCCGTGACGGTGTGGCGCGTATTGTAAAAAATTACCCTCCTCACATATTTCTCTAACGCCCCAAAAGAAGTATAACTTCAAAAAATGGTACATCAGTATCACACACACACTATATAAAAAAATAATTATTTCTTGGAATCGGAACACAAATTTATCCAAGGTGACATTCGTGATGCCGAATATTTAAATGCGATCAAAATAGTAATTGTTTAATGCTTGTTACATTAAAATTCCTGTTTCATATTCCTTTTATATAAATTTTTCCATGTTTTATACAAAACATCTATATTACATTTAACTTTAATCCCTACATATTTCATAAAATGCTTTTACAATTTTATATGTGCTCAGTAACATTCTCTAAGCTAAGCAATGTCGTTATATAATTCTTTAGATGTAGATGTAGTCCTTTCGGTTTTGTTTCCCTTCAATTTTAAGTGCTCGTACGTCTTAGAAAGAAATAGCATTCCTCTCAGTAATGTGCTGCTTAAAAACAAATGGAAAGAGGAAAAAAAAAACTGGGAGTAAAAAGTCGATTTTAAAATGTAACGAAAAGTAATGTTTCATACAGTAAAAATAAAATTCCTTTTTCTCAGGAATATCTTATGTCATTCAATAAAAGCAAAAGCAAATATGTTTCTTCTTTTAAATGCATACTAGAAATGAAGTTAAGTTTTTCTATTGAATTGTGCCATAAATTTTGGTTTAAGATATATATTAATATTGTATGTATCATTACATTGACATTAAATTGAATATATGATGTAAAAATTTTTTGTTTCAAATTGATAATTGTTGACCGGTTTAAAAGGGGACATGGTACGATTTAAGCAAAACTTTTAATTTAAGGATCTTCAAAATTATTTTGGTTGCTTCCCATGTGCGTATACTATGTAAAACACACTTTGTGCTCAAGATTTCATAAAAAGTTAGCTATTTAATTTTTTAAGGAAAAAAGCTAAAATTTCTGAAGTGATTTTAAAATGCTACTCCTCCTATAAAAATTTACGTACACACATGAAATTTGATTTACAAGTACGTCCAAATATGTGTAACAAAACTGGTATGGGTTTTGCAATAACACGATTGATATTTGTACTTCTTTTTATGAATCCTTATTGAAAATTCCTTAAAAAATTTGCAAATTCTAACTTCAATTATTTTTTAAGAAATAAGTATTGCATTGATTCAAAAAGGCATACCAACTTTTGTTACATGAACTATTAGAATGGGTAAAAAAAAATTCAAAGCATTAGGCACAATAGAAAAAAAAGCCTTAGCATTTTAAATGAAGACAAACTAGTTATTTTACCTTTCTGAGATAAGTAAGTTTAAAGTTTTGATTTGCGATAGGGATGTGAATAAAAATGAATGTAAAAGCTTTCATAATTCGGCGTTTTTTAAGTTTAGAGTTTTCAAATTTTGTGAGGTTATAGAGAAAAGTATATAAAAAATAATTTAGGCTTCAAAAATTAAATTTGATATTTTGACCGATTTTTGTCAATTGAATCGTACTGTGTCCCCTTAGGGCATGAAATTTTCATTTTAGTTATCTATTTGTTCACCAAAAAAATTGGTTTGGAGAATAATTTATCATTTCTTTTTTTTCATGTTGTAATATTGATTAATTAGATAAATCGTTCTTGAAAGATTGAGCAGTGCCTAAATTATTAAAAAAAAACTGAAACTTTACACCTTTCTAAGCATGTCAATGCTTATTTAAAGATTAGTCTCAATAATTATTTACTGATAGTCTTATGAACAAATCTTTTCGTTACGGAATATCTTTTCTCGATCGTTTTATAATACGTTCATCCATAATATGCTATTGTATATAAAAATATGTATTTCTTACTTAATGGTGTTTTTCCTTTCGGCTTCATCTTTCTAAGGGTATTTTTACAAGTAACTTTTAATTTTATTTTTTCATTTGATGTAACTAGAGTCAGAAAGGAATACATTTTTAATATTGATTGTTGAAAGGCGATAACAACTCGTATAAAAAGGAAAATTACTGAAAAAAGCTCATAACAATTTTAAAGAAAAGTATGTTTTTTTTAATTATTTTCATGAATAATATTTGTACTCTCTTGCAATATGTACCGAATTCCATAACGTTTAAAATAAAATAATTTTAATTTCCTGTTTGTAATATAAAAGAAAAATATTACAAGTTTTATCCGTAACTTTTTTTTAAAAAAAAAATTGTAACAATTTTTTTCCGAGTCGATTACGTGTGTAGAGTAAAAAGTAGGTCTATGAAACATTACTTTTTCAATGTGATGAAAGAGTTTACAAAATGGGGAAAAATATTTATCTGTTAATAGTAAGAGGAATGAGTTTTTGAATGTGTAAAAAAGAGAAAAAAAGTAATACGTTACCATGTCTTATCTTCATGATATAGTAACAAAGAGGAAATATATATAATAAATCATTTCATATTCCACAATCATGTTTTAACATTTCTCCCGAAAGTGTATACGTTTGAATTCATTGACATTAATAATTGTTTTTCTTTAAAAAGACACAGTACGATTCAATTGACCAAAATCGGTCAAAAAATCAAATTTAATTTTTTTAGCCGAAATTTTTCTTTATATACTTTTCTATAACCTCACAAAATTTGAAAGCTCAAAACTTAAAAAACGCAGAATTATGATAGCTTTTACGTTCGTTTTTATTCACATCCCTATGGCAAATCAAAATTTTAAAAAAACTGCTGTATCTCGGAAAGATAAAATAACTATTTTGTCTTAATTTAAAATGCTAAGGCTTTTTTCCTATTGCACCTAATGCTTTGAAAATTTTTTACCTATTTCCAATAGTACATGTAACAAATGTTGGTATGCACTTTTGAATCAAAGCAATATTTATTTTTTTAAAATAATTAAACTCAGAATTTATACATTTTTTAAGGAATTTTCAATAAACATTTATAAAAAGAAGTATTGTAAGAATACCAATCACGTTAACACAAAACCCATACTAACTTTTATTATACATAGTTTGACGTAGTTTTAAATCAAATTTCATGCGTGTACATCAATTTTTGTAGGAGGAGTAGCGTTTTAAAATCTCTTCAAAAATTTCAAGTTTTTTTCTTAAAAAATTACATGGCTAGATTTTTATGAAATTTTGAGCACAAAATATGTTTAACATAGTATACATACATATGAGGCAACCAAAAACATATTAAAAATCCTTAAATTAAACATTTTTGCTTAAATCGTACCATGTCCCCTTAAATAATCAAATAAGAAATTCAAAGATATTTCCTTTGGAGTGTATATGTACTATCCAGTATTACTTCACTGATTAAATATCAAGTTAAATAAATAATAATTTGTTATGTATTTACTGTAACGAAGTTCACGGATTTTTAAAATAATGTGATAAGGTATGAATAACTAAGCATTGACTTATTAAAATTTTAAATTACAGTAGAAGGTCGTTTATCCGAATCAATTGGGACCGGACAGCGTTCGGATACGTGATTGTTCGAATAACCGAAAACCGAATGTGATCCTTGCAGTATATAAAATCTGACACTATACGAATATTGAAAATCCTCACATGCGGGAACGTGCTTGAAGAAAAGATAAAATAGGTGCAAAATGTCGCAATTTTACCTTCATTGTGGAAAAAAAATCACTTATTTTTCACCGTACCATTGTACACTTTCATTTTTTCACTGCAAGGTATCTGATTCTCTTGAGCAGAAGTAATTGAGTAGGATCGCAGTCTGATTGTTGTTCGTACCACTCCATAGCTGTTTCTAACACCGAAAACGCGTCAACAGTTTTCCTTTTCTTCGAGCCATCTTCTGAATCAAGTTTTAACGCAAAATTTAAAATGGTTTCTCGGCATTTATTTATGTCAGAAATTGTTGACTTTCCAACATTATAAAACTGTGCTAGAGAAACTCCACTTTCTCCCTTCACGAGACCGTTCAATATTTCAAGTTTTGTCTCTATGTTCAAGACATTGCGCTTCCGTTTTGAATTTGAAGTCATAGCAGTACACAACTTAGCAAAGAAGCACGTATACAGCCCCCACTTGGAAACAAACTGACCCAATATTCCGCGCAGATGTTTACCAAATCACACAAATGTAGTTCCCCAAATATCACTGACCTTGGGTTTTCCCGTCACTTCTGGCCTCAAGTAAAACAACTGTTGAGCATTGCATTGTTCGAAAACGTATTCATATACAATGCATGTAGTTGACAAAAAGAAAGAAAACTGGTTCGGATATTTGACGTTCCGGATAATAAACGTTCGTATAAACGACATTCTACTGTATTAAATTTAATTTACATCACACCTTGAATCCTCATACATTTAATTGAACATAGTCCTAAAAATTTATAACATCGGTCAAGTGGTGAGTTTGATATACCTAAACTGACACACCAATCTCTAAATTTCCACACCATGCCGACTTACATTCGCCTGAAAGTATTATATTTTTTAATTTTTATGTGTGAAGTGTTGGGGCAAAAGTTCAATTAATGTTCATCATTCACAGATGTAAAATTTACTAAATATAAACAATTCTTTAATAATATTTTAATAAATTTGCATTTAGATTTTCTTTTTATTCATTCTTTTCCGCCTATGACCTTGCAAGGTTGTTTATATTATCGGGAAGCTCTTGTAATATTTAAACATATTTTTATGTTATATAAGTTCGATTTTATTTATTTATTTTTTTAATATATGAATCTAAGATATTTCATTTTGTTTATGATAATTATATTAAAACAATTTTAAGCATATTCACACATATTTTTTTTTTAAATTTAAGAACATATTTTAATATTTGATATTATTTTCGTACGTACTATTCACAAATATTTGGATAAAATTTTAAATTATTTACGTAAAATTTTGAGCTTCAGTAGTTGTATTTTATGAATTTTGTTACTGTATCAATAGCGATATGATTACAGTTACGTTAATATAATTATGCTCAGCTACATTCAAGTAATGTTGCTGTAGTAAAAAACATTTTTTTAATTTTACAAAGCGTAAGGGGGGGGGGCGGAGAGTACGAAATGTAATTTACTATTGATATGTCTTTAAGCATCAAGATGATAAATCTATTAATAATCACAATAATAGTCAACTGTACTTGTTTTCTTATACGGGAAAACCAAAACCAAAAAAAATAAATAATAATAATAAATGTTTTGGCAAATAAATGCTCATATATGTGAGGATTAGAAGACATTATTAATACAGGCAAGAAAACTCTTTCTAGTGCATTCTAGGCTGATTGTTTTATTATAGTGCAGTATTAAAGATATTGGCAACGGACCTCGTAATGTTGCTCTACGATCAATTAAGGAATGTGGCGTTTGAGCTGGTATTCCACTTCTCCAATTTCCACCCCTTTACAACGTGATGGCTTTAAGTCTCATCAGACTTAATGTGTATGATTGTCTCTACACGACGAGTCTTGAGTAGCACCATGATTTCAACAAATGACTCAAAACAAGCACTTACACGTTCGTGGTCACACATGCATTATAATATATTCAAATGAATAATGAATAATCTGGAGAATAAAAGTAGTTTCCATAAAAAACGGAAAAATGCAGTTTAAAAATTAGGTATCAATGTAGTTCCTATTTAAAATGAATTGCCAGCGATTTCTTTTAAGAAGCAAGTTAACTGCTGTTAATATCATGTCAAGCTATTGTGAGGTTTTCTGCAATTGGTAACTTCGTAAAGATACTTCATTTCACAGTAAATCTGGAGGAGCAAACTAATTATCAGAAAACGTGAGAAAAACAAGCACAAGTTTAGTATGTTCTAAGCTTGAAGGAAAAGCAAAAATTCCCCCAGAACTTATTAACTTATACCAAACTTCGATTTAGAAATCAATGGTTGTAAGGCAGTTAAATCTTTAAATATTACATAAAAGAAAAAAATACAAATACTACTTAAAAAAAAACAGTCATTACTAATCCAATAAAAATAGATTTCCTTTTCATCTAATCTTCTCTCATATATATTACTCTAGTCCAGTGTTCCTCAAACTGTGGGACGCGCCCCTGGGGGGGCGATAACCTTGCGAGGAGGGCGCGAGCATATTGAAAATAAAAGGTTTAAAAAATAATTTTTTCGGAATGAAGTAAAACAAAATACTTTCTGACATAATAAAAAAAGCCTTTACACTGATATAATTTACATATATCATCTGGTGATCATCAAAAATAAAAGATTCAACTTCAAACGCTTTGATCCGATAACCAAATAAGAAAAGACATTTTGTTTGCTCTGCTGTAATCCCACGATTAGAGATTATTTTATTACGTTTCTTTTAACCCCTAAAATACCACCTTTTATTATCATATATTTGACCTTCATACTTACTGGTATATTTCACTCCGTCTCTTTTTCTTTTAGGAGAGTTGTAAATAATATGTTTGTGTTGTTTTTTGATGTGTAACATCTTACCTCCCGATTGCTGGATATTTGTTGGAGTGATTTCGTGAAAAGGGACAAATGTGTGTAACAGGAAGTGACTTAAGCGTGCGCTATTTGATTTGACCAATGAGAGTGCGTGATGGTGTACAGCGCATCAGAGTACAGATCTAGTAGCTATCAAGCACTCGAGCACTTGACTCTAAATTCACAATCGGTCTGTAATATCTACCCCTTAATTGCAAGAATCTCTATATTAGAGCAGAGAAAAAAAATTGCTTATCTGCACACTAATCCAGCGTTTCTCAAACTGTGAGGAGCCCTCTTGAGGGGCGTAATAACTCTACGAGGGGGGCATACTGAGCATATTGAAAAGTTGAAAACAGAAGTTTATTCAAAAAATTATTAATTTACTGAAAGTAAGCAGACAAAATACTTTCTGACATAATAAAATATAAAATACACATATTTGCACTGATATAATACACTTAAAAAGTATCTGTGTGTACTGTACAATGCATTTTATTATTGATTTAACAATACTAAGTTAAGAACAAGTTTGATAACTACCAGTGACCCCATAGGCTTGTATTTACACTTAACTTGGTGAATTTTTGTACAGTTTATATAATTACTTCCTTAACTGCCGATAAAAAGTTACGCGGTTCGCTGACAATAACACGGTTTTCCACGTAGACGCGTATTTTGATGTTTTTTTTTGGGGGGGGGGG
>BMAV01012314.1:68513-80584 GCA_019973955.1 Trichonephila inaurata madagascariensis | reverse complement strand
CACGGTTTTCCACAGAAGCGCGTATTTTGATGTTTTTTTGGGAGGGGAGGTGGAGAAAAGGAAGAACTGAGCAAAATCCTCTGAAATAAGTAAATCCTTTGTAAAGACTGTCAAGGCCCTTTTATTGTGTTCCAAGGCCTTAGGAATAATTTTATGGATAGCAGTGTACAGAAAAGATCGTACTTCGGTAAAACGTTTATATACGTCCAGAAAATTAATGTTTTGGCTTATAGAGACGTTTATATACGTCGGTTGCACATAAGAAGTTAAAGTCGTATTGTAGCTTTAGTGTACAATTATTGTATTGTTGAATTCAATTCACACAATGTTATTGTTTGAAAGGGGCACGATGAAAAAGATGATTGAATATTGGGTCGCGAGTATTGAAAGCTTGAGAAGCACTGCACTAATCTTAAAATCAGTTTTAACCAGTATGCCGCGCCAATCTGGGTACATGCAGCTTAAATTCATATTAATCAAATTGAAGTTTCTCAAAGCACCATTTTCCGACAAATATTGAAAGCTCGATGGTGCATGAAGAATAAGGGCCTCAGATTCACGAGCAAAATGATGTCTATCAGACAATTTATCAAAAAATTAGCAACTAACTTCTTTCAAAAGATTGATAATTCTAATAATCTTTCGATCTTGAATATTACAAAATATATCTTTGCTCCAAATTTTAACAGACCCAATAATATTCTTTCGAATCCTCTCTGCAATTAAAATTCTTAATTAAATTCATTTCACTCTTCTCACCCAACATAAAAGCTTACATTATCTCCTTCCCCGAGCCTTCGTAGTCTGACTTGAAATAAGTCGCCTCAGGTTCGATTTCCTGAAACTCGCTATTTTCAAATTTACATTAAATCACTTTAATTTTCCCTCAAAAATATTTATCCAGATCAAAATTAAGTTTACACATTCTTTCCTATGTTTTCAAAATGTATTTTATTTTTTATTGCTTTTAAAAAAGCTGCTTTTCTTATTTCAAATCATTCAATGTTACTCTCATTTCTACAATTACTGAGTTCTGAGCTGCATTCCTATTGGTAAGGCCTCACCTTGCCCACTCACTGATCGAAATTTGTTTTCATTCTCAGTGCTTGCACCGTTTTTGAAGATATTTTTTACCATTTAAAGTATTTTAGTAGTTTTAAATTATAATTTTTTACCCTCATATAAGTATAATTTATTTTTAAGTTGTTTTTTTATTATTATTAAAAAAGGGGAAGAGTGAATTCATCACAGTCACTCAAAATCCTAAAGATAAGAGGTTATAGCTCGAAAGAACTAGATACTCTGGTCATCCACCCAATGATACTCTAAATCCACTTCGGACATACCAGCAAGTCTTAGACTTCTCCCAGGATAAACTTGCAATCTTTACGCTCAATTGTCAAAGGGCTCACCGAATAGAATTCGACGAAGTTATTTCATAAAAATATTCCTTACTCATGTTGTCAGAGACGTGGTTAGATAATGACGAACGTGTTTTGATACCTAACTTCGATTGCTGCGTACAGATTACAGGCATCAGAGCAGCTGGTGTTGCGATCTATCGCAAACAGAAAAACACACATGTTGTGACTCTTCATATGAACATTACTTATCGTCCAACAAGTGGACTGGGTATTGTTAGTAACGATATTGGGGGACATATGAGCGGCAGAATGCTTATTTGAAAACGGACAAACAGTGATTTCGGTGGTCGCATACATTTCTTGAAATCAAACGGTACAAAGAATTAAAGATTTCCTAAATTTTGTACTTTTATCATGTACCGAAGTAGGTTCTGCTCTTATAAAGAAAACTATCACTTGCTTCCCATGATTTTGAGAGGTGATTTTAACTTCAGTTTGCCAAAATCTGAGCCACTCATAGCTAATTTGATAATGAATTCAGGCTCAAATTGAACACAAATCAAAATAATTCGACAGCTAACTGTGGAAATGTTATTCATGCTGTTTTTTAACATTTTTTGAATACTTTGAAATCACAATTATATGTGTCAAATTTTAGTTATCATAAGTCTATTGTTTCCACTCTTCCCCAAATTGATCAAGAATAATTATTTTTGATTAAAAAATTGCATTACTTCTTGTGTTAATTAAATAAAATTTTCATTAAAAAGATATAATTAATCAATAAAAAATTATTTCCAATCGTACACAATTCCTTCTTTCAGGATATAAGTTACTATTGCGTATTTACTAAGATAACATGTCAAGTGTTACACATCATATACGACTACTGTAAGGCATGTTTTACTTTTTAAATAATATCACAACATATTTTTACCATGTGAATGAGTTTTATTGTCAAATGGATAAGAACTGACATCGATCTTTTTATATTGATTGCACTTTTAACATGGGAGCGGTCGCATGACGTGCAGAGTCAACACACAGCCCCACGAAATTGTTAATTCTGGGAAAACTGTTTATTCGTTAATAGTGACCTTGACAGAATCTTCTTATTAGACAGTCTTAATGGGAACTAAAAGGAATTTGTGACAAGTATGCCTCTTTTTTAAAAGTGGCAAACGTTTTTTTTACAATCAAGGTACTTGTTTTGATCGAGTTCCCTGCGTGACCACTTTTGTTTAAAAATATTTTCTATGAACATACTACACTTCCTCCTATGAACCACTTTGTGGTTTTGATTGCTGTGTTGTACGACTTATTATAATTTATAATTGTAAATAAGCAGAATATAAAAAATGGGCATCTGTGATCTCTATTGAAGAAAGTTGAAATTGATCAAGCAATTGAAGAAATTCCTGAAATAATGCATATTAATCAAGATAGAGAACGTAAATATGAGAAAAGTGATAGACATGAAACGTTTGAGTTGAATTGAAATTTTCAAAAGCTGCCTATAGAAATCTATGAAAAATTTATGAAGTCATAAATGTAACACTTTGCCTAGTCAAAACACAAGGAAGAAAAAGTTCATGATGTGCTATTTGCAGATCATCAAAGGACAGCAAAACTACAATAAAGTGAACAAAATATGACAGTTTTGCTGGAAAATAACGTTCCTGTATTGATAGCGATAAGTGTCTGTAATTTATGTCCTTTATTCAGGTCACGCACATTTGGAATATTAGTTTCATTGGATTTTTTTCTCAAATTATCAAAGAAAAATTGAAAAGTCCATGAAAGTAGGTAAGTATGTTTTCTCCTAAATTATTGACTGGAATTGTGATTTTTATCGTGTATAGTATAAAAATAATTATAAAATAAATTATAGTTTAAAAACAAGCTAAAAACATGCTTTTAGAATGAATCGAACTAAAAAGTAAAAAAATAAAAATAAATATTAACTAATAAAGTAACATATACAAAATTTAATACTTATCTTGTAAATTTGTATGGTTTATAATTATGATCGTATTGTAGCTTTAGCATCAAGGTGCATTATTATTGCATTCAATACTTTATTACTTTTGTGGGGGGAAAGGCGCGATAAAAATTATGTTTGAAAATTGTGTCGCCAGTAGGAAAGTTTGAGAACCACTGTTTAGTCACGTACTTATCGAGATTACTATATAGCGATAATTCATGAAAAAAAAGCAACATAAACATCCCAAATCGTTGCTTAATGGAATACATTCCAGTTACACAATTTTTTATTATAGCAGTGGTTCTCAAACTTTCACTCCTGGCCTCCCGATTTTCAATCATAATTTTTATCGCGCCAACCTAAACAATAATAATGTATTAAATGCAATAATAATGCATTTTGGCATTAAAGCTACAATACGATCATATAAACCGTACAAACTAACAAAATAAGTATTAAATTTTATGTATGCTACTTTTTAAGTAATATATATATATTTATATCTTTTTACATTTTAGTTCGATTCACTATAAAAGCGTGTTTTTTAGTTTGTTTTTAAACTATAATTTATTTTATTATTATTTTTGCTATACGTGATAAAAATAATAATTCCAGTGAATAATTTAATTAAAAGAAAATATACTTACCTACTGTCAAGGACTTTTCAATTTTTTTTTTTTTGAGAATTTGAGAAAAATTCCTATAAAACTAAAAAAAATTTTCCGAATGTGCGTGCCCTTAATAAAGGACATAAATCACAGACACTTTTCGCTAACAATACAGGAACGTTATTTTCCAGCAAAACTGTCATATTTTGTTCACATTATTGTAGTTTTCCTGCCGATTGATGATCTACAAATAGCATTTTGAACTTTTTCTTCCTTGTGTCTTTTTGACAAGGCGAAGTGCTATATTTATGGCTTCATAGTGTTCTCTAACCAGCATTCGAAAATTTCAATTCAACTCAAACGTTTCATGTCTATCGCTTTTCTCATATTTACTTTCGCTATCTTGATTAATATGCATTATTTCAGCAGGTTCTTCACAATTGCTTGATCAATTTCAACTTCCTTCAATAGAGATCGCAGATGCCCATTTTTTTTAATATTCTGCTCATTTATATTTATAAACCATAAAAATACATCTTGGCCAAATAATCAATCAAAGTGCTCAATATGCTTATCCATATATCATAAAACTCATTCACATGGGGAAAAAAAGCAACAGAAAAATATTGCTTACAACTTTCCTAATAGAAAAAGAGACGGAGTGAAATATATCAGTAGTTTAAAGGTCAAATATACGATAATCAAAAGTAGTATTTGAAGGGTTAAAAAAACGTAATCAAAAATTCTCTCATTGGGGGATTACAGCAAAGCAAACAAAATGACTTTTTTATTTGGTTTTTGGATCAAAGATAGCCAATGAGCGTTTGAAGTGGAATCTTTTATTTTTGATGATCACCAGATGATATATATAAATTATATCAGTTTAAATGTTTTTTTTTATGTCAGAAAGCATTTTGTTTTACTTCATTCCAAAAAATAATTTTTAACCTTTTATATTCCATATGCTCGCTCCTCCCTCGCCGGGTTATAGTGCCCCCCAGGGGGCGCGCCCCACAGTTTGAGAAACGCTGTATTATAGTATTAAGTGCTAACAGTTCATTATAAAAACAGGATTTAAAAGTAAGGAATTATTCAGTTCAATTCCAATCTGGCAGATTAGCATAGTTCATATTTTAGCAAATTATTTACCTCAATTATTACTATTTCTGCTTTGAATAGTCCCAATATTGTATCCATTTGTATAATTATATAGTGAAATTTTGACTAATATTTAACTCCTTAGTTAAAAACTTCAAGTGTAATTTTATAAAAAAAAATTAATTAATTAATATAAAACTGAATGGAATTTTGCTGAAATAAATTTGTTAATATAGAAAATTTTCCTTAGACTATCTACAGTTAAATTATCAGTTGACTGATGTTTTCAGATAATACACATGATTTTTTATGGAAAACTTTTGTACCTTGTACAGGCTTTTTGTTATATTACCAGGGATCTCTTAATCCTTTATCCACTGCAGTTTTTTTTTCATGTAATGTTTTTTTTATCACTCCATTGGAAATTAAGGAATATACATAAGCAAAATACTCAACTTTAGGAAATTTAATCCGTTAGAGATAATTAATTAATTAAAGATATTCAACTGTAAAATTAATTATATACACTGTTCACTTCAAATAAATAGTCAAATCATTTTCTATGGTCTTCATTACCATACAAAAAAAATAAGATTTTTATATTTTGACATTGACTATTATTTCGGGACAAAAATTTGCAATCAGCTTGAAACGCCGTCAGCTGAAAACGCAACTTCTGCTATAAAACTATTCGTCTTTTCCGCTAAAATACTCTTCATAGAACCCGTACTGCCATATTTCTTGGAAAAGTGGATTTCAAAGAATATTCTAGCAAAGTATCGTTAGAATATTCATATGTAAAAAGGATTATTCTAAATAATTTTGAAGTGAGTGGTACTTATAAGTACCATCGTTAGACAAAGGGTTAATCAAGATATTTTAAATTGACATTTTTTTAAAGTTTATTGTTTTAAGACACCCACCACTACCCAAAAGTAACCAGCAAACAAAGTACCTAACTTCCACACTTTCAAAACTATACTAGAACCCTAGTAGATAATAGACATGACGCAAAGCAATAACGTAGTCACATGCACAAATAATTACTCACAGTACATTGCGACAAAAAATGCGCGAGCGTCCATTCAACATAAAAATTCAGATCAAACGTTTTATAACATGGGTATAAAATTATAGCTTTAAAAACTAAGAAATGACGTGAACAGGAAAAAAAAAACATTTCTATATATGTCTTAATAATTATTATTTAAAGAGAATGGTATATCTTATGAAAGTTTATTATTGGATAACATGAAAAGTTCCTCATATTTATTAAGCCTACCTGAAATTGTTACCTTTTGGATGTACTTCCATCCAATTACAGAATGACTTCTCGAAGTTGAATAATTTTATTCTTCATTAAAAATAAATTTTAAAAAAATGAAACTATCCTATAGAAATTAAACACTAACATTTTTATGCTACATGTGACACTTAACCCAAATTAGACTATAATGTAGAACACAAGAATATTATATTTATACATATAAACACCTCTCGTGGCAGAAATAAACAACATTTATGTAAATGAGCTTATGCAAATGAGAAATAACATGTTCCTTTAATCTGTTATGCAAATGAGAAAGCGCTTACTTTCCCCGGGGAAGCAAGCATGAGAATAATTTATTCAATTTATTTAATAAATAGATAACTAAATTTAAGAGGAAATCCTGAAAGAAAGTGTTAGAATTGATTTCTAACAAAATTTAAATTCGTTTCAAACAATACTCGTATTCTGTTGTATCTTCAGTCCCATCAACGGATTCTGCTTAATCTTCACCATCAATGTTAATCCGTTCCATAAATGGTTATCTTCTATTCTATGTAGACTTTTTTGGATAAACAACATTTTTAAATGTCATTTGGATTATGGAAGGCTTAATTTTATTCCAAAATTTTACTATCCTCTCGCTCGCATTTGTAGACTTACATGACCTGCTTTCTTAAATAAATTCTCATCTTCTAACATCTTGATACACACATTTATAAGCTGAGCTAATTTCGTTAATTCCCATAGAATAACAGCCATCTCATTGCTGCCTTATTTCAGCAATTTTCTCATATTATAATTTAGGTGGGATCTGAAATGTCCCAAACTAAAGACTTTCGGAATTGTTTAAAGCATCCGGATTCCTTTACTCTGAACATTTCTTATCTCTCTACAGTGTGACACCATTCTCGTGAATATGAATGAAAACATCTTGCAAAGAATTAGATTTTGGCATTTTTTTCCCTTACAAGAATAATAAAAGTTTTAATTTTGTACCGGCCACTAAGTAGGAGAGCCCTACGGGGAAGTGATATTTTTTGTGAATAAGTAAAAGTAAGTAATTAAGTTCCTTTTTCAAGTAAAAAGTAACTCAAAGGCTAACTTGGGCCAAACAAAACAAGGTTTACCTTTAGGTGGGCCGCATAGAAAATAGAAATTCATAGAAACGAAAATTTGCTTTCAATAATGCATTATAGTAAATATTTATAAAATAACAACACCAATTTATCATGTACGTTTTGACATTTGGCATCTCTTCTCTGCTACTATCTTTCTTATTTTGAGAGAAATTTTGATATTGTATTATATATATTGTGTGTCAATATATTGACCGAATGTAAAAATGCTCGTTGTGGGTCACATGCGACCCACGGGCCGAGAGTTTGACACCCCTGATGTAAAATGTTCCATTCAATTCCTTTATTATCTATCATTTCAAATAATAATGGAATTCCATTCAAATTCAAATCTATGACAGTATCTTTTTATAGGTAATTGAGATTTTTCTGGCAACTAATGAATTTGTTGTTAAAATTTTAGGCAGTATTACACAACTACTTGTAAATTTTCCTCGCATTACTAATCTATGAGTATTATAAAACAAATACGTGAAGATCAAATTTGCTTTAATTTTTTTTTACTTCATTTGCCTTCTTTTTTTAAGCACTTTGAGACTACTATACGGACATTGTTTCTTGTTACAATTATTTCCTTTCGGATATTTTTGAAGACTTATTTCACAACACTTTTTCTAGGATAGGCCACTTCGTTACTTTTTTAAGCAAAGTACATTTATACCTTTGTATATATAGTAATCATTCTCATTTAATTTTTTTCATAGGGAACTCTCACCAACACCAAACACCCTTGTTGAAATACGGTTTCCATTTTCTTTTACAAGCGCAAACACTTCGATTTCGAAACCACCCCTATGTTTATCCATTTCCCATGATTCATATTTACTATTGAAAAGAACACTATGGATTTTATTGTATATGCTACAAAGAGCATAAAAAGTCTCAAGCGCGGTGTAATGTGTTCTAAAATAAATCCACGAAAGGAAAAAAAAATCAACAAAATCTGTAGATATAAACATGCAACTCCTATACCCTGTTGAGGATTTTTTCCCTCTTCTCCTCTTTTCTTGTGTTTTAAAGCTGTATTTCTCTAGAAATACCCAGTGTTCAAAAGTATAGTATAACAGATCAAAAAGGTCTTCCAATGTCTTCGTAAAAAATACGATAGATAGTAATACGCAGATAGTTATACGCAAATTTACCTAAAAATTAAAAAAGTGCATTTCGAATGTATAGGCTTGCATAATACAACGGAACATATTGTCTTTATTTGGTTAATCTGAAGTATGAGATTGGAGAAATCAATGTTCCTGTTCAATTTAAAATAATAAAAATAACTTATTTGCAAACATGAAACGAATTGCAAACCCTTGATACCGATCCTACAATGAATAATTGTGATAGTTCACACAGTAGCATACTGATTAGATCGAATTTGAACTGAGACCTGTTTGGATTATCTCACAATACGATTTATTTTATAGTGGGTAAACATCTAAATCTGAGGAAAGAATCTTTATTCTGCCAACGGAGTGAGTGCTATTTTGCTTTGGCAGTATTAGTTAGCATTTTATATAACCAGTGAATTTTTACATCGCTTTGTGTACAACTCATCTCCATGTCATGTTTCTTGAGTTAGAAGTTGGCCGCTCACCTTTCAAGAGAAGAGTCCATATTAATTTCTAAGAGGTACATAGTCAATATTATAGTCAGTCATTATATCAACTTGACTGTATTTTTATTATAAATCTTCACCAAGACTAAGATTCAAGTTATGCTTAAGGAGCATCTAGAATAAATATGTTATTTATTGTTATTAAATACTACACAAAAGCTTACACTTAATACTATATCATATTTATATTTTACTTAGTAAAAATGTTCCAAAATGTTTGATCCTTATGCAAAAAAAAAATCTTACATATAAAAAAATCCAAATTAAAAACGTAATGATTAAGACACTTGACGGACACAGGAGGCAAACAATCCACTTATCATGCATAAATGAATAGCAATAAATATAAAACACATATAGTTTTGTTTTTTGTTCTATTTGCGTCAACACTTTTTTTTTACTTAAATGTCGCATTGCAAATGTATCGTTGCCTTCAAATGTGAAAGACTGCCATTCGACGTATAAATTTCGTTAAAAACAAAATCCATCTTTTTCCCAATCTGATGAACCTAATATACCTAATGTTCACATATATAACAGTGGTATATATAAGGATGAGGTTTGGGGGATTCATTTGCTCAAAGACCAACAGACTTTAGATGTTTACCTTTAGATAGATATTTTAGATAATATCTTTCGTCTGCACGTGTTTTTAGAATGTAATTCTCATCACCACTACATAAGAATCCTGTATACGGCTATTGGTAGATAACACAATCGGGTATATTATTACAGATGATTGACTTTCTTATTTTTATTAAATTACTGTTTCAGTAACCGTTTGTAGGAAATTTTTCTCTTCAGGATATATTTATGATCTGATCATAAACTATTTCAATCCAAATGTAAAACATGTGTAGTACGCATTCAAAATATTCACTCGGTTTAAGAACATAAATTTAAGTTGAGGTGTTTTTGGCTCTTTGCAGGTGGATTTTATCTCATCAATATTCCATTATTTCACTAAAAAAATATGATAGTCGCAAACAGCAAGCATCATATTTATTTTAGAAGAATATAACACACATTAAAAGTTTTACTTAAAGAAATTAATCTTCCAGTGCTCAAACATTAAGCAATAAACAAAGGTGTCGCTAATTTTACCAAAAATAAGGATAAGAAAATGTTAATCAATGATTATATAGAATAAGCTTTATTTACTTAAGACATAATTTAACCAAACTAACTGGGCAGAAAAAATCATTATGCTGTTTAATGACCCACGTAGATAACGATGATAGATAAACAAAAGTACTTATTGCTGAAGAAAAATTTTTTTATATGTATTTTACTAAAGATTTAATTCTTACGCTAGAATTCTCTTAACACGTTGTTTGAGATTAAGAATCCGTAAAAGCATTCTTTAAATATAAATTCTAGGTTCGCCAACACTGCTATGATGCTAAATGTACGATGCTTTAATTACTGAATTTAAGCTCAGAACAATGGCCTTCTTAAATGTAAGTGTAACAGATAAGCTCTAAGTTATGCTCCTTTTAAAATTGAGAAAGTACAAAGTTGGGAAAAATAAATATTTAATCCTCTCTTAAATAAAAATTCTTTCACCAACTAAGCCTCATTTTACTTAAAGTTTTTTCAATTAAGTTATTTTCCACCTCTGTTCACGCTAATGTTACCTGACATCCAATAAATGGATTTTTTTAGGAACTCAAGGATAATAAAGATGCTGCTTTTCTTAAGGATAGTTCATAGAATATTTAGGACTCCATACACGAAGGTCTGCTAATCACATTAAATTATGCCTTGTAATTTGAACCAAGTTCAGTTGACGAAGTAAAATCTAATATGTAATAAAAAATATTGTACTAAAGTTTAATAAATATAATAAAGCAAATTAATAAACATAAATAAAACAAGATCACATAGGTTGGAAATAATGTAATTTTAGTGGTATTATAGCGAAAACTCTTAGTTTTACGGACAAAGTTAAGTATAATTATGCCCATTATTTCCTATTTTTATAATCCATTGAGCTGCAAAAAAGAATACATACTGAAAGAATAAGATTCCATAAATACAAAACACTTTCATCATAATGCTAGAACAATAATTCTCAGCCAGTTGGTTGTAGCATTTTTGAGTGCCACCCCCTTTTTTTAATTATTGATTATACTTTGATAAAAAATAAAATCTGGAGCATAATTATTTGACAGTTTTATAGAAACAAAATAAGGTATTTTTTGTATATTTAAATTATAATTTCGTTGATAGATGGAAGTGTATTGTAGATAGGTAAAATTCTTTTAAAGTTATTTTATTGATAATGTGACACCACATTTTAAAACTGCTAAAAGTGTAGCAAAAAAAAAAAAAAAATGCTTGATAATCACTATGACAGAACAATAATACCAAAGATACTAAAACTAAGTTAATTGTACCAAATGCTGCGAAAAAAAAATCTACATGCCTAAGGGAGCGTTTCTCAAACTGAAGGGCGTGCCTCCCTAATCGGACGTGATACCCCTATATGGGGGGGGGGCACACGAGCTTATCGAAAAGACGAAAATGAAACACAATTTAAAAATATATACCTATATTAAATTACTCAAAAGAAGCAAAACGAAATAAATTCTGGCATAAAAAGTAAGATAAGCGTTGCTTTTTTTTGCAATCTGTTCCAATTTAAAAATTAGAAAGGAAAATAACACAATACTCTCTTATCCTATTATTTAAGATATATTCTACTTAAAAGTAACAAATACAAAATTTAATACATATATTAATAATTTGTACGGTTTATCATTAAGATGGTAATGTAGATTTGCGTTAAAGTACATTATTACTGCATTCAATTCATTGATATTGTATAGGGATGAAATTATTTAAACAAGTAATATAAAAAAAATAAAT
Organism: Trichonephila inaurata madagascariensis; assembly: GCA_019973955.1. Lineage (NCBI taxonomy): Eukaryota > Metazoa > Arthropoda > Arachnida > Araneae > Nephilidae > Trichonephila > Trichonephila inaurata. Next base: position 68,638 of record BMAV01012314.1, on the reverse strand, counting down.
AAAGTCAATTCCTACTGTGATCAACAAAGAAATATTTCATTTTAACTACTGTTTATTAAATAGTTACAAGTAATATAAATATGTATATATATATATATATATATATATATATATATATATATATA
>BMAV01012314.1:57585-68413 GCA_019973955.1 Trichonephila inaurata madagascariensis | reverse complement strand
TTATCATTAAAGTATCGTATTCTTATCCAAAACAATCGTGTATATAACATTTCAGTTCAACTAAATGCTTTAAAACGTGAGGGGAAAAAAATATTTTCAAGTTTTGACACAAGTCACCAAAATGGTCGCTTAGTCGCCAAAAATGATGCAAACGTAGCTGTATTTGTAATTCTTTAAATAACTAGTTTTAATCAATTGATTATTATTAATAATAATTAAATTATTGTATTGGCATCCAAAATAATCATGTATATAAAATTTCAGCTCAATCGCGAGTTTTAAAATGTACTTTGTTAACGATTGGAAATTCCACTGAGATAAATAAATAAATATATAGAGTGTGAGCTAATAGTAGGAATTGAAAAATGATGACTATGGTTGGTGACTGGGTCGCATATAATAAAAGTTTGAGAAGCACTGGCCTAAAGCATTTCATCAAACATTTAAATAAAATAGTAAGCTTTTAAGAAAATAATATGACATCAAAATTATAATTTTCTAAATGACGTGTCAATTATATAGTTTTCTTAGGTTTATTATTTTTTTAAATATTCAATATAGGTGGCAGATTAAAAGTGATATAAAAAATAATAGTTAAGGTCTTATTTCCCCATCTGCAAAAATAATTCTTAAAGTCGTGTTCGGTAATTTTTATATATAGCTTAACACTAATTGAATGTCCAACACTAAATAAAGAAGAAAAGGTAAATTCTTAATGTGTTCATTTTTATCGAAGAAATGAGCTTTTCCCAATATTTTTAAAATACCTCATAAAAACATGTTTAACACTCAAATTATTATTTCTTAGTTTGAAAAACAGAATCTTAAAATTTTTCTAAATCAAATTGTTCTAACAGCTCCTAAAGAAGCTATTTGAATTATTTTGTTCTGTAGAAAGTCTCTCAAAAAACTGTAATGGGGTGAAGAATGATTCAAAAGATATAGATTATTTAATCCTATCAAAAAAGAGGAAAAAAAATAGATATCAAGCAGTGATATGGAAATGAAGAAATTTGTGAGCTCTTAATCTTGGTTTATTTTTGTCTTAATTTATTTTGCAAATAAAATTAAAAATAATACATAAAGTTAAAAAACAATTAAAAAACACCTCTGAAGCTTATGACCGTTGGAAACTTAAATGTAATATTTTCATCACAAGAAGACGAAATATAGTTTATATAAAATAATTTGAATAATATTTAATGTGTTATATAAATTTTCATAGCAAGTAATAATAAAGAACAATTATCTGAAATTTTTTGAATTAAATTATAGATTTGGAATTTATATCTGTTAAAACTATTAGTTTCTTACGTTTTTTTTTTTTTTTTTTTTAAAAATTTAAAATTTTATTAATTTGTATTTTTAATTAAAGAAAACCTTTACTTTTCTGAAATTTAACTATTAAAAATACTTCATAATAACTCATATTTATTTAAGCTTATGAACAGTTTTGGAAATATATGATTTATGTATATTGCCACACTTTTAAATAGTAAGGATATATTAGCATTGTTAAATAATAATTCATAAAAAAAATAATGTTAAATAACACTCTTAAAAAATAATGCGGATATTTTTTTCTAAAGTCTAAAACAAACTCAAAAGACTTAATTATACCTAATTTTTGAAAAGAAATTTCTGATTGAAACATTATAACTAAATAAAAAAAACAATTTAAGTTATTATAATTGTGAAAATGAGACTATTTATTTTTAGCAAAAACAGGAACTGGGTCATTAGTTAAAGTTAATCGTAAAACATTTGCTCATAGTTGTACGAGAAAATGTACTTCTTATTCATTCTAGTACAAATGGTAATGGTAAGTAATATTACATTGCTAATCCTAACCTCGCATAGTTTAGCCAATGTATGTCGCACTTCTGCATTTGGATGCATAGAATAGATGAAGATCATTCCAGATTTCAACTGGATAGCAAATAAGGTCGATAAACCTCAAATATAGATTTATATAGCAGTAATACAATTTTTTTTTGCAGTAAACATGAATGACAGGAGAGATACACAAAAATACTGATACAAAAATAGAAAAATAAGTTATTTATCCACATACGCCATGGTATTACCTACCTACTATACATAAATAAATCCTCCTAATACTAGTAGACACCAAATAAACAATGTCATTGGAATTTAAGGAGTAGAAAAATCTCCATTTAATATACATATTAATGACCAATTAATACAACACATTCAGATATATCTAAATATGCATATAAATAACTTATTTGTAGAGTATTAAGAATTTTATGAATGAAGGAGGTAGAGTTTGCAACAGCAGGAAGGTAGCATAGTTCTAAGATGCAAAAATCCAAGCGAATAATCACTAGTTCGTAGAAAACGAGCAATGAAACTGTGCGCCTTAAAACAACTTTTCCAAAATTTGTCTTACATTTTTTTTTTTTCAAGTTTTAAAAAGAGATTAATTTTTTATATACAATGTAATCCATATTTTAAGAAAGTAGTGCAGATTTCTGATAACATTTTCATACTAAGGCATCCAAGTGATCCCAGTTTGACAGATGGAAGTATTATAATTATTCTCTTATACCTGGGAAGCACACAGTTGCAAAGTCTCTACTTCTTTTTAATTTAACTATGCAAGATTAACTGCGGATTAACTGTATAATAACTGTAAGTTTAACTGTTTGTTTGTCTACTTTTGGAGCAAAGTTTCTACATTTTATAACTTTGTGCTTTTAGTGATTTGAAATTGGGAATCTGGGGGAATGTTTCGTGGCGTAATGAATCTTCCTCAAACTCTTTTGATATCTTCGCCTCTTCTCTTTGATATCTTTATATTCTGCAAAACTTGTTTGTGAAAACTCTGCTGAAATTCTGTAGGAAGCTATTTGCGTAAATGAAAATAATAACAATTTTGCAGTTGCTTTTTGATAAGACATGGAAGTAATCAGGTCACATGACTCTGAATGGTGCATTTATTGAAACAACACAGATATATTTGACAGGTGACATATGTTAAAATACTCTCGAAGTACGGCATGAGTAAAACCCAGCCTTTTCATCAAAAATAAATAAATAATAAAAGGAATTTCGTATTATCTAGTAGGTCAATGGTAACTGAAGTGAAATCAAAAATGTTTAAACCTCTTCATTACCTTTGCATAATTAATTATGTCGAACCTTTTTTTTTTTTTGACGATATAAGATTTTGTACAAAAATTACTCTTTTTATATTTTTAAAATGTGTAAATTTACTGAATGCATGTACTCTATGTTCCTTATATACAATTTGTATATTGAAACGACATTTTTGAAATATTCTTAAAACATTTAACTAGAAAGCAGATATCGTAACACAAAAAATACTGATTTTCAATAAATTCATAGTGATGATCAGTAATAGTTTGTCTTTGAAAAAACAAATTAATGTATTTAAAATTTTTCACTTCAGTGTAAATATAAATGTGAATTACTAAGATACAGACAAAACCTTGAGTTCTTATGTTAAATATTTCTTGAGAAAAAAGTACATCAAAAACAATGTCCATTGTCATTGCAAGAAGTGTCTTGCATACATAAAAATATAAATAAAATTATATTTAAAAACAAAAACAAAAAAAAAAATCTCCTTGTGTATGTTTTAGAAATCACTTGTGTAATACATAGGGAAACTTCCGAATTTTGATACCGTAGGAAAATGTTAGCATGTGGACATACAAATCCATAATGAAATCTTTCGAAATGTCATATAATCACATATTCCCACATCATTACTTTTTCGTATTGCTACATTCATACATTATATTTATGACATTTTATGATCCGCTTTAATGTGGGTATCAAAAGCTATAATATCAAAGCTATAGCACACATCAAAGCTATAGCATCAAAGCTATAATATCTTCAAAGATTGATACAGAATTAGAGGGAAATGATGTATATACCACAATATATCTCGTTAGACAAAACCTGAAAAAAGCTATGCATGTATTTTCTGGGCAATTTAAGTAAAACAGAAAAAAAAAAAATAATTGAGAAGAAGCTATTTTTCAATTCCTGCTATTAGATCGCAATTTCTATTTATTTATTTATTTATCTTGATGGAATTTTTAATCTTTAATAAAATACATTTTAAAGCGCTCAACTGAGCGGAAATTTTATATACATTATTATTTTGGATGACAATACAATAATTTAATTATCATTAATAAAAAGTAACTGATTAAAACTAATTATTTAAGGAATTACAAATACAGCCACATTAGCATCATTTTTGGCGACTTAACGACTATTTTAGCGACTTGTGTCAAAACTTGGATTTTTTTTTTTTTTTTTTCACGTTTTAAATCATTCAGTTGAAAGGAAATTTTATAGACACGATTGTTTTCGATGACAATACGATACTTTAATGAGAGTTAATAAAAATTAATTGCCACTTAATATTGTGAGTCTGCCAAATGTATACCCATATTTATATTAATTGTAACTATTTAATAAAATAAAATTTTTCTTTGTTAATTAATAGTAGGAATTGACCTAGTTTTTTTGTTTTTTTATACTACTTGTTTTTAATAAAAGGGACAAATATGCGTTGTAGTTCATAATTTTTGTGATGAAGTGACATTTTATATTAAAATTGCAAATTTCTCAAAATAACATTTTTAAACTTGTGTATAACTTTTTCTCAGAATCTAATGCATGATTACACCTGAAATTTTTACTGCATATTATCCATACGTAAATATATGTACTGAAGTGAACTTTTTAATATATTTCAAAAAGATTTCGTTAGATACCAGATATCGTAACAAAAAATGACATTTTCAAAAAATTCGTTGAGATTCTCAGCATAGATTTGTTTTTGAAAAGACTATACAATAAATTTGAAAAATTTGACTTCAGTATAAATATAAAAGTCTATTTAATGCACAGAAAAAATTTATATATATTCATTAAGCGATTTCTTACAAATGCTTGCTCAATTTAGCATTGTCAGTAGGGGGAGGGAGGGTATCAACTAACCTTAAAACGTTACAACTCTTGCATGGAGTTCTTAAACCTTTGTTTCTTGTACAGATATATAGCAGCACTAGGCACAATGATGACTCGAAAACAATGTTTCTTGAGAGTTTGTATATTTTTAGTTGTAAAATGGTATCAGTTTCACGGTTTCGGAAGCTAAAGGCGAGTGAGATGTGACAAGAACAAACTGTATATAATGTAAATATATATATATATATATATGTACAATCTTAAAAATATTTTTGTACTAATTATTTTGATTAACTTATTTAGAAAATGTGTTATTATGTATTATTTCATAAGGGGCTATTAATGTTAACTATATATACAAATCTCACGTTTTTGGAAAAAAAAGAAATTGCTTTATTTGATACACACTTCTGAAAAATAGTACATCTTGCAGGAAGCAAAAAAAAAAAAAACACACACACAAGAGGAAGATCCCAACAGCAGATGATTACCATACAAAGAGCTCTAATGCATATTGCGCCATTTAATAATATGATTAAATGAATTTAAAACATATGTAATATAGCTGTACCTTAGGCCTTAATTTTGGCAGGTTTTTTAACTCGTTCATCGAAATATTTTGTTATGAAAGTAATTTGTACAGCGAGAGAAATACTCAGAATACTTATATTTAGTTGAGAAATTATTCTTTCACTTAAAATATACAGCTTAAATTTTTACTCGAAATGCTAGATGTATATTCCCGAAGTATATTTTTTTAATTTTTTTTTTACGTTTGGTAGAAATACTGAATCGGAAGGAATTAAGGGTAGAACTAGTATTTATAACCATTTCTCTATTGATGGTACTTCTACCCACTTTAAAATTAATTAGAATGATCAGTTTAATGAATAATCTGACGATATTTAGCATGAATACTCTTTAGTTCCTATTTTCCAAGATAAATTGCAACTTTAACGGATTAAATTCCCCAAAGTTGAACATTTCATTCAATTCCTTTCATATTCAATGTAGTGATTCAAAAACAAATATTGCACGAAAAAATTGCAGTAAATCATTACGCGGTCTATAAAAGGGTTAATGCTTTTATTTATTTAGACAATGGTATTTTGAAAGAGCTACGACTAAATATTTAATTATTGATACAACTAATATTTTACCTGTATTTTCTTTCAAAAATATCGGTTTTTAGCTAAAAATAGTTATTCTTTGTAGAAAAAAATTATTATAAACAACATTAAAATGAAAGAACATAGTTTTTTAAAAAAATCATACAATTATCAGCTTATTAAATGTAATTGTTAAGATAATTTGTAAATATTCTTCAAGTATTTCAATGCAGTAAAAAAAGATATTTTTCTGTTTTTATACATATATAATGCACTCCAATTCTGGGTATAATTATATTAAATCACAATCTACAGGTATTGTATAGAAACAAGTATTTTGAGACTGAAACTACTGACTCTAGAGGGTGCTGAGTGCCTGATATATATATACTCACAAACATACAAACATACATGCTTGCTTACATATAATATGTTCTGTCAATAAAGTGATAAAAAAAGAACATCTGGATTTATGAACTTCCCAGTTGACAACCAAATTGAAATATTTTCATCTTAAGTACAAGATGATTTAATGAAATTTGAAGATTTAACAAATGGGATTATATATTCAGACACTATCAAATATTATAACGATTGCTTTAATAGGAGATAATGATGAGATAATAATATTAATATAAACATCATTTGGTAGGGGATTGCCATATTCTTTATATTTAAGGTATCCGATTATGTTCGGAACCGTGATTTTGCAAAAGCAAATAAATGGATAATTTTCATGATATTTAGTGTCACTTAGGTTAGAATACATGTATACATTTGTTTTAAGGACATTTTGAACAAAAGAAATTATTTAAATACAATGTTTTGGCAAAAAATTAACTTCGAATAATTTTTTGTCAAAATGTTCTCCTTTTGTGAAACATGCTTCTATTGTGTAATAATATTTTGCCGGTATATAGCTCATACCTCTCTAAAGAGGCTCAACTAGAATTTTTGAAATATATAACTTATAAGTGGATTTATCGATATTTTTCGACAACAGAGGGGAGAAATTTTAAGCAAAAAACGCCGATAATTATTTCAATGGGTTATAACTCTGAAAATAATGTGAATTTTTTAAAAACCATAGTTGAGCATCTGTAAAGAGGTCTGAGATATATACAGGCAAAATATTATTATAATGGAAGAATTTTTCCCAAAAGGAGAACACTTTGAAAAAATATTATTCTAAGCTAATTTTTCGATAAAATATTGTATTTAATTTTTTTTTTGTCAAAATGCCCTTAAAACAATTGTATAACACGTATTCTAATCTAAGTGACACTAAATACCATGAAAATTATCCATTTATGCGCTTTTGGAAAATCTCGTTTCCGAACGTACTCGGATAAACTAGTTATGCCTTCAATGAAGTTTACTAAGTAAATCCACACACATTTACATTTAGGAGATTTTAAATGGAAGTAATTCTTTTAACTTTAAACGAAACTCATTACTAAAATCCGATTAAATGTACATTCAATTTCGGAACCGAGATCATAATATAAATCATTAGATTCCTGAAGATTTCTCTTTAAAAGAGATGTAATATATTTGTTAATTTAGTTTCTGTCTCAAAATTTGATTAAACATCGGAAATCTACATCTGGTCTTTGTTTATAGAGCACGAGAATTTCATTTAAATCAATGATCTCGTAAGTATAAGAACATTTAGTTGTACAAACGTATATAATTATACACCTCATATATTATAAATTCAAAAAGTAAATGTCTGCCTCCAACGAATATTAATGATTCAAAACAATTTTTATGTATCCAGATTTTTCAACAATATATACTTCACTAACAAATGCAAGGCCAAATGATTTAAGGCGTCAGTATTATTTACTCATTTTTTTTTCCAGAATACGACACATTGTGTACTTCATTTGTTATATATTAGCTCCAAAATACTTTAAATATTATATTTTAAGAAAATTTCGAACTTCTCTTACGTATTACTTAAATTAGCAACATTTTAAACAAGAACAATTATGCTGCAAACCCAACAATTAAAAGCAATATTTTCAAACGTGTTAAAATGTGTGATTTGAATACAGTTATTGTTTATCAAAGACAAGTAGGTACATTTGTTTGTGTATTCGACGTTTAGTGTTAAAATGGTGTTTCCAATTGGACTTTTATGCCCGACTATTAAGTCCTATAAGCTAAGCCAATTTGCCTCACAATGCATACCTGCTGAGGATGTGTGTTAGCAGTTTAAGGTGCTGAACCTACATAAATTTAGCATATATCAGTCTTTGTTCAGAATAGTGCTAGGACTGAGGACACTACACTAGATCTATGCTCCCACTACTGGCATAGTAATGTTAATCACACATGTACCTCGATTTAATAGTCTAAATATGAGACTTCATTTAAATATCATTTGATTATTGGTTTGTAGTGCCTCTCTGAGAGTCGTACTTTCAGACTACATTGCCACGATGGTAATAGGATTTATTTTTCTGAACCAAAGTGCACATTTATTACTGCTTCGTATGGAATTTCAAGTCGCAAGTGCGGATGTATCACACAGAACGTAGCGAACCGTGTCCAATTTTTTACAGATATACAAGGCCAATCAAAATTAGTTACAACAGTGTTTCTCAAACTGTGGGGCGCGCCCCCTGGGGGGGCGATAACCCTTCAAGGGGGGCGCGAGCATATCGAAAATAAAAGGTTAAAAAAATTAATTTACTGGAATGAAAAAAAAAACAAAATACTTTCTGATATAATAAAAAAATACAGATTTACATTGATATTTATAAATATCATCTGGTGAAAAAAGGTCATCAAAAATAAAAGATTCTACTTTGAACGCTCATTAGCTATATTTGATCCTATAACTAAATAAAAAAAAATATTTTGTTTGCTTTGCTGTAATCCTACGATGAGAGATTTTTTATTACGTTTCTTTTAACTTAAAATATTACTTTTGCTGGCTTTCGGACTTACTGGTATGGTTACCTGCATCCTTTTTTTTTTAGGGAATTTGTAAATTATATAATTCTGTTGCGCTTTTTTTTCACAATGTGAAAGAGTTTTTTGATACATTGATAAGCATATTGAGCACTTTGAAGGATTAATTGGCCAAGATTTATTTTTATGAGTATACTGAAACATATAATACAAAAATCGTTAATTCTGGGAAAACTGTTTATTTGTTACCAATGACCTTGACAGAGAATCCTCTAATATGACAGTCTTAATGGGAGCTAAAATAAATTGATAACATATCTCCTTTTTTGGGAGTGGCAAACGTTTTTTTAGAATCTTAAGGTATTTGTTTAGACCGAGTTCCGGGCACGACCACTATTTTTCAAAAATATTTTCTTGAACATGCTGCATTTTCCCCCTATGAATAGCTTAGTGGTTTTAATTGTGATCTTGTACGACTGATTATGGTTTATAAATGTAAATGAGCAGAATCTAAAAAAAGAATTGGGCTTCTGTGATCTCTCTGAAAGGAAATTGAAGCTGATCAAACAAGGGAAACACTTGCTGAAAGAATGCATATTAATCATGTTAGCGAAAGTAAATTTGAGAAAAGCAATAAACATGAAACGAAAGGAAAATTTTCAATAGCTACATTAAGAACTTTATCAAGAAAATATGAAGCCATAACTGTACCGCAAAATGCACTTCACCCTGTCAAAAAGACACAAGCAAGGAAAAGTTCAACAGGATGTTTGTCGATTATCAAAGGATATTAAAATTACAAAAACGTGAACAAAATGTGACAGTTTTGATTGCAAATAGCTTTCCTGTAATGTTAGCAAAAAGTGTCTGTGATTTGTGTTCTTTATTAAGATCACGCACATTTGGAACAATTTAGTTGAGTTTTATTGGATATTTTCTCAAATTATGAAAGACAAATTGAAAAATCCTTGAAATAGGTAAGTATATTTTCTCTTAGTTAAATTATTCACTGAAATTCTGATTTTTATCTTGTATATTGAAAATAATTATAAAAAAAAAAGAATTGGGGTGCATCACTCCCCACGACCATTAACGTTAGTATCGAGTGCACACCTGATCCCGGGCTTTCTCGCTTTAAATATTAAAAAAATAACACAATTGTTATTCATTAGAATTTTATATTCTTTTTTTATTACTTAACATTTATTCTAAATGGTAATTCTGCGAGGCTTAAAATTACAGTTCATTCAAAACCGTTTATAATATGAGAATACCTTTCAATAAATCATTTTACATTTTTGTATACATTGTCATGCACTGTGGTTTTACTCTCCTTACAATTAAGATATTATATCAAGAATATTGTATTATCATTTTTTAAAAAAATAAACTCGTGTTAAGAGTGGCTTCAGCCAGTATAAGAACAAGTTTAATAATTATTATTGACTTCTATGGGCTTGTATTGCAGAGCAAAGTTTTTCAAAGGATGGCTAAAAATTAGAAATTGACACTCAGAGTTAGTTTTTGATATTTAGCTCAGATTTATATTTTGTCTTCAAAGTAGCCATCGCAGAAAATCTGGATTCACAAAGGTATGTTGTTAAAAATGGTAATAGTATATGAAATGCTTTTGTTTTCAGTGCAGGAAATTCAGCATCCAACTCTATCCAGAATTCAGAGTCTGATTTATTACAAAATTGCCCTTTAATTTCGTCACTAGATGTGAAATCTATGAAGATCTCTTTTTCGGCAGTTGAGAGCCCTTCTGAAGTATTTTGAAATGGATCCCTAACCCATTCGTAACTTGCTATCAATTTGCC
>BMAV01012314.1:33173-47585 GCA_019973955.1 Trichonephila inaurata madagascariensis | reverse complement strand
AGATGTGATGCAAAACCGTCATGGATGTAACGCACAGTCACGGATGCGAAATCCTTTGTCTAGAAATATACAGAACGGGACAAATCATTCCTGCCTTCGAAATTCTCAGAAAAATATTTTTCTCCACTTCCCTGAAGAAGAAGACTCCCGAGTTTTTTACTGGGGACCACTCGATCTGCAGTCGAATGCTCTACAACTGAGCTATACCCCCGCGTCAGCAAACCTTTACTTTGCGTTCCGTAGGAACGGATACAAAAATGCTTTGTCTATAAATATGCAGAAGTGGACAGATCATTCCCGCCTTCGATCCCCTCCCCATATTATTGGTCTTATTGTCCCTATGCAGGGGTGTTTAAATTTATTTAAATCGGGATTATCTCAGGTTTGGCTCGTCCGACTGACTGAAGGTTAGTATCATTCACCTCTGCTCGTGATCGCCTTTCGTCCTTGGCTCAGATTGCCCTGCAAAAGATTTTTAGAAAGATTTTAATCTTGTTACGGTAAGGAAGTATAAATTCGTACGCGTGCGTACATAAGTACACACGCACCTTTTTTTTTTCCTAACCCCATTCTGTCAATAAAGACTTGTTCTGCTTTGTTCCAGAAGGCATACGTCAAACTCTTATTTTTCTGCTATTCTTTCTTTAACCTTTAAGTTAGTGCTTCTAAAACTTTCAATATTTTTGACTGAATTCTCAATAGTAATTCTGTTATCGCCCTCTCTAAATACAATAACATTGTATTGAATGAATACTAACGTACTTTTGACACTAAAGCTACTATGTGACTTTGATTATATAAACCACACAAATTATTATTAAATTTTATATGTTATTTTTATGTAATATATTTTTTAAGTAAGTTAATTTTATGTGTAATATATATTTGAAGTAAGTTTCTTTTATGTAATATATATTTGAAGTAAGTTACTTTTATGTAAAAGGATAAGTATTATGTAACTTTTCCTTTTTAAATTTTAAATTTATTAAGTTAGAATGCATTTTGTTTTGCTTTATTCAAATAAATTAATAATGTTTAAAAATACTTTATTTTTATTTTCGACTTTTCGAGATGATTGATCCCCTCCTCCTCCTAAGTAAGATTATCACGTCCCCTTTGAGGGTGTATTTCACAATTTTAGAATCAATGCCTTAACCCCTTAATCGGTCATTTTTTTAATACCTAAAATGCTTTAAAAAAGAGCATATTTTTTATTGTTTATACCTAAACACCATATTTCTGCCATCACCGCAAAAAAATTGCCAGGGTGAAATGCATTTCAGTAATATAGACAAACTACATTATCTTTTCAAAATGCTAGCAGTAAATAATGCACCATGAGAAATAAAAGTAAGCGTAAATTAATGAAATATAGAAAATATCAGTGGCCATATAGCGTACGAGCAAACCAGTTGTTGCCAATTTTTGGTAGCCAGTACATTGTTCGGGTAAACCGTTGAAAGGGTTCGGTGATACAATGTAACTCTGTAGTGTTGTAAATTTCAAGTTACCCAGTTGATTTTTTTTTTTCGTAATTACGGAAATGTCTGAAAAATTTCATTAGCTTAGCACACTAGTATATTATCTTACAGCTTTAAAAATTCAATAATATGTTAAGTTAGATTCGGCATGTAATTATATTACGAATAAGTATTTAAAAAAAAGTCGAAATAAGTTTTTAAAGAGAAGTTTAGGGTTCCAATATAGTTAGATACTGATGTTCAATTAATGTGAGTAAAAATGTAATTAAAGAGAAAAATATATTTCTGTGAAAGTTAATGTAATTTTACGTATACTTATTTCGTGGATGCGTGTGTATCATAAACATCTATTTTTTTATTTAAATGATCGCGTATGTTTGTGTTGAAATTTGTATTTGTGTGTATAAATAACACGGTGAATTTCCCTTCTAAAATTGTATACTTTTCTCTAATTTGTTTCAATTAGAGTGCCAAAAGAGTTCAATAGAACTATTAGTCTAAATTATACTATGAAATGCAAATGACTTATTGATTATTCTTTACCATGAAAGGAATTTACAGTCGTTAGTTATTGTTCATTTAGAGAAAGGAAACTGCCTAAAATGTTATAAAATCATGGACATTTTATATTTTTCTTCTATTAATTTTTTTTAATAAAAATAATGATGATTTATGTTTAAAGCATATGATTCTTTGCAATGCATAATACAGACCTGAATAGCATTCATTAAATAACAATTATTAACAAATTTATAAAAAAAAACACACACACACAAGTTAAACATATACTCTGAAAATCTTATGTTAAAATATATTCTTCAATATACCAAAATAATTAGTTTTTCACAGAATATCTAATGTTTCATAATCCTTTTTGGAAAAACATCCCATATCTTAAATAAAATTACTTTTAACACGTTGTATAAGATAATGCAACTATAAAATCATTCTGAAGTTATAGATTCTGTTAGAAACCTGATTGTATTGGATAATATAAACATATAAGTATTAATTAAGGAATACTCAAACAATAACCTGTTTAAGATATAAAAGTTTTGAAGATAGTTTAATGTTACTTTATATGCTCCTTTTTAGCACATCAAAAGAATTTTTATTCGTGGAAAAAACTAATCTTGTCTCGTTTATAAGATACGCGCCATTTTTTTCAAAGTTAATTTAAAGTACACCTTCAGTTAGTAATTATTGGATATTACACATTTGGCATAATGTGGAATCTGAATTAGTGAATTAATAATTAAAAGGGGAATAAAATAAAAAAGTAAAATATTCAGTTTTTGAAAAATATGCACCCTTTAAATTTTAATCATCGCTGTAACTGAAAGAAGTATTATTCTTAAGTTACTTTTTTTGCACTTTTGTCATTTTTTTAATTGGTTAAAGGGGGTCACTTCACGCAGCATTTTCCCTATCTCCGTAATGTTAAAAATGACCAATTTTAAGGAACATTTTAAAAAAATTGGCATGGTGTACAGTCATGAATTTTTGTGTGTGCATTCATTGTATTGTTTTTATTAATTTAATGGGAGCATTTTTCAAAATTTTGATTAGTTTTTTTTTAAAAAATTCATATGTGGAGTAACACGTCAAAATTTTTAAAACGGTGAAAATTCTTGTACATTTTAATCCATAAATATTTTTTGAATAATTTTTTTGACAAAATCTCTCATTAAAATATTTATTTGTATAGTGTTAACACATGTGCAAAGTTTCAAGGCTATAAAATAAGTAGTATTTTCAAAAATGTTCCTTTTGTGTTGAAATTTACACTTTTGAGAAAAAGAGATTTAAAGTAAAAACTTACTATTAATTAATGCATACCAGAACTGTAACTTGGATTGCTAGTGTCATTTGATAGATCATCTTCTTGTCTACATTTTAATTGTTTGTTTTTAATTCTAGCTTCTTTTGTTCATTGTAAAACTGCCTTCCTAATACACGCATAATCTACTTCTTGCAATGCTCGACATTTGTAAAATCTAGGGGTTGAATGTTTAATACATCTAAAACTTTTAATTTGGTACTGAAGCCTTGATTATATAAATATATAGCTTCATGTACTATAGTTTTTGAAGTACCCAATTGCACAAATACAGTTTTTGGAATTATACACCAAATACTATTTCCGCATTCACTAATATTTTGAGGTTTATCAAGCAAGCATCTAGACAAAAGTTCAAGATTAGAGACCTCTAAATACTTTTTTTATGCTATTTCTAATTGCAATAGGTAAGTCGTGTTTATGCTTATATGTGTAACCTTTCAGTATGGACATATTATATCTACACCACAAGTCACTTCCCATGGGGCATAAACCGTGTCGTAGATTCAAATCTGTGAACATTTTATCAAAATATATAGCTCAAATAGCTTGCCTTATGGCTAACAAATTTTCACGAGTTGTTTTGAATAGCCAAAACATAGTATCTTTGCAATTTGTCTATTTCTGAATCTGTCAAGCCATTATGGCATTCTAGAGATTTTTGTCCTCAAGCTTTTTGTCTTTTAATTTTGATTTTAACGCTTTAAGTCATGTCCCCATCATTTTCTCAACACACACACATGACCAACACATTCTAATTTTTCAATATTGACATATCTCTGAGGTTTAGATTCTAAAACTGTTTTGTATGCTTTAGTGTCCCCATAGAGTCCAAATATTGCGAGCGATGGAAGATACAAAAATAAAAGAAGTACACCTCTTCAACTTCCATATTCCCATACTATTTACAATGTAACTTGCCGAACACTCATCGATATGTACATTGCTGTTAAAATTACATGAGCATTTCCGCGACAATATTTCAGTATCAACAACTTTCCCAGTATCCAAACCAACTGTCGGTAACAAATCCATTTATATAAGTATGGCTCCTTTTTTTGCCAGGTACCATCGATAGCCACAGGTACATTTTGGCATCCATTATTAAATGATATTGTTTCGGCAGCAGCTAATGCCCTAGACAATTTAGTTACTTTCTCTGTCGCGTTATTAAATGTATGCATGGAATCGTAAAACCACTTTAGTGTAAGTGACAAATTCATGACTCCGAAAAATATTTTTGAAACTCTTCTTTTTTAATAGACCTCATACCATATGAAAGTCTATTGTTCACTTCATATAATTTTGTATCTTTTTTGATTAACTACTGTTTTAGTAAATCTGGTATTAAGAAATGTTTGAATAAGACCACAAAAGTCACAACATATTAACAATTTTGTAACCTAAATTTATGTGAATACCTTGGTTTTTGCATTTATTTGTTATTAATGTTGTTTCAAAGCACAAGAAAACAGTACAATGTCAGTCATTTCACAGAAACATTCAAATGAATCAAAAAAGAAACATACTCTTTATTAAACTTACCTAAATTTGCTTTTAAAGCTGAATTATTTTTTGTTGAAATCGTCTGACTGTTTTGCAACGTTTAATTCATCGAAAGTTTGGGTTTTTGTATATATTTTTCCAAACTTTCATTTTTTAAACGTTTTATTTTTAACCAAGTTTTAAAAACGTTTTTAAACATTTTACCGTTATTGTTTTTGATGGAAAACACTATTTCACACAATAGCAGAAATTCGTTGTATTTAATGAGATAAAAATATAGCATGCGGTTACCAAAAAGTAAATAAACAGCTACAACTATTCACTTCACTTCTTTCCTGAATAAGCTGCTGATCAAAATAAATTCTTTTGATTAATTTAAACTATTTGAAAGGGCTGAAAAGTAGCATGCGTCTTTTGTTTTGATTTGAAAGGGGCGTGGCAGTCAGATGTTTTAGGGTTTGACAAATGTAAACAACTTTTTAAAAAAAATATTAAAAATACTTCTAATTCAGCTAGAGCAAAAATTTAAATTGCATTAGAAAGAAAATGAATGGTATTTTATTTTTCAATCAAAATTGAAAAATCGATTTGTAATTCGATTTTCGTGAAGTGACCCCCTTTTAAATGCAACATTATTGCAATTAAATGGAAAGATTAATGTTTATTACTATGTTGTATAATCAGTTTAATAATAAAATTTTATGCATAAGTAAGTGAAAAATTCCTTTTTCTAGTGTGTATAATTATTATATTTTGTTATAAGAATAAAAGTTTTATTATAAAATAATATATTGCAAATCAATGATAATTTCGTTACCAATTACTATTATGTGTGTGTGTGTGTGTGTGGAATTATATCAAATTTCTTACTTTGCATTGCTCTCTATAACAAAATTCGGAATAATATTTTAAGGAACTATTTCCTTTATTTTGATACAATTAACTACATATTTTTTAAAAAGTAAATTTATTCGATTTACCACGTATGCTAATTTCATTGTACTCAGAATTAGTCTATGTTACTGACAAACGCATCCTCAGAAAGATTTCTGACTATTGAGCTTGAATATTACTGAATTATAAAATCAGTTCACGCTGGAAATAATGACAATTTTTGATTAATTCAGAAAGATTATTACGAATGATTATATGAATTCATAATGCCTAGATAAAGCTAATTACATTGAAAATATTTTAACTAGTATATTTTTTTAAGTTCCTTGATATTTTTTGATCGAAGTATCAACCCTTAAAATTCGCAGAGTTAAATGAAATTATTATTACCCTTCAAAAACATTTATTTAATGCTATATACAATAAATTACTTTTATAACTTTATTTGTTTTAATTTTTTGTTTTACTTTTTAGTGGTGTTCTAGTTTACGTACAGTTGAAAAAAAATCATTTCTAAGGGTATTATCAAGAATTGTTTTATGTTTCAGATAATTCAAAATTTCATCGAATGAAGAATTTGTAAGAAAATATGATTTTACCTGTTGAAACACTTAAGTGAAAGTTGTCAAGCATAAGTATTCAGATATTTAAAAAAATGACATTACAGCATGTGCATAACTTTAAATTAAAACTTATAACAAAAAGAATTACGTAGAATTCAGAACTGATATTGATTTAAGAAATGACACATCCGAGCGATAAACGTTTGCGTCTTTGTTAGCCGCGTTTACTAGTATTTTGCATTACCGAAGTAGCCAAGTGATCATAGGTCCAAATTCTCAGCTGACTTTACAGTATCAAATGATTAAGTCTTGGTGCCACTGAAGAAAAGCCGAGAAAATTTGCTGAATTCCGTTAATCTTTAGAGATAAGTTCGGCACATAGGTGAGGTGTAAAACTTGGAAGAAAGGATGCTAACTCTAGTGTTGTTCTTGTCTCGACTGACATTCAAAATCAAAAGGTGCTCCAAAATAACCCATTTTTAAAAGTGTGACGTTACCAAAATCCAAAACAGCCACTATTTTGTTAAGTTTCGTTTCCAAATCGAACAAAACCAATTTTTCTCGACTGATTACTAGGGACTTTCCTACATGGGGCTTCTAAAGACTGATATTCATCACAAAATATGAACAATATTTACAACGGTGCTAGGATAGAGCGAAATGGATGATAGAATGGAATGCGTGTTCTGTTCTCAGACGAGTAATTCTTTCTTGCTCAAAGGTGACGACGTTCTGACAGTCCCAATATTGCAGCATTTTAGGAATGCCTCACCACGAGACAACATGGTATCTTAGCTTGAACGATTCTGGGAACGTTTGATGGTTCAACAATACAATGATGATGTGCTGCGACCATTTATATTCTCTGCCCGTCGAAAAATGTGTAACCTTTACCTACAGGATTCTAATTCCTAAATTCTTAGGTTGGATTTAATATCCATCGTTATATTATTTTATCACAGTCATACATTTAATGTTTATAGTTTACAATACTAACATTGAAAAGTTAGTCTTGAAACATGATATTTAAGTTTTAATAAAATAACTAATTTATTTTTTTATCACATTTCCAGAGCATTTAAATAATTTCATTTAAATGAACGTGATATAAAAAAACTTATAATTGACAATTTCAAGTTGAAAACCTTTAAAAGTAATACAAAAAGTTTCTTTTAGGTTGTATATCAGTTTGAACTTTTAAACATAATTTTATTTCTGCATTTTACAAAAAATTTTAATCAGAAGAACGCATACGAATGAATTTGTTTCAGTTCTATACTTATACAGCCACAGGAAGGAATCCTATTCCTTATTTCTGTATAAAAAATTTCATAGAAGATTACTTTCTGAGGTATTTAAAAATAATTTGCTTTTATATTCAATTATTTAAAAAGCACTTAAGGAACTTTGAAAAAAAATAATAAATCTAGCAAAGCTCAGGTTTTCTTGAGACCAATTTATTGATTTAGTGCCTCATGATTTTAAAATATTTCTTGCAGAAACCTTCTTCGCGGAAGGAAATAATATTTATAATTTAACACAAATGCTCTTTAAAAAAACATTGATTTGATTTAAGAACATATATTTTGAACGAGTAATAAACAGCCAGCTGTTTTATTTAATTCATTCTGTAGTAATCATTCGTTATATATATATATATATATACAGTTGACTCTCGATAATTCGAACTTTCGATAATACGAACCTCTCGCTAATTCGAAGTATATGCTCAGCCCCTAGAAAAACTCTTGATATTTCGAACTAAAACCATACATTTTGGTACTCTCAATATTTCGAAGTAAAATTTGTGGTTGGCCAGAATACAACACGCGATAATTCGAAGTTATCCTATAAAACTCTCGATATTTCGAACCTTCAATATTATGAAGTTAGATTCACTTCCTGTACCTAATTATCCAACGAGCGTTTTTTTTTATACTGAACTTATTTTCAGTCCAAATATTGCATGTTGATAGAATAATTACTTTGTTTATTATATTTCCGGTATTTGCTAAGCAGAAAATTTGGATTTATTCCTAAGCCATCGGTTTTTTCTTTTTCCGTTGATACCCAAGCTTTAGATGGATAAAGGAAAAACTGCTTTCTTTTTTATTGCCTGCGCAGTTATGAGTGATGCTTTCTTTTTACAAGTATTGCACAATAATTTTGATTTGCGTTGAGTATTTATTACTAATAATGAGTCACATTTAAACAGATTTTTTAAAAAAAATAAAGCACTCAAACTACATCCAAGATAATTCAGCAGAATCGTTTTATGGCAGAGAATTGAAAGCGAGAAATAAAACCATTGTATAAAAATCTACGAGGCAAAGACAGGAGAGATAGGGATTTAACTTTATTCTATTATTTTTTTTTAAAAAAAGAGTGGTAATGTGCCACTAAGAATTGATCCACGTGCCATAGTTGTAGACCCCTGCTATTAAGTTATACCCCGTAACTGAGTGTGAACTGTGAATACGCCTTGTGTTCATTTTAGATTCCAAATTTTAAATTAAAAATATTATTTTACTAAAGTTGTGGTGATTTACGTTTCCTACCTGTTAATTTCGATAAACCTTGGGACACTACTTTACACTTCACCTCAGTGTCGACTTACCAAGCGAAAGAAACGAAATGTCTTCTTTTAAAAAGTACAAGTGCTTAACAATTTCTGAAAAGCAAAAGGTGATAGAATCAGTTGAAGAAGGGTGAGAGGAAGGTCGATGTAGCCAAAGCATTTGAAATCCCACTGAGCTCGCTCTCCACTATTCTGAAGAATAAAGAGAAAATCTTAAGTGCATCTTCGAGTAGAGTGAGAAAACGCGTTAGTAAATGTAATTTTCCACTTCTTGAACAGTGTTTATAGTTTCATGAATGAGAAAGGACAGAATATTCCGATGGGTTACTCTTTATTGAAGGAAAAGGCTATGGCATTCGCCAAAGAATTAGGAGTCGAGTTTTTGGCTAGCGATGGATGGCTTACAAATTGGAGGAGAATAAGAATGGAATAGTCTTCAAACAAATGTGCGGGAAAAGTTCAAGTGTCGATATTAACGTTTGTTCTAAGTGGCAGAACTCACTTTCGGATCTAATAAAGGAGTATGAACCACGTAACATTTTCAGCGCGGATGAAGCCGGACTCTTTTTGAAGTGTTTGCCAGAAAAAACATTTACATTCAAAAAAGAAAAGTACCATGGAGGAAAATATAGCAAGGAGAGGTTAACTATTTTACTGGCTGTAAACATGGACGGCTCAGAAAAGACTACTCCTTTCGTCATAGGAAAATCTGCAAAACCTCGGTGTTTCAAGGGCATAAACTCGTTCCATATCAAATACAGCTCAAACAAGACATGGATGATCACCGAACTCTTTAATGAATGGTTGGGGTCTCACTGAACTCGGATATGAAAAGAGAGAAACGACATATTCTCTTATTTTTAGACAACTGTACTGTGCACAATAACGCACCACCTTTATCAAATGTGAAACATCAATTTTTCCCTCCACAAACTCAACCTCAAAACTTCAGCCACTCGACCAGGGCATCATACATAATTTTAAAAAATTTTATCAGCGTGAAGTCGTTAAAAGCATTCTGGATAACCTCGAAAATCAGCAGAATGTAACTATTTCTATTTTAACAGCTTTGATCATGATTGACAAGGCTTGGAGAGCTATTACTCCTTTGATAATTCACAGCTGTTTTAAAAAGTCAGGCTTCTCCTCACCGAATCTGGTTGATGTGGACGATACACTCACTGAATTTAATGCTGAACCATGCCTTTAGGAAGCTCTTCCAGAACAAGATTTGACGACTACGCGTTGGTTGACACATACATTGCTTTATGGGGAGCTAGCTCTATCTGACACTGAAATTGTGATTTTGGACCACAATAATACAGAAAGTGATGAAGACGAATCAGAGGAGTTGACTCCGGTAACTGTCAGAAGCTAGAGAGATCCATTAAACAAACTACGCAACTTTTTCCATCAAAATCATGTTGATGCAGACATTTGACAGGCTACATTTGTTCTAGAAAAATCTATTGACAAAGTTAGATTGAATGCCTTAAAACAAAAAAATATAACAGATTTTTTCGAAAAAAAGGATTAATTATATGTAGTATGTATATTCTTTTAATAGTTGTTTTCAAGACATAAGTGTATTCTTTTAATGCAGAACTTTAAACTTCAGTTTTATTTTTATACTGTATAAAATGTACTTTAAAAAAATTATGTTCAATTGTTGCTTTATTACATAGTTTGAAATTTAAATGTGTTAGAAAAAAAACCTCTTCGTGTATTTTGAGAGTTTTTTCCTACCCTCTTGTGTGTGTGTGATAATTCGAACTCTTGATAATTCGAAGTTTTATATTGGTCCCTCCAACTTCGAATTATCGAGAGTCGACTGTATATATATATATATATTAGTCCAAAGACTTTTTTTGTACTCTTTTGTTGTGTCTGGAGAATTCCAATTTCTTCCTGCCTTAGCACTGTAGGTTCTAGTATCTCTTCACTTTCATTTTATATTACTATATATATATATATATATATATATATATATATGTGTGTGTGTGTGTGTGTTTACATAATGTCTCTCTCATTGAAGTCTTGGCCGTTATTTGCGAAAACATTTAGTAATTGATTTTAGCAATCTTCTTTTCATCCCAATTTCTTATCACTCCTGAAGTATTGCTATGCGAGAAAAAGGTGGTAATCAATTGGTGCCAAGTCCGGACTATATGGTGGATGCATTAAAACTTCCCATGCAAGCTCCCAGAGGTTCTGGCGTGAACCTACAGAAGTGAGTGTTTAGGCGTTGTTATAATGGAACACAATACATCTTCTATTGGCCAATTCTGGCCATTTCTGCTAAATCCCTAGCTTCAAACGGTCCAGCTGTTAACAGTAGAGATCGGAATTTAGTGTTTGGTCATGCGGAAGCAATTCCTAATTAAAGATTTCTTTCCAGTCGCACCAAATACACAGTATAATCTTCCTGGCCTTTAGTCCTGGTTTGGCTACCGTTTGAGCTGCTTCGACACACTTAGAGCACGATCGTTTTCGCACAATATTGTCGCATGTGACCCATTTCTCATCCCCAATCACCATCCGCTTAAGAAATTGGTCGATTGCAATCCGTTTGGCCAAGGCTTTGCAAATGGAAATTCGATCAATCATGTTTTTCGGTGTTAATTAGTGTAGCCCCCAAACATGAAGCTTCTTTTTAAATCAAACTTTGCGCAAATGGCTTCAAAGTGTTTTATGGTGCATAATTAGATCCTGGGTGATGCTACGACTCCAACATGACGGTGTACTTCGATTATTTCTGTGATTTTATCGATATTTTCGACGATGGTCCTGCCTGTGCGAGGGGCATCTTTAACATCAAAAATACCTGAATTGAACCGACGGAACCAAAATTGCATGTAATTAGCTGTTACAGTATCGGCCCATAAACACCATTCGCAATTTCAGCCACCTGGCTAGCACTTTCTAATTTATCAAAGAAGATCTCTAAAGTGTACCGAATTTTCTCTTTGTTGTCTTCCATTTTTAACACCCTGTAACTCACTACTGTGAATGGACCAAACAAAAAATTGCAAAATAATTTTTTTGTGTGAAATACCATCTTGAATAAGAGTAAAATATATATATATATATATATATATATATATATATATATAAATGTGATTTTTGAAAAATACACATTATTTTCAGAGTTACCACCGTTTGAAATATTTATTGGCGTTTTTTTCTTAAAATTGCTTCCTTCTGTTGTCGTAAAATATGGAACAATCCACTTCTAAGTTATATATTTCAAAAATTGTATTTGAGCCTCTGTAAAGAGTTCTGAACTATATACAGCAGTGCTTCTCAAACTTTCAATACTTGCGACCCAAAATTCAATCTTAATTTTCATCGCGCCCCCTTCCATACAATATAACAATATATTAAATTCAATAATACTATACTTTGATGCTAAACCTACAATACGACTGTAAACTCAAGTACTTATATAAACGACTCACTCAGCCTGTGGTATATTTGCCCCGGACGTATATATACGTTTTTCCAAAGTACGATCTTTTCTGTGAACTGTTATCCATAAAAAATTATTCCGAAGATATTTGGAATGCAATAAAATGATCTTGACAACGTTTGCGAAGGATTTACTTATTTCGAATGTAGAAACTTACTTAGTATGAAGAAACTTACTTTTACTTAGAATGTAGAAACCAGCAAGTAATGATATTTGTGCTCATTAACTCACATTTTCTAACCCATCCCCCAAACACCACATACACTGGCGACGTATTAACCGGTGGTATTGGGAAGTGAATCACGTAATTTTAAATCTGCATTATAGGGACTAATCATAAACCGTACAAATTATTAAGATAAGTATTAGTATTTGCATATAATTTCATATGTGACTAGCCCATGGGGTCACGTAATTATTATACTTGTTCTTAACTTATTTTTTGTATAAATTAAACAAAAAACGCATTGCGCAGTAATGCATTTATAAGTGTATTATAACAGTTATATCAGGGTAAGAAAGTAATTTATTTTTATTATGTCAGAAATTTATTTGTTTACTTTTAGTAAATCAATATGTTTTTTAAAATAATCTTTTGTTTCCGACTTTTTAATATGCTTGTGCCCCCCTCATAGGGTTATCACGCCCCCCTAGGGAGGCGGACCCCACAGTTTGAGAACAATGATATACAGGCAAAATATTATTATAATAGAAGCATTTTTCACCAAAGGAGAACATTTTGAAAAAAGATTATTCTAAGTTACTTTTTTACCAAAATATTGCATTTAAATTTTTTTTTTTCTTAAAATGTCCTTAAAACAGTGTCTCTCAAACTGTGGGGCGTGCCCCCTGTGGGGGGCGCGAGCATATTGAATATAAAAGGTTTAAGAAAATAATTTTTTGGAATGAAGTAAAACAAAATGCTTTTTGACATAATAAAAAATACACATTTATATAATTTATTTTTATCATCTGGTGATCATCAAAAGTATAAGATTCCAGTTCAAAAGGTCAATAGCTATCTTAGATTCTATAACCAAATAAAAAAGGTCATTTTGTTTGCTTTAATGGAATCCCACGATGAGAGATTTTTTATTACGTTTCTTTTAAGCCCTAAAATGCTACTTTTGATTATCATAAATTTGACCTTCACTCTTACTGGTATGTTTCACTCCGTCTTTTTTTCTTTAAGGAAAGTTGTAAATAATATTTTTCTGTTACTTTTTTTTCAATATGAATGAATTTCATGATATATTGATAAGCATAATGAGCACTTTGAAGGATTATTTGGCCAAGATGTAATTTTATGAGTATTCTGAAACATATAAAGCATAATGAAAAATGTTTTACACAGTTATTTCTTAGAACATGCTTTACTTTCCCCATGAACAATTTTGTGCTTTTGATTGCTTTGTTGTACGACTTATTATGGTTTATAAATGTAAATGAGCAAAATATAAAAAAATGGGCATGTGGGCATCTGTGATCTCTATTGAAGAAAGTTGAAACTAATGAAGCAAATGAAGAACCTGTTGAAAAAATGCATATTAATCAAGATAGCTAAAGTAAATATACGAAAAGTGATAGACATGAAACGCTTGAGTTGAATTGAAATTTTTAAATTCTGCCTAAAGAATTCTATGAAGAAAACTATGAAGCCATAAATGTAGCACTTTGCCTTGTCAAAAAGACACAAGGAAGAAAAAGTTCAAAAGGCTATTTGTAGATCATCAAACGTTAGAAAAACTACAATAACGTGAACAAAATATGACAGTTTTGCTAGAAAATAACGCTCCTGTATTGTTAGCGAAAAGTGTCTGTGATTTATGTGTCCTTTATTAAGGACACGCACATATGGAACATTTTCTTTGGTTTTATTGGATTTTTTCTCAAATTATTAAAAGAAAATTGAAAAGTCCTTGAAAGTAGGTAAGTATATTTTCTCTTTATTAAATTATTCACTGGAATTGTGATTTTTACCGTGTATAGTAAAAATAATTATAAAATAAATTATAGTTTTAAAACAGACAAAAGACACGCTTTTATAGTGAATCGAACTAAAAAGTAAAATAAAAATAAAA
>BMAV01012314.1:10454-32773 GCA_019973955.1 Trichonephila inaurata madagascariensis | reverse complement strand
CGATAAAAATTATGATTTAAAATTGGGTCGCCAGTAGTGAAAGTTTGTGTGTGAGAACCCCTGCCTTAAAAGAATTATATACATGTATTCTAATTTAAGTGACCCTAAATATCATGAAAATTATGCATTTATGCGCTTATGCAAAATCACGGTTCCGAACGTAGTCGGATAACTTAAGAACGAGTTTAATAACTACTCCTTGGGCTTGTCATATATAAAATTATTTACAAAAATTAACACTTGTCTTCATAATGTGTGTGTAGGGCTTATAATTTATCCCTTAACTGCCGATTAAGAGTTACGCGATTCGCTCCCCAATGCCACCATTTCTTAACACTTAGGCGAGGGCATGTGGTGTATTGGTGGAGAGAAAAGTAATAAATTATCAAATCATTCATGTGTGAAATCCTTTGAAAACACTGCCAAAGTCCTATTATTAAACTCCAAAGCCTCCGGAATAATTTCATGAATAGCATTATAGAGAAAGGTCATACTTCGGAAAGATGTATATATACGTCCGGGATAATTAACATTTTGGCTGAGTGAGACATTTATATACTCCGGTGGTACATAAGAGGTTAAAGTCGTATAGCAGCATTAGTTTTAAAGTATAGTATTTTTGAATTCAATACATTTTAATTGTTTGCAGGGGGCCGCGATGAAAATTATGATTGGATATTAGATCCCAACTATTAAAACTTTGAGAAGCACTGCGCAAGGGCTTTTTGTATTTCTATGCGGACTTTTATACAGAGTTTCGCTTCGCACAGGTATATAAAAATATATTTTGCAGTACTTAACAAATTAGTCGGTAAACCAATTGTTCCACGTCCGTATACTTGTACTTCATTTTTTGACATTTGAGTCTTAAACCAAGAATCAGATCCAAATAAAATCATTGTTAGAAAAAAACAATGGAAAAATTAAGCAACAGCTATTGTCTGCACATTAGAAGAGTTCCCAATCAGAGTTCCGAAGTACGAAAACGATGACGAAAGCAAAGTTTTGCAAAAATGTATACAAGGCATATAGAATGGAATCAAACAAAGGAAGGTTTCGTGGAACTCATAGTATTATTACACATGATTATCAGTACAAGAGGAAGGACAACAAGCAGATGTTTCTTTGTACGGGATATGCTCTCCATAATCAGCTCCAGATTCTTCAAATGTTCTCAAAGAAAGAGTGCCTATTCATCAATCAACATTTTTTACAGTTATTCCGTGTTTTTTTGATGATTAAATTGTTATGCTAGAGTTAACTCCCTAGATTATTCTATACATATTATATATGATTTAAATCGGAATAGAAAGTTGGATAATCCATTTGAGTGTTGTATTCGCTTTCTAGTAGCTGATTAACATCAGCAGTCTGGTGTGACCGTACACTCTCATCTATAAATTTGAAGTCTAGCACAAAGGCATTTGGTAAGAGACGCACATGGGGAAATGGCGATCTCAGGGTATAAAACCTCTGTTGAAAACTAGGATCTCAGTTCGCCATTCAGCGTAATGCCTCCTCAGACGTCAAATTCAGGATTATCTTAACCCTCTAAGTGTTCCTCTCTGTCCTGAAAAATCATTCCGAAAACGTTTACTGCTCTATTGCAAACTTCTTCGAAAGTGCAGCAGGTTTCATTCATTCCCCCTTTTAAGTTCATGGGAGGTCCAGTGGGAAAGATTTTATTATTCACACGCACACAGTTCGGAATCATTGTTAATTTAAAACCGGGAGATTACCCCTTCACAGCTGTAACGTTGCCTTGAGCGAAAAAAGTGGGACTTTTTTGGTTGTCCCCCCAATCTGTTCAGTCACGGTAAAATCACAAGAAAATGAAGAATGAAAAAGTATCCTGCAATTAATGACGTGTTCAAAGCTGGAAAATGTTTGTTTATTTTAAACAAAAAAATGTGTCTCTGCCATTTTTAAAAATTATTATTTTTTCTTTTAAATAAAGTTATTTTGGTATTACGAAATAGAGCCAGGAAAAAGCACCCTGAATTTATTGTTGAATATGAAAGTAAGAAAATACTTCACATTTTAATGTTTTTTTTATAAAAAGTAATGAGAAAAAAAGTGCAAAAGTATCATTACATACGATGAATATATTTATGAAATTAAATTAATCTTCCTCTATTAAATTATGTTTTAAATTTAAAATAACATAAAGAGGGATTTCAAGACATATAATTTATATACATGTTAATCATTATAAATGATATTTTTATGTTTCATGAATTTTTTCGAAAAAAGTCTAAACTTTGTTTCGTAGTGTTCTCCCTTTCTTACAACTTGTAATAAGTAAAAATATCTTCTCTACATAGACATTTGTGACGAAGAATAACACAAACTTAGTCAAAAAAATTTTAATTTTAATGGAGATATATTTTTCTTCAAAATGGGAAAGTATTTCTAACTTTTTTCTAGTCAAGTTTAATTTTTTATCTTTCTATTTCTTTAGTGTTAAAGGGAAAATTCTCATCGATAACTACATATCACACACAATTCAGTGATTACAAATTCTAATGTGAGAAAAAGTTCTCCCCAATTAATTTTGTCTTTCAACCGAATTGTATGAAATTTTCGAAATATATTAAAAAATACCAAAGATGAGCTATATAATAAAATTTGAATTTTATATTATACTCAAAGAGCTGTTTTTACTTATGGTAAATAATTTTTAACTGTGCGATACATATTTTTTCGAAATATCAAATGAAATTTCTAATATAAAATTTATTGTTTTATATGGTTGAGATTTCAAAAAACTATCCAGATTTTAATTACTTCTTCAGTTAGCCTTTTACAAAAGATAAATGTTGAAGTGTTTTGCATAAGCAGATATTTTTGAATAATAATTTGAATGTTTTTGAATAGCTCGAATTTAAAATTGATTTTTATGTTTATTTATATGCATAAATGTCTACTGTAAATGTCTCCGTATATTTTTGATTACCATTTATTCAAACATTCAAGTCTTAAATGAAATGTAGAAAAATCTTCATTCGTGTTCTCTTTGATGTAAACTGAAGTTCAAGAACTTAAAATTCAAATATAGTTCGGCGAATCTGAAGAAAATATAACTAGGTATTGTAAGTGAACTTCTCTGAACACCGGACTTTGAAATCTAAGGGGAAAAAAACTAATAGATTTGAATTAATTTTTCTTTTCTCGTTCTTATTTTTATCAAAATGTAAGAAAATGGCTCAAATTATTTGATGAAGTTTAAATTTACTCATTTTTAGTAGTAGGAAATTTTAAAAGGTTGCAGATTTTAAAATGTTCGGTGTTTTATTATTATTTTTTTTGACATCTTATAATGAAATAATCATGTTTAAAAAAAAGAAAGCATTGATTAAGATAAGAAAAATGAAGCAATAGAATATACTTAAAAAAGAAATTTGTCTAACTATATAAAATATAAGATTGCCCTGACATGCCCCATCTTTCAAATTAATATGAAACCAAATGGGAATTATAACATATTTTATTTATGCGTTGAGAATTTTCAAAAAATCTCGAATCAGGCTAACAAACAAACGCTAAATGAGGTCTAAAGAAATTCTTCCCCGATTTTTTACGATTGCTCCAGGGTCAGAACACGGGGTTACCTGCGAGCCAAAAAACTTCCTGTCAGTGTCATGTTGTGTGGCTTCTACAGTCCGTAATTATCTTTCAAGATGTTAAACATTTAAAGTGGGGAAAGGAATTCAGAAAAATACGGCTCAACCACTTTTGAGAATCTTACATGAAGGCAAAAAAGTACGTGCGGTGCATTTTCGAACCATCTCTAGAATGGCAGGATTTTACGTGCATACCGCTTGGAGGGTTAATGGTCTCGTTCCGTGATGTTTCTGGAATAAATCTGAATCCTAACCTCTCTTCAAATCAATTAGAGTTGAGAAGCACTGAAGTACTAAAACGACTTTCATTCGTACATATGTTCATTAATGAGATGTCCAGTTTTTGTGTTTCTTACACCATTCTAAACACAATCGTTGATGACCAACTTTTGAAGGAATGCCGCTTTCAGAACGATGAACGAATAGGCCACCTTTAAGAAGCTTGCGACATAGCCATCCTGTGATGACTATGTCGTTCCGGTTCCGCGTAAGCTAGAGGTGTGGGATTATCAAAATGATGAGACATAGTAGTTCTTAATACAACTTTTATTAAGAATAACTTATATTACTTAATTCTAATTTGACAACTATATTTAAAGTGAGAGTTAACACCCAATTAAACCTTGTATTTAAGTCAGATCACGCAACTAGATCCTTTATCTTAATTATAGTTAATAAACCGATTCATCTAAATACCTATGTCAAATATTACCTTTTGCAGATCTCCTTCCTTCACCTATAGAGAGATATTTATAATTCACTTTTATATACGAAGATTCCAACTTCTTTATATTGGGTTTCTTTTCCTTCCAAAGCTATTGGACTGCTAACTCTTGATCTGAAAGATTCCACACTACTATCTCTAAGCTTGCCGCGCTATATCTTATCATCAAAGCTTCTATCCTTTTATAGTATATCTCATTTACATATTATCTTCGTTTATCTTCTTGGTATTGGGTTGGAAAAGTTTTGCCATTAATCGTGGCCGTCAAAGAACATAGGAGTTATGTTAGCAGAAGGACGCGAGAGACGTCACAAGCTGTCTGGCCTCAGTTCCACAAAGCGACACTTGTCTCCCTGCTGTTGGTCATAGTTGCTAAACAGAGGATTTTGCTGCGTGATATCAGGCTCTTTTCACCCCCAGTACTATGTAAGGTCATCCACTGCAGTTTATTTCCCTTGAACGGCCACCACCAACTTTTATAACTAATGCACATAGAGTTTGGAAGGCTTCCCAAGTATGT
Organism: Trichonephila inaurata madagascariensis; assembly: GCA_019973955.1. Taxonomy (NCBI): domain Eukaryota; kingdom Metazoa; phylum Arthropoda; class Arachnida; order Araneae; family Nephilidae; genus Trichonephila; species Trichonephila inaurata. The sequence continues at coordinate 27,906 of BMAV01012314.1, read as the reverse complement.
AAAATGACACTTTTGTTAACTCTAAATTCTTCTATTACACTGGCGAAACTGCAACTCTCCTCCAGCTTTCCGATCATTCTTACACATGTAAAAACATTCAGGTAATTTCTTCTAGCCATATTTCACGAAATAACTCCCTTGCACTTTCAAAGAAATGTCATTAATTATGCCTCAATTTATTCTTTTGTTGTAGTCTTGAGCTTCGTGCACCGACCACACGAGGTTTGCATAAACTCATGTCACCTAAAATAGTTTATTCATAACATTTATATACTTATCATCTTTCAACTGAATTGCATGTTCACTGTACTGATCTAAATAACGCTTTTTCCACAATTTCATGGCTATCTGCTTAAAATTTACATTGTTGTTTAAGTTTTGCACACTAGTGTATATATTTATCATTCTTAGATTAATTTTAGAAATATTTAGAGATGTGGTCAACCCTCTTCTGCACGTATAATATACATTCCTATTTCTTGACACAATAAAAACTACACTGCTGGCCACCGTAAACGCAACACCAAGAAAGACAAGAGATAGCACAACAAAATTTATTTTGTAGGTAACATGTTAACCAAGTATCTAATGATTAAATTTATAGACTTCTGTGAAGTGTCGTTCCTGCCAGAATCAGTAGCAAGAGTAGCCGCCATTGTTGGAGATCACCGCTGCCACATGCCTCGGAATTGATTCAAAGAAACTTTGGATGTGTTCTTGCGGTACAGCCGACCAAGCAGCTTTCACACGTTGCCAAAGGTGATCTGGTGTGGCAGCTGGGGGTCTAATCTGGGTTAATCGGTGAGCAACCATGGACCACATATATTCTATCGGCGAAAGATCCGGAGAGCGGGCCGGTTAGGGAAGCAATTCAATTTGGTTATTGACGAAGAACCTTTGGACAATGCGTGTTACGTGTGGTCAAGCATTATCCTATTGACATATGGATGTGGCCAAGCCCTGAAGGTAAAGGACAACTGGCTCCAAGACCTCGGAGATGTAGCGCTGGCTGTTTAAAGTACCAGCAATGCGTACTAGAGGAGTGTGCGAGAGTGATATACAATACCACCCCATACCATAATACCCGGTGCAGGACCAGTGTGGCGGTGCATAACGCAGCTGTTCAGTATCCTCTCTCCGCGGTGTCTCCAGACTCGAATCCGACCATCGTGGTGTTGCAGACACATGAGTGACTCGTCATTAAAGACAAATTCATTCCATTCTGCCACCCATATCCTTATTTCATCACACCATTGGCGGAGGAGACGTCTGTGGCTTTGCGTCAAGGGTAGACCAAGCAATGGATGTCTTGCGGACAGACAACTCTGCTGTAAACGGCGTCGAAAGGTACCCGCAGTTACTGAATGATGCGTTACAGACTCAATGTACTGTGCTATGGTTCGTGATGTGACTGAGCGATCCATCACTGCTATGCGCAAAATTTGCCTGTCCTCACGTGAAGTGGTGCATTGAGGTGGATGTGATCGACCACGTCCGTTCGTCGTACCCTCCTGTATCTAACGGTCACATATCCGCATTACAGTTGTTTGGTTTCGTCTAACACGACTACCGATTTCCCTGAAATTCGGTTGGCTATCTTTCCTCTGTCGAACTCAGATACTTGATCAAAAGCTGATCACTGTTTTCTAAGTGACATAACTGATCCTTTTTAGAAAAAACCACAAGGAAAACACAATTGTCGGACTTGAAATCGTCGAAATCTCCAAGCCTTAAATAGCGCTTTGAGGTGGCGCCACAGGCGCGCGTGATGTGTGTCTGCGCTGAAATTCTATAATCATTTGCATATCTCACCTCCGCTAATGCATGTTGTGAATTTCAAGTTATTTGCATGCTTCCCCTTCTGGGTGTTGCATTTACAGTGGCCACAGCATTGTATATGTGCTTTAACATTAGTAATTCTTTTGAATTACCATTTTGAATATATATATATATCGAAGTATATCGAATACCAACGCTTACTTTGGATTTTTAAAAGTATCCTACTCGAAATTTAATCAAATCGAATGTTAGTATTTTTGAAGAATGTAGGACAGTGATAATCAGCCTGTGGAATGCGGCGAGACAATTGAGAATGAATACTATTTATTTAAGAACAATATACTCAAAAACTAGAAAGAAACGTGATCCATCACGCAATTACATCTATATATTGTGTTATCATTTTGCTTTTTTTTTCTTTTTTTTTAATAATATAATGAAAATAAGAGGCTTGGTCATGGATGAAAGTATTCCATTAACCCGCGGTCACTCGCGCCTGTTTTTCTACCGTCGTCACTCGCGGGATATAGAGAACACCCCAAACTCTCTTAACACGTGTATTTAAATAAGAAAAATTTTTAAAGTCAATTATGATATATATTTATGAAGTATAAGAGGTTTTTGTATTATACAAACAAAATTGTTAAATTTATTGCATTCAAATGAGACTAGCATTAATTCAAATTAAACCTACAAAATTTTCATTTTAAAGTACACAATTTTATATTTTTTCACAAACCACAAGTAAAACGTATATACCAGTAATAAATATACTTTATAATTAATGATAAGGATAGTAAAAAGTAGAAAAATAATATTTTAATCATTTTTCAAACATTCAGAGCAGACTGTATTCATATGCTTTAAGCACATATTTTATTACATTGAAGACAAAAACAATAATTTTTACATCTTTTACCCGTGGACAAGCAGTGCAACACCTCTTTTTTATGGGGATTAATGCTCTTTTTAATATATTCTGTGTCAGTAAAGCTTCTTTTGAGTGTTTTGTTGAGGTTTGGGAAATCCGATCTCATATCCCACTGTGGCTGCACAAGATCCATTCTAATCTCCTCTAATAATATTGAATGTCTTATTTATTTTCAGGAAGAACCGAATGATAGACAAAGGAAGCATTAATTCCTGCAGTATTAAGTAGATGATAAAATATTCGCATTGGCCAAAGGTTACATATTCGCGATACATAATATATACTGCACATTCCATCAGTGGTATCAACACCACCTCTATTATAAAAATTTATGATTTCAAGTTTCATCTCTCCAACTTTGATTACGAAATCACGTAGTTATCGAATTCACTTAGTTCATTTTGTCAATCTGTTGATACAGTATCTAATAGACGACAAAGTCGTTATTTCTCCCTTTCTCATGGAGTTTTTGTCATAATTTCTAGAAAACGTTTTGAAATTTTTTTAAAATTATTGTATTTTACAAATATTTTATAGAATTATATTATTTTTATACCGCATTTATTGAAATTTTAAATAAAATATTCGTGCATATTAATATATTTGAAAAAAAAACGTAAACGGAAAGAGTAAAACGTACTTTTCCGTAGATGCTTCGAGTACGAAAATATAACTCAATCACTCGTGGGGTGTTCTCAGCACCCCAAATAAACTTTTGAAGGTCGTTACATTCCAGTCGTCCTAGCGAGATTGATTACATCAGGTCTGAAGATTCAATAACCTAAAATGGGGAGCTGCAGAAAAAATCGTCGCTCTGCGCATTACTTTTAGAATTGTAGGAGGCTTTTCTTGTTGCTGGGGTGTACAGAACACCCCGCGCGAGTGATCGCGGGTTAATCAGAAGAAAAATGAATAAAAGTAAAAATTTTTAAAGTGTATGTGTTTTATAGAAACTTTAATTTAGTATTAAAATCAGCTCCAGAAAAGGAATTTTAAGCTTTGGATCAATTCTATTTTATACTTTTTTTGCTTTGCTTTTAGTGTTTTTGCTTCCTCATGTCGTAGCTCGTGTAGAATACCTATCATATGCAGGCGGCCCGGAAGGTACCTCTGATCTACATTATATTTAAAAAATTCCGAATACGTACATAAACTCATAGAGCTCACTATCCACAACAAAATATGCATTAAATAAATATTAAGCTTTATTTTCACCAGTTATCATTCTTCTTTACACCACACTTATTTGTTGGCACCTAAATGAAACCGTTTATAAAAAAGTATCTTATTTGCAGCGGTCTGTATGTTAAGTTTCAAACATGACTATTTATTATTATAAATAGTTCCTTTCCTTCAGAGAAACATTTTTTTTCCCAGTTTTACGCTTTCAGAAAAGGAAAACAAATTCTTCTGCAAAAGTTATTTAGTTATGATGTTGAAGTAAGTATTTTTAAGAAAGTACTTCTTTTGTCCATGAGAAATCAATTAGACTGGAAGTAAATCTTGAATATTCTTACATGAACAGTTCATGAACAAAAATAACTAGCTGGATGTATGAGTAAATATTGATATTTGCATTTGCATGTCGAAAAGTCTACTTCCTGAAAGATTTATTGTATTTATTTGAAATACGTTTTTAATTCTTTTCCTTACTTGGCTACGTTAAAATTTGCGTTACATGCCATGTATACATACAGGCACGCAGTAAACCTTTTCTTTTCCTGACTAAACCTTCATACATGTCCCATTGGAAAAGTAAATAAAATGTTCAAAAACAAATTTAAAACCTAAATAAAATTTATACTACTTTAAATAAAAATACTATATAAAACAGGTTGAACTATGAAACAAAGTAAATATAATAAACAATTATCCATGTATTGCTAGGTTTAAAGATTTAATTTAAAAATAATAATAATCAAGGCTCTTTTCTAATGTTTGAGTAAAATATTCAAATGTATTTTAATTCAAAAAAATTCTAGAAAAAGTGTAAAGAAAAATAAAGAAAACTTTGGTTTTAAAATAGTTCCTAATTGGTCCCTGCTGAATCTGTTCTTACTAAAAGAATCCTATATGTTGTCTTATTAAATAGAAAAAAGAAAACTTGGTATTTTTTAGACTTAGTAAATTAATGTAGACCAAACGAGCTTGAATAGTCTTGCCTTTATTCTCATTGAGAAACACATACTCAAAAATGTCAAATGCGAAAAAAAAATATATCAGCAATTCATTTTTAACTTTAGAGAAAACAAACATCTCCCATGTCCGTTATTTTCCCTAGCTAAATTTAAAAAACTGTTTGATTCCTAAGAATATCTCAAATTTTCCATGTTTGTAACATATATGGGTATTTTCATAATAAATCCCAAGTCTTCGATATTGATCAAGGAAAAAACTAAAACATTTGGTGACAACTAATAAAAGCATATGATTTATGTAGATAAATATTTGAAATACATCATCAGATGAAAAGCTCAAATAGTTCTTGTATTCTTTACAGAAGTTTGATTATAATTATTATATTTTTGTAATGCCCTTTAACTACTTTAAATTCAAGGTGTTTTGCAAAGATGTAACTATTATTAACTTTTAAAAGATAAAAAAAAATAAAAAATCATACGTCTGCTTGAGACACTTGAGAGTATTATACGGATTAGTATTAAAAATATAGTTTTTTTTAAATTAGTTAAACATATTCACGTATTTTCCTAAATAAGTCCAGCGTATGAAAGGGATTTAGAAAGGAAATTAAAAGCGTGTAATCACACCAGACAGCAAAATGTGGAAAATTGTAAATACTAGCTACCTATTTTATCATGTAATCTCACCCAAAGTTTTACTTAACCATGGTTTTCTTATATTGCTATCAGTAAGATAGTTCAATAAATTTATAATGAATTCGGAAAACATAAAACAAAGCAAATATCGTGATTAGACTAAGTCTTCTCTATCTAGTATCATCCAATTGCGACAGGTTAAATTCTTTTTCTCCCCTTTTCTCGGATATAAACTACCCTAATCGATTAGTTAAGGAATTCGATATCCATTGATGATCTTGAGAGAAAAAGTGTTTTCTTTAGCTAATACCATCATCATTATTATTAGAAGGATACATTTCATGTACGAGAATCTCTAGATTTAACGAACTGAGGAGAAAAGTTAGATAAATTTATTTGTTACTCTTTTTTTCTAATTACGATTTGCAGTGATTCAATGAATTCTTAGCAAATGTATTTTGAATAAACTTGACTTTAATTAACAGATCAGTTTTTTTTATTAGCATTAATCAATTTAAACTAAACATGATTCAGCATCATTGCTCGTTAATTGATTAACATTTGAAATTATCTCAAAACATTTTACGTCTCTTCCTTTAAGTTTTTTTTTTTCAAAACAACACTAGTGCGAGTTGATTGAATTGATTCGCAGGTGATTGAATGTTTATCATAGCTCAATTAGAAATAGAAAATAGGCTATTGGTGATGTATTGTTGATTAGAGACGAAGAGGGCACCTGAGCTCTCTGAGTGTGTGTGATTGACTTATCTCTTTCCAAAAATACATATGGCAACGTAGAAATCTGTAAAGTTGCCCCCCTCGGTTGCTCTTCTCCTTGATTATCAGCGTGAGCTAGAGGTGTAGAAATAACGGAAGAGCTAGAAACTGGCATGATCTTTATTTGACATTATTAAAATATTAAAACTTAAACATCTAACATATTAGATAATAATGATATATGAGAGAGAATCTACGGTGATTAAACACACACAATATATATATATATATATATATATTACCGAAATAACGTAACCCGGACCACTATCAATAACAAACTTGCCTAAGCTCAATTATAATTATATCACAGATCCGAATATTAAAGTCACTCCTACCTAAATGTCGAATGGAGTAGCGATCAATCTGATTCTATTTGCAGTTGCGTTTCACCGGAATGCACCTTGGCCTAAGGACTCTTTGTCACGGAATTTCTCTGTTGGCTGTCACTTCACAATTTAATCACGTAATATCATAACATCCCCCAAATTGCCACACCCCTTACTCTAACTTCTGATATTTAAAAGCTTCCTAATTTGCAGCTTTCCTTCACGCTTCACTTCTTGGGTTTGGTTGGAAAAGAGTTGCCAATAATCCTGGCCCCAAAAAATCCAAAGGACATGTTAATGAAAATACGCGTGAGCCCGTCACAGATTATTAACATACATCAGCTTTTCAACTCGGAAGATATTTAGGAGTACCAGGACTTGAACTCATGCCTGGATATAGTACCATTGTACCATATTATATCATGGAGATTAGTACTTGACAATGCCAGTACTTGACAATGCACTGTTCAGCTACACGAGGGCTTTTGGCGACGGACCACGTAATTTTGAACCATGGTCAAGTGACGTGGACGACACCTGATCAGGCACCCCCTCTCCTAACTACCACACCACACCAACGGGAAGTCTGCAGTGTTAAGATAAGAAGCAATAATACTCTCATTGTAGACAGTTTGTACTACTCCAGGTATCGCCGCAAGTATAACAGCGTTTCCCAAACTGAGGATCATGATAATCTGACGGGGGAGGTGAAAGTATCTAAAAGTCGAAAAGAAAATATTATTTAACCCAGCTGAGCTGGAGCCTTTATACCCAAGGATGTAAATACTCGCCCTTTCAAAGAAGGACCTTTTGCATGGTGCAGCTCCCTTTAAAACTAATGCCCCACGGCTTTAGAATACAATACCAAGACATTGAATGCGCTTTTAAGGTATACGACTACGTTCGGAACCGTGATTTTGCAAAAGCGTGTAAATGGATAATATTTATGATATATAGTGTCACTTAGATTAGAAAATGCATTTAAAATTGTTTTAAGAATAGTATTACAATAAAAAACTATTTAAGTACAATATTTTGACAAAAAATGGACATAGAATGACCCATTTTCAAAATATTTTCCTTTTGTGAAAAATGCCTCTATTATGATAATATTTTGCCTGTATACGTCTCAGACTTCTGTACAGAGGCTCAACTGGAATTTTTGAAATATATAACTTAGAAGTGGGTTTATCCGTGTTTAACGACACAACAGAGGGGAGAGATTTTAAGAAAAAAACGCCGATAATTATTTCAATGGATTGTAACTCTGAAAATAATGTGAATTTTTCAAAATTCATAGTTGTGCCTCTGTACAGAGGTCTGAGCTATATACAGGGAAAATAAAATTATAAAAGAAGCATTTTTAACAAAAGGAGAACAATTGGAAAAAAGGTTATTCTAAGTTAATTTTTTGCTGAAATATTGTATTTAAATATTTTTTTTTGTCAAAATGTGTGTGTGTGTGTGTCCTTAAAACGTTTTTATACATGTATTTTAATCTAAGTGACACTAAATATCATGAAAATTATCCATTTGTGCGCTTTTTTTTAAAAATTACGGTTCCGAATGTAGTCGGATACCTTGAAGAATTTACTTATTTCGGTGAAGAGTTGGGGAAAGAATATGAAATCGCTTATTCCATGAATGATAAAATTCATAGCTAAGCAGATTTTATTAATTATTTTATTATTTAATTCATAGCTAAGCAGTTTTGTATTCATTTGCTGTTATTTTCACCTACCATGTGTAATAGAAGCTTTTTAATTTTTTTTTGTACAAATCCAATGAATGTAATAATGGTTTATGATTTCAACCATGTCTCAGAATATATGACATAGAGAAAAGTTATAAATTATATTTTTATTATATTGTAACTCTAGAGATTATTTTTTCTTTTACTTTCCTTTTATTATTTTATCCTTTTATTTATTTGTTTTTTTTCTTTCTATTTTAAACTAAACAATTTTTTTGATGTAAAAGCACTCGTTTTCTTTTTCCTCAACAAACTGTGTAACAAAGCTTGCCTTTGGGGAAAACGGTAGCACTGGGGAATGAATTTCGTAACATTTGCTCGGCAGTTAAGGGGTTAAACAATTCTTAGTTTATTGAAAGGAATCAAAACAAAATACATTCTGTCATATTAAATAAATAAAAAGAAAATATAATGATATAATTTAGTTATAAATGTATCCTTACTGCAAAATCTACGTTTTTAATAGTTAAATTAAAAAAAAAAACTCAGGTAGGAACATGTTTAACAATTAACAGTAGGGTTGGCATACATAAAATTATATACAGTTCAATGCTAATTTTGAAATTGACATGGTTTATAATTTAAGTCTTATTATAGCTTTACGTAAAAGTGTATTATTATTGAGCTCAACATATTGTTATTCTATGGAGGGGAGGGAAAATGAAATTATGATTGGAAATCTGGTCGCAAATATTGAATGTTTGAGAAGCAGTGAGGTATAGCTTACCATGATACAAACAAGCGTAATTCTGGACTCAAGGTCCGTGTTCTGGTTTTCCAATCTTGAAATGCCAATTTCAGGGTATGTGTTCTTGTTGGAAGTTGATCACAGGAGGATATTAAGATCCTGCATGACATACAGTATGATCCCGTACCCATCGATTCCATATTTGCATGATAGTTGTTTAATTCTACGCCATGAAAGTAACATTGTGTTAACAGCACTCTCACGGTCCTGAATCCTTCAAATTTCCACAACCGTTTCTCCTTCTTACACTTGACTAAAAACGATTTACTCAAATCACTAATATTCAACTGAAATTTCCGAATGAGAAATCAGATGTGTCTTTCTTTTATAAAGTATTTCTTTTTATACGGACACAGAATATTCGGTTACTCGTTTCTTGTTCCATGTAAATGCACATTTCATTTGCGTATTCCAGCCTCTTCTTCCTTTAAGGTGAATTTCATGTTTATCATCAGCCTCCCACCATGAAGATGCCAATTTAAAGATAAGCAGAGTCTAAATATAATTTGTACTTGTGTGGCAAGACAAAACACAGGCCCTTTATTCTGTAGCACATATCCTTGATTCAAATTTAGTTTAAATTTAAATTGTTCGGTTGGAGAAATGTTTGATTATTAAACGTGAAAAGAGATATATGAAACGTTTTAGAGGGCATTTTAGATACTATATGTGCTAAACTTTCTAATATATTCAGCATATAAGATCTTCAAATATAATCCTGTGTGTATCAGAACTAGAAGAAGTCTAATACTTCGATGGCTAGACACAATTAACACTGATTTCAAGGCCATACGGATGAATTGGCTGGAACTAGTGACAAGGGGAGCTAGTTTGAAGATGTTCTGGAGAAAGCAATGCCCCCCTTAAGAGTTGTTGAGCCAACGATAATGATGATGATGAAGTTTTGCAATCGAAAAATTTCTCAACTTAAAATTATAAATTAATAATTTTTTTTAAGTTATAGAATTTTTGGAAACCTTATAAAATGTATGAAGGCACATTGGTCCAGTGGCCGCATATCGCACTTTCACATCACAAGTCCGGGTTCTATTTCCGGGCTGGGCAATGTCGACTCAGTCTTTCATCCCTACTGCAGTAGGTCGATAAATGAGTACCAAACTTTCTTGGGGACTTAAAAACTGGGGGGTCTTGCATCAGACTGCCCATTTGATCGCGACATCTTCTCATGCACCTTAGCGCCCAAGGGTCACGTATTCTGGGATGGGCACAGTAGACCCTGGTCCTCACGGACTGCTGCGCCACTGAGTTTGAGTTTGAATATAAAATGTATACTAAAGAAAGGGAACCATAATTCCAATAACATTTAATAAGATTTTTTAAAATTTTTTCACAACGTTATGTTTAATATAAAGAAGGGTTAAGATTCATCCTAGCTTTCCTTGGTCTGTTATTAATTTTTAAAAAGGAAAATAGTGCATGTCTTTCGATTAGGTAACCAGCATTTGAAATGCAAAATTTGTTTTATATTGATTCAGTAAGAAAAAATAATTATGAATTAATTTTAGAGTGAGCAATTTCCAGAAACTAATTTTGAAGTTATATTATTGAGCATATTATTAAGTTGAGTTATCAATATTACAAAAAATGTAATATTTTAATAATGAAAGGAATAAGAAAAAAAAGTGTTTACAGATAATATTCAGCTTTTCTTATCAAATGATTTTAAATGTATCCATTTTCAATTAAAAAGAATTTTTCTTGAAATTTAAACAGCTTATATTTATATAACTGCTGATAGTTTTAGCCACAAATTCGACTTATAATTCTCCATTAAAATTCTACTGGTTACTTTTTGTAGATGTTATGACTGTTTATGTGGAAAGTGCATGGTGATATCTCTCTCTCTCACTAGCATAGGACGCATCAAGTAGTACACACGAATAGAGATAAAATGATACATTTAATATATTTTAACTAAAAAAATAAAAATAGTAAATTGCCAGTTAAAAAAGAAAAATGAAATTTGCCTGCGTAGTCAACATACACATTTGTCTTATTGTAAAAATATAATTCTCTCAAAAATATTTTCTTTTAAAAAATAAAAACATTTGCACATTTAATATTTTATTTTTCTTTTATCAACACAACAGATTACAAATAACACTGAAGAACGTTCCTTTTATTGGAGAAAAAAATGTCAATTAAAAATGTGACGATCTGTTAATATTTTAACGAATTGTTGAAAATTCTAGCATTCGAATCAATTGAACTTTTTAGTTTCTATAATCTTTCATTAAACAATTTTTTTGATCTAGTGCACAGTAAAATATGTTCTTAAATCCTTGAAACCCACTAATTCTATGATGAGGCTTAGTTAAGTACCTTTTTTAAAATTTTAAATGGAGACAATGGCTTAGTTAAGTTTAAAAGGACTGCATTTAAGTTTGAAATTACAATATGCTCCTTTTTAAAGCAGCAAAAAAGCCTATAATTGGATAAAAATTATTTTAATCATGTTTTAGTCAAAGAAAATTCAATTAACTACGCTTTACTTTGCTTACGTAATTTTAAATCACTTTCAATTACTTAATGTATTCTTTAATGCTGATGCTTATGTTCACAGTATATGACAACATTTTATAAGCGGATTACTTATTAAAAGAGATTACTGGAAGGGGGAAAACGGCTCGCATGAAGGAAAAGAATAAAGTTTTATCTAATAAGTAATATGCTGAACTTAGGTACAAGTATATCAGGAAAAAAAATTAATCGTACGTTAAGACGATTTACCGCAGGATTTTAATCTTTCAAAATTTAAATTCAGAGAAATAAAGGATTAGTTTTGCTTATAAAGCATTTAAAAGTTAGTGGTTCTCTTGATTTATTTTACTAAATTTGAATTTTGTTGCAATTTTGCTGAACAATGAAAAAAAAATATTAGTCAATTCTTCGTTTCGAATTTATATTCATAAAGCATAAAAAAGTGTACTTGTTATGCTACCCAATTGTTTATAAACGCATGATTCGATTGTAACGGATCATGGTCAAAAATTCAACAATTTTAATTAGATAAATTTTGTAACATATGTATTAAAATAATTAAAATACTACAAACATTTCAGCTTTCTCGCCTAAAAATTAAAATAAAGCATACGGCACTGCTTCTGGTCCCATACATTCGGGATTCATATATCTCTAAGACTCCCAACCAATGGTCCCTGAAGTTTTAAACAGCATTAGGGATCATTTTAAAATATATTAATTTGTTTTGAAGAATAAAGATTATATAAATGTTGATTTGCATGCCAAAAATTGAACGAAAAAACCAATATCTTATATATTGTAGTTTTTTTTTAAAGCAAAGTATTCCGTTTAAAGCAAAACGGATCCCTAATTTGTTACATTTATTATACGTAACACAGATAGAAACATGTAAGTGATTGGTAAATAATTGTTGAAGGAGTAGTATTTTGAATGCACTTATGGATTGGAAAAACACAAGCTGAGAAAAACTAATTTTAAGTTTATAATTCTGAAAAAAAAAATATTAAAATAAGCTTTAATAAACTTAAATTACCATTTTATATATTAAAAGGATTATTATATACTTAAATTATTTTATATATTATAGTTGTTTTTCGTACTATAAATTCACATGCATTTTATAACTGATCAAATTTATAAAGAGAATTAATTACACAAAAAAATTTAAGGAAAATGTGTTAATACAATTTTTTTTTCTCTTATAACATAGATTTTAGGTTTTTTTTTTTTTTTTTTTTTTTTTTTTAAACGCAATTTTTAAATTTTTTATTTGTATGGAAAAACGTATGACAAAAAAGAACTGAAATTATGAAAATTATTAAATATAAAATCCCTTAATTCAAACATTTTACATGCTCACATTTCACGAAGAAAAAAAATGCATTAATGTAATGCCTAAGAAATATTTTGCTTTATATATAAAACCTACCTTTATTACTGTAATAACTTCTTTTTTAAAAAAATAGATTTTTTAACACAGACAGCTTTTTTTTAACTTTTTTTTTCTGTCTAAAAAGGAGGCTTGGTCGAATTGTCTAATTTGTTTGTTTACATTTTTCAATTGAAATGTTTTCCAATTTCTAATTTTCCGAATGTCAAATGAGGTATATCAATCGAATAATAATAACGCAAAGATTATGACTAAATAATTTTTTTCAAAGAATGTTATTTTGGTCATTTTTGTGGAATCGAGTCATCTTAATGTTTCTTCCCCAAAACTTTGTATAACTCTAGGATTTTTAGATTATTACTTAATCTTAGCAATATATGAACTAATTAAGGCAAATTTCTTCTATTCCTACAAAACACTAGTATTATTTGCTAAACGTCTTTTGCAGTGCTGTAAGATAAATATTTTATTAAAGTTATTAAGTAGTTACGAAATGATGCTCGCACATTTTTTCTTCTTTCGTCATAATGGGGATATTTACATCTGAATTCTTTTCAAATTCCCTGCACGGCATAATATTAACATGATAATCATTTAATCTTCATGCTTAACCACACAATATTAGTTGAAATTATTATAATATGGCACATGATACACAACTAGTAGTAAAACCGAAAGGAGTTTCTAAAAATATCAGATTTCCTCTCACCTGCTAATTTAACTCTATTATATTGTAGAATGCAGAAAAATAACAGATGGCCAATTAGCATAATAACCCTATTTGGAAAGTGAAATATTTTATTGCTAAAGCTTCGGGATCTAAATTTTTTCCCGTTCTATCTAACTTATTGCATATCAGATGCTTGGAACCCCAAGGGCCTTTACACAATCGGTTTATCAAATTTCTAAATGGCTCTCTTTACTCAAAATGTGTTATGGGCATTCGGCTGAAACAAAATATTCCATACATCTTTTAATATTTTTATAGCCTTCATCCAACATCAGATCCAAACAGTGTCTTACTGGATAAATGATATCACTATTATTTCTACATTAAACATCAATTTTATCTTAATTCCCATATTAGCTCCAGCCTGCATTATTAGTACAGCTAGAGACAATAAATCCTTCACTGGGATATAGAAAATCATCTTAACCTTGTTTACTTTCTAATATGAATAAAGCTCAAGCAGCATGTATTTGCATTACAATTTCATGATCGCTTTCCGTAAATTCTCCACTACAAGCTTATGAAGATCAACATTTTTGTTCCTATGCAATAATTAGTCATATCTCATAAAAAAGAAAACAAAATTGTTATTAAATTTACCGTTGAATGGCTTTATGGTGTAAAGGTTTAATGAGAGTAAATATAGGTTTTGTTTAGTATAAAAATCAAGATTTTTTTCATTTACATTTATTTAATTATTTTTTTTTAAATTTTAATCGAGATATGTTGCTTGCAATTGGTGTAATATTGATTCTGATTTAGAAACAAAACAAATAACAAAAACACTCCTATTTGAGTTACAATAGTTTAACGTGTTAATTTAAACCCATTTTATTCCAATTTATTTATTTTGCTTAAAATTGAGTAGAATTGTATTTTCTGAAGTAAGTTAAACCTAAATAAACTAAATATCACAAAATTTGAAAAAAATTATATATTTTATATATGAAATCAGATCCTCCTCCAAATAGGATAAAATTTGCCCTTACGTTTTTAGGTGTTCTCTTCAATGATGAAAAGCTATTTCCGAGTACAAAATTTTACTTTGTTTGAATAATACATTCTTGTTTACAAAATATTTCATATTCGATTAACATTTCCTTTTTTTGGGTGGAAATGTCCAAAGCAAGCCAGACAAAGCGTTTTGTCACATTTGTGACAGCATGGTTTTGCTTTTCCTTTGCTGCCTTCTCCTTGACCAAGACGTTGTTTTTGTTTTAGTAAAAAATTACCAATGCAATCTTTACGAAAGTCTTCTTTTGCATAAGAAAGTACAGTCCAGATCCTAGATCTACCTATCGTTCTTTTCACAGTTTTTATTGCTGCACTGCGGTTTTACACCTCTTCCAAACTCCTTCAAGTTTAGAACTTTATCTGTGTTGTGTGAGAGTTTTATAAATTATCCAGGCGTTTAGTACAGACATGTCCAGTGAAGGTATAAAATGTGGTATAAGTATAGGTATAAATGTGCAATCGAAAACATGTATTTCGATTGCAGTGGTCAAAAGATCTCTCTCGTGTTCCTTTTTCACATCTGCTGCATATCGCATAGTTTCTTTTACAATGAGATCTTAAACTTCACCGAAATTAAATTGCTGGAAAAGATCTGTTGGAGAATTTCTCAATGAATTTTTCATCTGCTTGAGCTAGTCACTTGTAGTTGATTCATCCTGTGTTTTCCATTTTGTATAATGCGGTGATTTATTCTTTTTCCAAAATGACTGATGTCTTTTAGCTTTTTTTTCTGATCTTCGTTGTTGAATAAATAGAGCTTGTGCATGGTTCATGCTGGAACCTATCTTCAGTTCCAACATTTAAACACCCAAGAACATCGTTTACAATAATCTCACCAGTGTATTTACGTCATTATCATCCCCTTAATCTCCGTTAGATAGTTTTCTGGCATCTGGTGGTAAGAAAGCTCAATTTCAACATCGCTCTCATCTGAATTTATACTATTTAACAATTCTAATGCTTCCTCCAACTCCAGAAACATTTGCACTGACATAATTTAGCAGGGGTGAAGCAGTAGAAGAGAAATTGGGTTTTTATTTTCATTATAAAGAGAGAAAGAGTGCGTTAACTGCATGCGGATCGTACCACTGTCCTATCTAGAGGACAGTTTAAAATAATTTACTAAAACATACCGAAGAAGAATATAGCTCTAATTAACCACCGGTACCATAGCGAAAGAGTATCATCATATACATAATTCCCAGCCAAGTGTCCAAAGTAAAATGAAAACGAGTTCTGCAACCCCAAAGAGATGATACAAACTGCGCCAACAAATGTGATGCATAAGCAAGATTTCCATGTGGATGAGAGGGGGTTGGACATATAACTCACGCTGGAAGAAGTGAATACGTATTCCTACATGTTACAATAGTCAAAATATATTTATAACTTATAAATAATGATTTTCCCATGATATTTTCCAACTGTCCTCTAAAAAGGACAATGGGATAAAATGGCCTAAGTTACAGAAGGAAGCATGATGGTTTTCTACTGAGTAACTTCTATTTTACCAAAAATTCAGAAATTCAGTTCATTTTAAAGCAATTTTATGCTGCCTATACTTTCATTATTCAACTATTTTTAATACAATATTATTCAATAGATATTTTCTGCGAAAGGTTATGAATCTGTATTTGTAGCATTTCAACACCACGAAGATATCTAAGGATGTTGTGATTTAATACTATATGAGATATCTTTCAGATTCACTGTGATTACACTGGGGAGCAATTTGTTGCACTATTCCTGTTAAGTTCGGTTTTTAAGCAGTTAAAAAAAGTTAAATAGGCACATCGATTTTTCAGAAGTAAGTTTTCTTCTTCCATGTCATACATTTTCTCTCTACGCCAGTGGTCTTCAAATTTTTCGATTCATGGAACCCTAAGATCTATAAGGTGTTTGGGGGGAAATCCATTCCCCTCCCCCTTAGAATAATATATTATTAAAAATAATATTTAAAGTAGCATAACATACACTGCTGGCCAACATAAATGCAACACCAAGAAAGACAAGAGATAGCACAACCAAATTTATTTTCTAGATAACATGTTGATCAAGTATCAAATGATTAATTTTATAGACATATGAAGTATGGTTCCTACCAGAATCAGTACCCAGGGTAGCCGCCGTTGTTGGAGATCACTGTTGCCACACGCCTCGGCTTTGATTCAAAGAGACTTTTAATGTGTTCTTGGAGTGCAGTAGAACAAGCAGCTTCCCCACGTTGCCAAATGTGATCTGTTGTGGCAGCTGGAGGTGTAATCAGGGCCAGTTGTTTAGCAACCGTGGACCAAATGTTTCCTATCGGCGAAAGATCCGGAGAGAGAGGCAGCCAGGGAAGCAATTCAATCTGGTGATTGACGAATAACCTTTGGACAATGCGTGCCACGTGTGGTCGCGCATTGTCCTGTTGAAATATGGCTGTAGCCAAGCCCTGAAGTTAAGGAAGGACAACTGGCTCCAACACCTCGGAGATGTAGAACTGGCAGTCTAAAGTACAGGCAATGCGTACTAGAGGAGTGCGAGAGTGATATCCAATACCACCCCATAACATAATACCCGGTGCAGAACCAGTGTAACGATGCATAACGCAGCTGTTCAGCATTTTCTCTTCTCGGTGTCTCCAGACTCGAAGCCGAACATCATGAAGTGGCAGACAGATGCGTGACTCGTCAGTAAAGACAACTTCATTCCATTCTGCCACCCACGTCCTTCTTTCATC
>BMAV01012313.1:0-38054 GCA_019973955.1 Trichonephila inaurata madagascariensis | reverse complement strand
TTTGGGTCCCCCTAAAATGGGAAAAAGAAGGACAGAAGTACAGAGGAGAATGGAGGAATGGAACATGGAGGAATGTGTGTGAGTGGAATGGCTGTTACGTAAGCGCGAGCAAAGAAACAAAATGGTGTTAACAAATTAAAATTAAATGTACGTAGTTAGTTTTTTTTTTGTTACTTTGTATTGTGGTGTGTGGCTGTCTTTGGAGCAATAAATCTTTAGACAGTAAAGATAGACTTTTGATTTATTTGTGCCTGTGTGTTGTGTGGTGTGAATAATGAAACTTCATTTTGAAACAAAAGAACCTACAATCATAAAGTAAAAGTTAATTTACCATCTCTGTTGGTGCTATCTAGCAGTCATTACAAAAATAAATAATAAATATAACCATTTATTACAAATTTTCATAAATTAAGAACAATTTTTATAATTTAAGAATTATTTTTTAATAAACTAAGAATAATTTTAATAAATTAATAATAACTTTTATTAACAATAATTAATTATATATAATAATAATTTTATTACTAATAATTAATTATATTTAATAATAACTTTAAATAATTTTAAATACTTTTAATAATAAATAATTTGAATATTAAATTTATTTAATTCTTTTTACTTGATAAAATACAAAGTAATTACATAAAATATCATTTAATATTTAATAAACCTTTCATAAATAAGTTTATTTAATTTTAAAAAATAATTTAAATGAATTAAGAAAATATTTCTTCTCGTGATTCGAACTCTATCTTTCCGCATAAAAGAATTTAAAACTTAAATGTATAAAAGCTAAGCATGTTAATTTCGAAGCCTTTTTTCTCCGAATTGACTGGCCATTTGGCTGAATTACAATGAGAGCTGAAAACCATAGAGGGGAAAGTACTATTATTCAACCCCAAATGAATTTCCTTAGTTGCCCTTCCCTTGTGAGAAAAAAATCGCTTCTCAAGGAAATCAGTTTCTCTTTTGTGAATAAATTGATAACAATAAAAAAAGATAATACATATTTTCCCTGTTGATGAAATCATATTCTATTTTGTAATGCAAAAATTAAAATATGAGTAATTAGAAAAAAAGTTACAAAAAGTACCACTATTTTAAACAGAATATAATGTATAAGAAAAAATACTATTTGATATTCGACGGTAGTTCTTCATTTAGGCTAATATTAAAAATCCTCGTGAAAGGGGATAAATAAAATGAACATGAGGGAAGAAGTACGTTAGGTAAAACCTAAGCGTATAGGGATAGGAGGAGTTTTTAATGGAGAAAGTTATGCGATCGATTAGACGTTCATGTGGGAAAAAGAGAAAATAAGACTCATCTCTTAGCTGTAGCTCTTCCGGAAAATGATAAAAGAATATAAATGTGACATTATTACCAAATTATTTTAATTTTGGTATAATTTTTTTTTTCTGAAATATATATATAGAAAAAAAAATGTTTCTTAATTTAAGTTCAAATAAGTTTTCTATTTAAATAATGAAATAGAATAAGATTTTATATAATATATTTTAATTGCGTTTGTAATTATGGTATATGCAATAAAAGTGAACAAAAATATTCCTTTCTGAGAGAAAAAACAGATATTTTCCACTATATTACAGAAAAATTTTAAAAAATTAAGCAGTTCCTGTTTTAAGCATTTTTATTTGATGACGCATAGTACATGTCGTTCAGTTCCCAACAATAGGATACATTAAACGCAAAAAAGCTGTGGATTCATCATGGGCGTAGCTGCCGCCGAGTGAATCACACGAAGCTCCCAAGCTATAGGGGCTCCAACATGTGTATGCAAAATACTAACGAGGTCCTAAAAGGGCCCCCACGAAATTTTTGATACACGGCCCAGTCAGGACTAGCTACGCCAGTGGGATCTGTGTGTGTGTGAAAAGTGTATTAAAACGTTAAAAATTTTTACAATCAAATTAACCTGGTGAGGGAAAGAAGAAAATTTCAATTTGTGTTAAAAGTTAGGTTTCCACTAAATGCTATCAAATTTAAGTGTACCATCATTCTTTGAATACTGATATTTATCTCTGGTATATGAATCATTTTTATTTTATTTTTTTTTATGTACAATTACTTTCTAACTTTTGAATTGGTATTTGTTAGTATTAAATAGAATAAAATTTTCCGGAAAGCTGTAGCGAAACACACTTTATTTTTTTGTATAATTTTCATAATCACACAAAATTAAAACAGGGTGTATTTTTTTTTTAATTTCATTGTATGAAAAAAAACATTTTTTTACCTTTGTCAATGCAAAAAATTTTCTTTGTTTCCGTGCCGTAAATATTTTAGTTACATTATAATGGTTATAAAGCATTTAATCTACAGGTTGCCTACTGCTTTAAAGCAGCGTAGCTCCACTATTCATATAACCAACTGAAAATTATCAAAGTTAAGTAAATTAGCTACATAAATACATTTTACTATTTGGAACACTAATAACAAAAAATTAGAAAAAAAATATTATTTCCTATATAAAACCATATATTTAAACTGCGTAATTTAAAGTTGTCCCATTTATATAACGATTGAAAGAAAACATTATGCAAGGAGTGGCTTATCAAGACATGCAGAGACTTCTAGCGGTAGAAACTACGAGAGAAAGAACTCATGCTCACAGACTAGTATTAGAACTGTGTGTTAGGTGCTTTTGACAAACACACACTCAATTGAAATAATTTAACGTAAAAAAGGTTGTGAGATTTCAAAAAAAATCAACAGATTTTCTGCATCTACCGGATCTTTTTATATTTTCATCATCTAGCATAGGTATAGAGAAACGACGTCCGCCAGGCGAAATCAGGCCCGCCGGATGATTGTATCTGTCCCGCGGAATAAGTTTTATTTTGCTGGTCCGAAACAACTTAAAAGAAATTTATACAGTGGGCCACAAAAGTGTTCGTACAGTTGGAATTTCTTATAAAATTTAATGTTTTCAACTAATAAAAATTAGTATATTGTAATTGTAATTATTTTATGATATCTACAACTGGTTCTTAATGGGATCACATAATTAATTTTTTAAAAATAGTATAAATATTTTTTAAAAAATTAATTATCAAAAAGCTACTAAAAAATTAAGCCACAAAAGTCTTTGTACACTTAACAAAAGTCTCAACTTAGCTTTAAATATCGTATTTCCTTCTTAATTTAGTACTTAGTAGGATATGTTTCAGTGTCTACAACAGCTTATAAGCTGTTTTTGTATAGATTTAATCAGTTTTTTATAATTTCTGCATGAATTTTTCACACTATTCTTTTGTGATTATGTCGTGTTTTCTGTGTTTTCTGTGTTTTTTTTACATCAAAATCTCACCAAATATGTTCTACTGGGCTAAATAAAGTGACTGAGGAGGTGTTTTCATAATTTGGGGACTGTTATAGAGACACCAGTGTCGTACATTGAGATCAGTGCGCTTGGAGTCATTATCCTGTTAAAAAATGAAGTCATTTCCAATATCCAAATATTTGGGCGCATAATTTAAAATTTCTCTTCCTCATAGACCTCATGATTCACAATATCAACAAAAAATAGAAAATTACCTAATTCTGTGGCCGATTTACACCCCCGCGCAAGAACACTTCTACCACCATGTTTTATTGATCCAACTAGATTCTTGGAATTAAGTTTCAGAAAATTCAAAATTGACAGCAAATTGATTTGGATGGCAGACAATACAACATTTTGGGTTCCGATGGGTCTATAATAGCTTGTAAATAAAAAAATAAGGAGTTTAATCCCATGAATTTATGTGGAGGATGGCCTTAGAATTAGGTAATTTGGTATTTTTTTCATGGTATTATGAATCATGACCTCTATTTAATTATTTTAAAGATAAATTTTAAATTTTCCGCCCGAAATTTGGATATTGGTGACTACTTAATTTTTTAACAGGATAATGACGCCAAGTCCACTGCTCTCATTGTACGCCACTGGTGTCTCCATAACTGTCCCGAAATTATGAAAACACCTCCTCAATCACTCTATTTAGCCCAGTAGAACATATTTGGGGAGATTCTGATGTAAAAAAAACAGAAAATATGACAAAAAACAAAATGTTAAGTGAAAACAATAATCACAGAAGAATTGTAGAAAATCGATGCAGAAATTATAAAAAACTGATTAAATATATACCAAGACACTTAAAATTTGTCGTGGACACTAAAAGATATCCTTCTAAGTACTAAATTAAGAAAGAAATACAATATTTAAAGCTAAGTTGAGATTTTTGTTAAGTGTACGAAGACTTTTGTGGCGTAATTTTTTAGTAGCTTTTTTTAATTAATTTTTTAAAAAAATAGCTATACACTTTTTAAAAAATTAATTATGTTATTCCATTAAAAATAAGTTGCAGACATCATAAAAAAAAATTACAAGTACAATATACTAATTTTTATTAGTCGAAAACATTAAATTTTATAAGAAATTGCTAGTGTATGAACACTTTTGTGGCCCAGTGTATTTATACTAGCTGACCCGGCCACTCTTTGCTGTGTGGCTTTGTTGTAATGCGTTGATTTGATATTATTCTAAGCTATTTAATGCATTCAAAAATTTTAATACTTGTTTTCAATTTCAGATAGTTGAAATTAAATATAAAAGAACATAAAATCTTTCATTTTACATTTTATCCGTCTCCTATTTGATTACAGTATAATGCATGAATTACTTCAAAGTTTTTAATTAATAAAAAAGATTTAAATCCATTAACGAAATGAATAGTGGTAAATTTTAGGAAATTTTAATATTATTTTTATGATTTTAAATTATAACAAAAAAATATATATATAAATAAAAATAATAGCTATTCGGTGTACAATATTTTTTCGGGAACCTGTCTGTTGCTAACTTAAATGGAGTCGGCGTTTCCACACACTTGAACATGCAACATATTGTTGCCCATTCGAGAAACATGGATTTTCCAAGTTCAAGCCCCAAATGCACATTGCTCAGCTTTGAGATATAACTATGGTTATCGAGAAGGCCAATCGGTATCCTTTTAATGGTATAGGACATTCTGATGGTATGTGGAATACGTTGCAACACAGACAATTTCTTCTTTAAACCTTTTAAACATAATGGTTGCCTCTAAAATTTTCTCGGTAATTCTTTTGATGACCAAAAGTGTACCGTTGCATTATTTAGATGGATTTAAGATACGTATTAAAATAACCAGTGAACCAATCTTCATCCCAAGATTGTGTGGTGGCATTCCTGATAAATCTATAGAATTCAAAATTTAGATTTTCGTTTTCATCAACAATAGTGTCGATTAATTTAAGAGGCATTAGCTCATCTGATAACAACTACGTATCTGTGGAAGTTTATTTCGTCAACATCAACATATTTTCTGCCTAAGTAACAGGATTAGAGAGTACATAATTATCTATATAATTATTCAGCATATCCAGGAAGACACAATCATATTTTATTTTTTGTCTGAACAACAGTACAAAAATTGTTTGGCAATTCGATGCATTATGTATTAAGATGAAGTTCTACTTCACCTTTTCTAATATCCAGCACTTAGTAAGAAAATATTTGCGCCAATTGATCATCTTGCAAGTGTACTCGCATGTTTATGGTCAATCAAAGTATCTCGACGCTTCGCCATAAATACGATTGTTTTAAACATGCGTTAATCTCGTGAGCAAAAGTAGAACGAGGAATGAATGGTAATGTTTGTTCGAAATCACCAGACAATAGTACGATATCACCCCCGAAAATTTTTTCGTTGCTGTTTAAATCTGGCAAAGTTCTATTTAATTCTTCGAGTGAATGTTGGTGGGCCATGCTACATTTATCTGATTATTGTTGAACTCCTTTGCTATACCGTAGTCATTCAGCTTTTTTTAATGCTACGAATTTCGTGCGGTTTCTTATGAAAGTCTAATGGTAAATTGAATGCTGAATGTGCATTTGTACAGCATCTAACAAAGTGGCAACAATACATGAAGATGCAATTACCAATGCGTGGCCGCGGTAGCCGAGTGGTATAGGTATCGGACCGTGGCTTGCCTTGTCACGAGTTCGAGCCCAGTACCACTAAAGATCCACCGTGTAGAGCAGCGATGCACGTTAAATCTAGCGAGAGCTGAAATGTCCTCCCGTTGGTGTGGTGTGGTAGTTAGGAGAAGGGGTGCCAGCTCAGGAGACGTCCACGTTAATTGACCATGGTTCAAAATTGCGTGGTCTGTCGCTAAAAAAAGCCCTCGTGTAGCTAAACAGTGCGACGTTAATATTCAATCTATAATTCAATCAAGCAGTTACCATTGCAGTTTTCTATTGCGATAGTATGTTCACAAGGCTGCGCCTGAAAGTTCAGCACCAATAAGGAATGAAAATTTGGACGCGAGATTTGAATAAAAAGCCATTCTACCTCATTCCGGCAATATTGAACATTGTTACAACAGTTTCTGAAATCCGAATCCCAGATTCTCGTTCCCCACCCCAAGATGCCTCCAGTTGATACTACTGCTTCCCTACTTCTGCCAGTTCTTCCTGGACAGGAGAGGGGGCATTACGGTAGTCCGGTATTATCCGGCAAAGTTACGGGAGTTTCTAAAATCAATTTCAAAGTCTTGTTTCCATCCAGGAAAGCACTCTTCACACATCAAGAGTTTTCTGGTTTGCCTCTGCGACGGTTAGCATAAAATACGGTCGTCTAGTATCATTTGGCTAAGTTACGGGAATTTATCAAATTGGATTTAATTTTCGGATCGGTAGTTCCGAAATACGTCAGGGACTTGCTTTTTTCGTTCCTACCAAAGTGGCAACAATACATGAAGATGCAATTGCCAATGCAGTTTTCTATTGCGACGGCAGTTTTCTATTCTAACGGCAAGTTATGCCATGGCTTCTGCCCACGTATATTACGGTCGTACGGCATTATCCGGCAAAAAAAAGTTACTGGAACTCCTAAAATCCAATTTGAGATTCCCATTGCCTACCCTGAAGTGCACACGCGACTAACTTTCGGTGCCCCATCTCGTGCAAGTTCAGCTACTAGATGGAATGAAAATCCACTCGCGTGAGACTCGAACGTGAAGCCATTTCACCTAATTCCACCAATATCCAGCAATGTTAAGAGAGTTTCTAAATTTCCTTTAACTTTCTTGATTCAGATTCTGGATTCACCATCCTGAAATCCACCAGAATCGCACTTTTCTCATTCCAAGACTTTTAGGGTAAGCTGCTGCAACAGTCCATGTATTAGACGCTCGTCCGAAAATATTCGGCTTAGTTATGGTAATTTCTCCTATAGCATTTCAGATTCGGATGGCCCATCTTGAAATACGCAAGTTGATCAAGTTTTTGGGCTCCCACAAACTTTTAAAGTAAGTCCCTGCCATGGTGTGCTTAAAATATGGTGCTGTGGAACTATCCGGCAAAGTAACGGGTATTATTGGGAACCGATTCTAAATTCGGATTCTACGCCCCGAAAATACGCCAGGGATTCACTTTTCGTGTGCACCTTGGTACAAATTCCTCTTCTACAGACACATGACCATTGAGATATTTTGCGAATTTAATCGTTTCCCAAAATTTTTTCCATTTCCGGCAGTTAAAAAATAATAACACCATTAATTGATATAAAAACTATCCTATATTTTAAGTTGGATGAAATGGCACACAATATGCAAAATTATATTAAGATCGGTTGAATAAATTTGCAGTTCAACACTGTGACAAGCTATTTTTAAATATAAAGATTATAAAACTATTTGTAACTAATTTTTATATGAAATATCATTTAATAGTTATTAAAATATATTTTATGATATAACTAGAATTTATTAATAATTATATTTATAAAATATAATATAAATATTTATGTAACTACAGTAGTTATTTTACTTTTTAAAATACAAAATAATGATCTAAAATATCTTTTAATATTTAATAAACAATTCTTAAATAAATTTATTTTATTGTAAATATAATTTAATTAGTTGAAAAAAGAAATATTTAGTCGATATCGCGAATCGAACTCTACCAAGGCCATCTAGAAAGGACCAGGCCGTGACAGCGTTTTGATGACGTCACGAAAGGAGGGAAAGCTTTTCTACGTGCATTCGCTCTGTGAGGAATATAAAGCTTTGAACATTTATTTCTTTTCATGCCATAGGCTAAAATTTCCGCATTTATATTGATTATTTTTTTTAATTCTTACTGAGAATATTTTCTGATGAAAGTTATGCATTAATACGCTAGAATGATGCATAATATTTTCCCGGAAAAAAGGACAAAATCACTCATGAAAGGCTCCTAAAAGTATAAGAAAAGTCTAAGAAGAAACTAGCTCAATGTAAAATAATTTCAATCAGATAAAATAAAAAAATAACAAACATTTACTAGCAAAGAAAATATGAAAAGTAGAGCATTAGAGACATATTAATAAAAATCATGTGAATTTAAAAAACATTTTGCTGGAGTTCTTTTCCTGTGAAATGACATTTTTATGCTCATAGAATCAATGAATCATAACAAAAGAAAGAATTATAAAAATGCTCAAAAATATATACAAATATAGAAATGACAAACAGTTTTAGACACCATAGTAATATTATATAGTAAAAATATAGATTCAGATTATACGTTAAAAATATTCACTTTCATTCATTCAATATTCAAAAAATTTTAAAATAATTTCAATCCAATTAAAAATAAAAAGAAACATTTACTTGTAAAAAAAAATATGAAAAGAAAAAGTATTTGAGGCATATTATTAAAAAAAATACATGAAAAAATATATACAAATATAGAAATGACACAGTTCTAGATACCACAGAAATTATATAGTAAAAATAGATTCTAGATTAACGTTAAAATATTCAATCA
Source organism: Trichonephila inaurata madagascariensis (assembly GCA_019973955.1). Taxonomy (NCBI): domain Eukaryota; kingdom Metazoa; phylum Arthropoda; class Arachnida; order Araneae; family Nephilidae; genus Trichonephila; species Trichonephila inaurata. The sequence goes on along the minus strand of BMAV01012313.1, from coordinate 29,197 downwards.
AAATAATTCATTCATTCAATATTAAAAAATATAAAATAATTTTCAACAATAAAATAAAAAGAAAATAGGAAAAGTAAAGTATTTGAGGCATATTATTACAAAAAAATCATATGACATGAACATTTTTAGAAAACCATAATAATTACATAGCAAATATAGGATGTTAAAAATATATATACATTAGTAAATACACTTACCTATAAATAATCAGAAAAAAAAAACTTTTCATGGAATATATCATTAATGAGGCAACGTACTGATTAGTTTAAAATTTTTTGAATAATTTGCATTTGTGATGATATTATTTAAACTATTAACTGCTTTTATTTTTATGCATATGCATTAAAATTCAATATTATGCTATGGTAAAAATATCTAAAAATCAAACAAAAGTTTTGAAATAAAAAAAAAACATTTTACATACTTTGAATGCTAAAATCTTTATGAAAATAATTTAAACGAATAACGTAAATAAATAAATAATTTTTCTTCAAATAGTAGTTATATGAACAATTACACACGTTCATAAATTGTATGTAGTATAAAAAAATTACAAGGATATGCATGCACAATGAATAAAATACAAATTGATAATTGAATATTTAAATAAATAAAACAGAAAAATATAAAAAGCTAACATTAATTTAATTTGGGCCCTTTAAATTTCTTCATTTTCGGTTATCCTTCACGGTTAGAATTTTCCACTGGGTTTTGAATAATTATTTAAGCATATGTTCCCAAATGTAACGAATACTTTTTTAAAATATGAAAATGCAGGAATGTTACAATTTACACAAGGTGAATGAAACGAATGCAATAGATTCCAAAACTCGTGTAATTCCAGATACGCTTCTGTAATGCTTGTAAAGCAAGATATAATTGGCAATCAACTTTAAGAAACTTCGATTCGAATGTTTTCGATATTAACAAATTAAAAATGAAATATTGCGTTGAAATGACTTTCATAACAATATCTGTGGGCATTTTTAAACCTCCTCTATCCAGAAGTCTAAAATATTTTGTCCTTTCCATATTTTCCGAGTCGAAATTAATCTGCTTATCTAAAACAAATGTATGCTTGCAATCGGAGCATTCGAATTTTATATTATGCACCAGTGTTTCTCAAACTTTCAATACTGGCGACCCAATTTTCAATCATAATTTTGTCGCGCCCCCCATCCCCTGTACAACAATAATGTATTTACTGCAATAAAAATGCACTTTGACGCTAAAGCTACAATGCGATATCAATTATAAACTGTATAAGTATTAAATTTTGTATATGTTACTTTTAAGTAATATATATTTTAAGAAAATTATACTCTTAAAATATATACATATTACTTACTTATTATGTTATTTTTCTCTAATTTTAAATTGGGAAAAGATCGCAAAATTTTATATTTAATTAAAGATTTATTTCCTTCAGCATCCATTTCTAAAAAATACAAATGTCTATGTTGCTCTCTATCATATGCATCACATCTGGCATTATCGGTACGTTTGCGTGGGTCTGGGCAACCTTTTTGGGCCTCTGCGCAAAACATGTAAAAATGCTTTTTCTCTACAATTTCAGTCAGTTTTAGTCGACTCGGTACTTCCTATAGCTACCGAATCTAGCTTGAATGTACATTTTTTTAAATTTGTACGTTAACTGTAATTCACGGTAATAAGTATTTACGGCAGTATAATAGTTGTCTTTAAAATAATAAACTAAAATAGAATAATTTTCGAAGTCAAAAAGCAGTTTAAAAGCTCACTTCCAACCCTCCAATCAAAAGCTCACCTCCACAGCACCACACTCTCATTGGTTCTCCACTCCCGAAGTCAGCCCTCCTCTCTCAACTAAGGCTGCAAACACCATATGAACATCGAATAACCAGATAGAGGTTAAAGATCGCTGACGCAGTCTAGGTACCTCTCTTCTCACAAAATCATCCGTCAATCAACTGTTGTAACTATTTAATATTAAAGTAACTAAAAATAAAATTTTTCTTTTGATCTAAGTAGGAATTGACTAAAATTTTTTATACATTGTTTCTTTGCAATATGTACGAGTATATCAGATTTTATTAATAGTATTGTATATCAAATATTTTGTTAGAATTGTATTTGAATAATTCTTGTATTAATTTTTGGTTTGATATTTACTGTGAACATTACGTTAACCGTGCCGAAATATTGGCCACACCCAGGCGCCATGCACACCTCTGTATCAAAATCTGTTCCAAAAACTTATAATGCCTATAAAGCAGTGCACTTCAAAAGTTTCAATATTTCTCAGACTCAATATTCAATCACATTTTCATCGCCCCTCCCTCCATACAATAACAATGTCTTCTTTATTGAATAATACTATACCTTCGCTAAAGCTGAATACGACATTTCTACCCTTAAGCGCCACCGGCGCAGGAGTGCTGTCTCGCTCAGCCAAAACGCGCACCGCCCCGGACATACACTCTCCCGCTGTTTGTAAAACAAACACCATGAAAGAAAGTTCTGTGAATTAAATGCAAACTTCAGCAGCAAATATCACTTGAGGAGTAGGATGTTACGTAAAAATAATAAAAGTTTCGGTGAGGCAACGCGCATGTGTTGCGGGCGGTAACCTTTCTTGAACTGATGGAAGCGTATAAATAGAGCAGTAACGAGACGTTGGTAACATAGTTAATGATTATTTGCGCCAGGCGGCAAATGTTTAGTGAGATCTAAGTATGCCTCCACGACGGTAGTCAAGGAGAAATTTCAACAACTTATGGAGTTTGAAAGGGGAGGATTATCGGCCTTCGAGGTTAATGATTTTCTTATCGCGCAATAGAGCTCAAAAAAGGCGGAACAGTTCCACAGTAATGCGAGTTTGCAGCTAGCCGGCCGACGAGCACCGAACAACTCGAAAACCGCATACAGTGACGACGGAAGGCAGACTTCAGCGTGAGACGATCGACACCTGCTCCGCATCGCGGTGAATGACCGTACAGCTTCCTCCAGGCAGCTGGCAGCACGCTGGTCTACTGCTACAGGTGTACTAATGTCGGCTTTGTCAATTTTCTTCGACGTCTGCTACACCATGATTGCGCAAGGGGCCTTTATACAGGCTCCCCTTACGCAGACCTTCGATGGCTGGGTGCGTGTCTGTAATGGGCCTATAAGCCCACAGCCTCCCGGTGTTTACTAAAACCCAGTTGTCTTCTTTTCAGATGAACCACGCTTCAATTTAGGAGACCATGATGGACGCATTCGTGTTAGACGCGCGCCGGTGAACGCCGCCTTCCAGAATGCGTTGTGGAACTGCTATAAAGTGTTTAACACCGGAGTTATGGTTTAGTGATTTTGTATCATGGACGGTGCACTTGCTACGAATTGAGGGTAATTCAATAGCAACAGGTAAGCCCGTTAAGTATACAGCTTCGAAAGCTTTTCCTCATTCAAGACATCCCAGGAGGTATCTTTCAGCAGGATAATGCCCGCCCACATGTTGCAAAGATAGTTTTGGGAGACTCTGTGCAGCTCAACACATGCAATTTCTTCCCTTTGGCCTGCTTATTCTACCGTATATGTCGTCATTGAGCAAGTGTAGGGGGCCGGTTGGTTGGTTCTGTCAAAGAGATCCGCGCCCCTGCCAAAGAATAAACTTTTGCCGTCATGCCATGCAATTCTCCCATATATCCGAAATCTGTTTGACTCCCCGTTACGTCGTATAGAAGCACTTATTGCAGCGAATGGTGGCTACATTTAAAACCTCACAGAATTAGCATTTAGAATTAATGTTAAATAATGAAAAGAATAAAAGATTCCGATGAAGAATAATTGTGTTACTTTTTAATATTTAAAGCGAGAAGATCTCTCAAAATGTTTTTAACCTGGGAGCAGGCGCGCGCACTCGATACTAACGCTAATGGTAGTGCGGGGGACTTTAATCACCCCAATTATTTGTTGATAATTATTTTCACAAAGTACACGATAAAAATTGAATTCCAGTGAATAATTTAATTAAGAGAAAGTATACTTACCGGCTTTCGGGCGACTTTTCACAATTTTTCTTTATAATTTGAGAAAATCCAATAAAACTGCACTAAAATGATTCAAAAGTGGGAAGACCTAATAAAGGACGCACACAAACTGTGAGGAAATTTTCACCAATATTACAGGTGATTGTTATTTGCTGGCAAAAGCTGTCATATATTTTGTTCAAGTTATTGTAGTTTTAATGAGCTTCACGATCGAGTGAGTGAATATTAACGTCGCACCCAGCTACACATGAGGGCTTTTGGAGACGGACCTCGTACTTTTGAACCATGGTCAAATGACGAGGACGACACTTTGAGATGGCCTCTTTTAACTACCACACCACTCCAACAAGAGTGACGTTTGAGCTCGGACAGATTTAACGCGCATCTCTTCCTACACGGCGGGTCTTTAATGGTACTGGGCTCGAACTCGTGACACCTTTTGGTGATCAACAAATAGCAAGTTGAACTTTTTCTTTCTTTTTGTCTTTTGACAAGGCGAACTGAACCTTGTGGTACACTTATGGCTTCATATTTTAGTTGATGTAGTTCTTTAGGTGCCATTTGAAAATTCCTTTCCTTTCATGTTCACCGCGTTTCTCAGTCATGAATAATATGCATTCTTTCAGCAGGTTATTCCCTTTACTTGATCAGTTTCCCCAACTTCCTTCAATAGAGATCACAGATGCCCTGTGCCACCGCTCCCGGAAGTTAAAAGTTTATTCAGAATGAAAATACGGATGTTCGAAAGAGAATTATGATGTTTTTCACTCTCCTTTTATATATTTGAGAATACAGATAAGAATAAATCTTGGCCAAATAATCCTTCTCAAATCAATCAATCCTTTTCCAAATATCATAAAACTCTTATTATTTACAATTTCCCCAAGCGAAAAAAACATAAAATATGGGACGGAACTAATGTAGAACAAATCATACCAGTAAGTTGAAGGTTAATCAAATGATCAGCAAATGTATTATGCTGTTCGGCTGAAAAGTGAATCATATCTTCCTTTTCTTCCACAACCAATGTACAGTATTTCAATAATTACAGCAATGAATTTTTTATCTTCTTAGAATTTTTCTAGGTCTGGGTTTCTGTTTTTTTCTTTTAACGAGTAATATGTTGCTTAAAAAAAGCGCAGTAAAAATCTCTCATCGAGGACTACAGCAAATTAAACAAAATGTTTTTTATATTTTGGTTTTGGGATCAAAGATAGGCATTTGATGCCTGAAAACAACAGATGATAAACATAAATTATATCAGTGTTGTTACGTATTTTTTATTTTGGAGAAAGTATTTTGTTTACTTCTTTCTGGTTATTTTTTTAAAAAAAATCTTAAATTTTCGATATGCTCGCGCCCCCTTAGATTATCGCGCCCCCAGGGGCGCGCGCGCCCCACACTTTGAACTGTTATGCACACAATATATATCCCGCTATATACATTAAAGCTTGATACTCTTCTATTGAAATATCTGGTTTATTTCTAATGTTTAATATTTCGTTGAAATCTGTGTAATATCTACTTTAACATGAAATATCTCACCTGAATGATTTGAAATTAAATTTTTTAGTGAGATAGTACCATATTTATCTGAGTGCAAAGTTAACACACTTTTATTGCGTAACTTTTTTTCAGCTTGCAAAATTTCCTGCACAGTGACATGATAATTTGCTCCAGACATTTGTCTGTATTGCCCAAATATGGCTTCTAACTTATCAATCTGGAACTTTCCAGTTAAAACATATTTGAAATTCTGCTCCGTCAAAAGATACTTTATTAGTTCTGGGATGGTATTTACCGTATGCCTCAAAGCAAAAAATGTTTCCTCGTTTATTTTGTGTTTTAAATTTTTCCAGCAGTCCAGCCACTGAACAAATTTTGAAAAAAAAAGTGAATCTATCATCATCCATTGATGAAAAAGGAACACTGATTTTCACCTCTAAGATTTTGACCCTTAGTTGACTTTTAATATCATTATTTGCCGTAGAAATCTAAAATATGTTTGATGAATATTGCAGTGTCCCTAAACATTTCTGGGTAGCCTAATTTATCTTTTAATATAATAAGTGCAGTCATTGCTTTCTTCAAAATTTTAAAACTAATTTAACATTTTGTTTCTCAAAATTTGTTGGTTTTAAAGCTTAAAACAAATTCTAGGAGCTAATTTTAACAATAATAATGTTCATTTCGTTATAAATTTTAAATAATGATGAAAAGATGCTTTCGATTTGAGAAAATTTGAAGGATCAGGATACATTAAAAGAAGAATCAGCATCTTCTGATTTAACCAATTATTTAGTATAGATTTCATAAGATGTACTGAATCAAAATAAGATGTAATTTTTGCATTATTAGCTGGATTCTGAATAACGCCTTTATGGTACCATTACACAATTTAGAAAACAATTTCTATTTACTCTGTTATTATCACTTACAATGCAAACAACTGAAAACCTACCTTTTCCATTAGTGACAAAATTTCTAAAGTCATACAATGCAAAGTCTTCAGTATTCATGTTTTTACAGGATTCACGATACTACTTTTATTTTTACTCAATAAAAGAAGAGTATGGAAAACATTGAATCGTAGTAGAAGTTGCTTCTCCCTTTCAGTAAATCCACTATTTTTATTACATTTATATGTAATCGCTGATTGACGGATGATTTTGTGAAGAGGTACCTAGACTGCGTCAGCAGTCTTCAACCCTCTATCTGGTTATTCGATGTTCATGGTGTTGCAGACTTGCCTCGGAGAGGAGGGCGTGACTTCAGGAGTGGAGAACCAATACCGAGAGTGGTGCTGTGGAGGTGGGATTTGATTGGAGGTTAGAAGTGAGCTTAAACTGCACTCAGCTTTTGACTTCGAAGAATTATTCTAATTTTAGTTTATTATTTTAAAGACAACTATTATAAAGAGAGAAAATAATTAGAGGGAATTTAAAGGTTAAAATAATATGAGATTAAACTTTATCCATGAGCTTCTTGCTAGTAGGCAGGTTTTTCTTCGTCCGAATTTTACTTTTGCAAATTTAGAGAGAAGATCGAGAATTTGTGATTTTTCTTTACTAGGTTTTGAAATGACATTAAAAAAGTTCCAGAACCTGTATTAAGTCAGAGGTATCATTTTCTTGGCTAAGGAATCCACGGGGGAATCTTTCTGTTATCATTTTATTTTCATTATTAGTAGGGGTTTGACTGGGGATTTCTCCACTCAACAATGTTAGCGAAAAGAAATTCCTTCTTTAATCCATTTACGCGAAATTTTCTTTTCATTGATCAACGAAGGGGGCACCTTTCTTTGGTTGTGGGAATTTGGGGACATTTTGTATAACATGCCGAATGACCGTAGCCATCGCAGTTAATACAAAAGCGGGGTTTTCTGCCTTTTCTTGATTTGGCAGTTTTCTCGTAGCGTGCGCTTACCGCATTTTAAACATCTGCTTGCATGTGGCAGTTCGCGGCAGTATGAAAAAAAGTTATTACAGAGTTGGTAAAACATAAGTTACTTCTCCTTCTACGAGGTAACCATCAACTTTCACTCTGTAAGTAACCTAATTTTGTTAAATCAAATATTTTGGTTATTATTGGCGTTTCTCGGAGAAGTATTAGAAAATATGGAAGGTTTTTTGTTCTTTTCGAGATAAGTTGCGTACAGCTTTCAATTGGACAAAACCTTCTTCTACTAAATCGTTTGTGATATCTTCGATTTTAGAGAACCGGGAGACCTTTATTACAGCTTTTATCGGTTTGTCAGGCTTTACGGTTAATTACATAGAATTCGAATTCTTTTTATCCGCTTTCAAGAAGTGGATAAGAGTTCGATATTCTCAAAATCATTTGTGTACTTTAATTACATCACCGGCAGTTCTATTGCGAATTTTTGGGAATTTTTCGAAAATTAATTTAATTTGGATCGCGGAAATTTTTTGATTTTAAGCATGACAGGTGGGGAAGTTTAGTCGAGGGAGTTCACACTGTGGTTACATTATTGTTAGTCGGGAGTGATGTTTGACATCCTGTTCTAAGTCCGAGAAATTATTTCTCGTTTCCTATGGGATCCTGGTTAGTGACTGGGGAAAAACGGGCCTGGCTGTCTTTAGAAAGATAAACTCCCTTCCGTGGATTCCTTTGCTTTATTTTTGCGCTTTTACATAACTTTTTCTTTTTAACTTTTACACTCGGTTTTTCATTGAAATGGGATCGTTAGAATTAATTTCTTTCAACTACCAAGGTAGTTGGAATTTTATGCTCATTGCAATCAGTTCTAGTGCATGGGGAGGGTTTTAAGCTCACTCTACCATTTCCTCCTCTTTTCATAGCGCCATGGCTTGGGTGCTCATCCGGTAAATTTCCGGAGAAGGAATTCCTGTGAGTAGGTGAACTTGCTAGGCTTTCATCGAGAAGTGATTTTCAGAAGCGGGCTGAGATACCAGTGATCACCAAGCTTTCGCAGGCAGCAATTTCGCTTGTCTAGTCGGCGAAAAGTCCAAATTTCCGCTGTAATCACTCATGATCGTCGATCCAAACGCGGAGCCTCAATCAATCGTGGTTTCCATTGTAATCGCTGATTTGATGATTTCATCAATTTGTATTGGCTACTCCGTTTCTCTCATGGTCTTTCAGTTCTTAACTTACCTCGTAGATACTTTCATATTAGCCAGAGTTGACAACAAAATCTGGAGTAACATTTAATCCAGTGTAACTCTCTGTAATTAAGTCTCACACTTGGAAGAATTATATTTCCCTTTTATCTCCCTTAAGCATAGAATAACATGTGTGGTAGATTTACGTACATGCAGAAAAGAAAAACCATTAAATTACTGCTATGTTTATTCAAATTTAATAATTTCATTTGCTATAAAATAAAAATTTGTTGGCCCTCGAAATTTTCAGCATTACAGTTTTCAATATACTTTTCCCCATGATTAAATAGCCATAACATGATGAGGAACAGAATTAATGGAAGAGATTTTCTTCAAAGACATTTATACTGTATTAAGAATATTTAACAATTCAAGCTGAAATATGTTAACCTAGGAGTGATTATTAAGAATTTTTCAACAGAAGGTATATTTCTAATTCACGACATATAACAAAACAATAGAGATCTGTATTTATTTTCAGGGATATTAAAATGGAAGGACAATTTTCGCAATTCATAAAAGAAAATGTTATGCAACTTTCACAATCATGTTTTGTGAACATTATTTTAGATAAGAAATCAGATATGGGATTTTCTCGGCATTAGCAGATTTTCTTAAACATTCAAAACTGGTTATTTCGTCTTTTCTTAATGAAATTAGTAAAACAGTTGTTCATCTAATTGTTTCATTTTTCCTTTCGTTGAATTAAGTCAATGAGCGTTCCTTAATTTTTCATTCAAGTAGATGGATAACCAGGGAAAAATGCAAGATATGCATTCTCTGATAATTTTGATACACTCTAGGTATTTCTACAACAATACCAGTCTTGTCTGTAATTTTTATCTTTTCTCACAATGAAAGATTCAGGGAAATGTTTATAATGCACACCACACTATTAGTTAGTATTTTAAAATCCCTTAGAATTACTTTTCCAAGTTTGTAACAACTGTTCATCTTTTTGGGAAACGAAACACAGAAACAAAAATACGGCTTTTCCCCTGGTTTATTAGGAGGAACAATTTGGTACACAACAGTAACGAGGCATTATTATGAATGTGTACAGCTTTTTAGGTTAAGTTATTAATAATATTTTTCAGTTAATTAAGATTTGACAGAATAAACAAAACACTAATTTTACATTTAAGCACTAATTTCTCTTATAAAACAAAATATCTTTTTTTACAAATAATCAAGGATGTTGGCATATATGCGTCAGTTTATTATATCGTGTTCTCAAGACTCAAAAGAATAAAATTCAATGATAAGAAAAATAAAAAATATCGTACCTTTTTCTTTTGCTTAAGTAATAAAGAAATCCTTGATTAATCCTTTTGCAGAACATCCAGTCAATTTATCCTGAGTAATGAATATAATTACACGTGGGATATCCTATCAACTTTGTCAGCATACAAGATGGAGTGAGAATGTAATCGTTTTCTCCCACTCAAATTCCTTTTTCCTCCTTTTCATCACGTGACCGGTTTCAGGTCAGTCCAATGTCAGGGCTTACTCTCTTCTGTAGATAGCTTTGACTCCTACCTCCACCTCACGTGGAAAAGCAAGTACTTTACACCTATGCCACTGCATCGCTCTCGAGGTAATGAAACATAATTACAAAGGCTAAGCATAAATTTTGAAGGATATTTTCTCCGAATTTTACAGCCCATTCGGCGCGCTATTTCGTTGAGGGTTGAACACCCTAAAGGAATACTACTATTACACAAAGTTTGGTCGTCAAATGAATTTCCTTAATCGTGTTCTCCCCTTTGTCAGTGATGGGGGAGTTCGAAATTAATGCATGGTTGAAATTCATGTCCAGACAAGAGAAATAATATTGAGATTGTAAGATTATCTCGAAAAAAATGATGACTTCTAAAATGGAAGCCATCGATGAAAATTTGATATCACAATTAGAGGCAAAGATTATTTAAATTTTTGCTCCATAGCTATGGTCCAAAAAAATTTTGTTAAAAAAAAAAAAAGACCCACTCTTTTTATAAAAGTTCTTAGTTCAAAATTCAAACGTGCGCCAAATTCTAACCCGACCACATGATTGCCGATTGGAGCCCAGTATCTTTGAATGAGCGTAATCCACCCGCTTCGACGCCTTCAATTTAGAATCCCCTGCTCAGCAAAAATGCGTCTAAAAAGAAAATATCACTTCAAAAATTATCATCACAATCCGATATCGATTCGCTTGCATCATGTTTATTCGTGACTGGAGAATTTTGGCCAAAATTTCTATAATCTATACATGGGGTGTAAACGTGCGGCCTGCGGTCATTTTCTTTTTGTGACCCGCAAATATATTGGCACACAATAATGTAAAATAAAGTATCAAAATTTCTCCTGAAATAGAAATATAACAGCAGAAAAGAGATGTCAAGTGTCAGGAAGAAAATGTTTAATTCTTCTTGCTCTTAGATATATGTTTATTATCATGCATTATTCGAAATAAACCTACATTTTTATGAATATTGATTTTCTTTGCTGCCCACCTCTAACTTAAACCTTGTTTATTTGGCCCTAGTCATCCTTTGAGTTTGACACAGCCTAGTCTAGACTTAAATACAGTCTCCGAATACTTGTCCAATCACTAATTCTAGCGAGAGTATTTTGCAGCTCTTACAAATAGTGTCTTCTAGGACATTTCTCCCACATACTGCCTACATAAATGGCACTAGTGTCAGAAATTTCTAATAGACACAATTTCCATTTTATAATTCTAATGGGTGTTACGAGTAAGATTTGGGATATGTTGTGAAAATCATTCGATAAATAATTATTAATTTTGCAGTTTGTACTGAGTTTGTTTTTGACTTTCTTCACCCATTATTGTAGAAGTCACACCATTATACTCAACTGCTTAAATTTTTACAAATGTGAAAATCATTTATTCAAATTTGTCTTTTACACGTATTTAAGAAAGTGTTAAAAATAATGCACTTGCCACCAAAGTCTGCGTGTACAAACGATCGTCTTTCATATTCATGCAAAGATCGCTAATTAAATGAAGTCTTTCGGAATAAATAAATAAAAAACTTTAATGATTTCTTAACGTCGTAAATTGAATAGTGTAATCAACAATCACTTGATTATTACAAAAATAATAGAAATATTTCGCATCAGACCGGCTACCTGACTGGAACACCTGTCAAAGCACCAACGCCCAAGGTCACAAAAATTGAGTTGGGCACAACAGGCCCTGGTCCTCAAAGGCTGCAGCTACGCCGCTGAGCTTAGTAGTTTCATACAAATATTTATAACTTGAGAATGACACAAATCGTGTTCCGTCAAAGTTAGCGGACACTGGAAAAAATCCTTTAAGATAATGAATTGTAACTAAATGTTAGTACTTTTTCAGATATTCTGTTCTTTTCTTTAAGTCTCAACATATTTGTCATAGATTCAACTAGCTTATATATCTTCTTTTTTATGGTTATTTTTGTTCCATTTTTTTTGCTATGACAGATTTGAGTATTTTTTCCGGGATGTTATTACAGGCGCTTCCCTGATTATTCACACAAGAGTAAATCCCACAAATGATTTATCGCTTAGGACTGGTGACTGGGATGGTTAACGAATTCGATTGGACACATGGTACCACAAAGTCTTGACTCTCACAATGTAAGAAGACCCGCCGTGACCAGCGATGCACTTTAAATCTGTCGAGAGCTGAAACGTCCTCCCCGTTGGTGGTGTGGTAGTTAGAGAGGGGGCGCCGCTCAGGTGTCCTCCACGTCACTTGACCATGGTTCAAAATTACGTGGTCCGTCGCCAAAGCCCTCATGTAGCTGAACAGTGCGACGTTAATATTCAATCAATCAATCAATCACAATGTAAGCCATTTGGTAAGTATTTAGGTCTTGATGAGTAAAATCATCTCACCACAAGCTTCGGCACTCTTGGCTCGATATTTTACTCAAAAGTTCAAGTAAACAATTTTGTACATTGTTAATTCAAAAATTCCAGATTATCAACCTAAAGGCTTCCCATGCATTCCTGCCTTTTATGCCACCTCCTTCATGTTTTACAGTTGAAAAATGTGATTCTCTCTTTCTTAAGATTCACAGGGACTTTGGCTGGTGTGTTTTTTTTAGTTTTGCTGAAAATTCAAAAATTACATTCAAATTAATATATTACACTTTTCCCATAATTATGTAAGGTCTTATTTAGGTGTTCTTCAACAAAGGCCATTCTTCTTAGCTCTGTTCACTGGACACATGAATAACTTCAGTGCAGCTCGACCATGGTAGCTCGCGCCGCTTATCCATTGAGCGCTTGGGGCGGGCTCATGGACCCGGCCAGGAAGGACCCGGTTAATGTGGGGTTTGACCAGATTTTCTGGTTATAAGTATCGATCCACAAGTCCAAAGGGGCCTGTAAATCTTGCACACCCAGGGCTCGAATGAGAACTGAGTGATAGTCATCCTTTTAGTTCCCTTCGAATATTGGTGAAAAGTCACATATTTTTTGGAATATTATCTCAGCAACACTTTTAGCAATTTGTGAAGTTAATGGAGTCTGGGATATATTTTACAGAGCGTATTACAAAAGAAAGACATTCTATGAGTGACACTGCAGATGGGCTGTCAGATCTTGGTTTGGACGTTAACACTTTCTAAGTTGATTCGTAGTTTGTGAACGCCTTTTGTTCATTGAATGTCTCCCTATCAACTCTGTTTTAGCAATTGCTTACAAATTTTCTCCTTTTATATAAGTGATCTATGATGATCTAGCTTTCAATCATTATCTCTTTTGTATTAATGGGCCATGGAACACACACACATACACTGAATTACTTAAAAATTGCAGATTACCGCAGTTTGTAATTACTAAAAATTCAATTTAGTGCAATTATTTCACTATAAAAAGTCAAAAAGCTAGGTGCTCCTATTGTGTGCTTTTAGTGGGAGGGATTGGTGATTATTTGGGGTCACTCTGTTTTCTCATGTTAATGTGAATTTGGTTGTTGTTGTTAGAATAACGAAATTTTTGTAGTATCTCAGAAAAAGTGTGTTAATTTTCTGAAGTGCTCTTAATAGTAATTTTACATAAATACTGTAAGTAAGAGACAATTTCCTTTAGTCAGAATTTCGAGGTAAGAATATATAATCAAAGAGTGATGCGCGGTCTTCCCAAAGTTACGGAACGAGGGGATATCTCAAAGGTCAAGTAGTTTCACAAGCGAAAGTATCCCCTTGCTGGACATCCTGACGCTTTATGTTCTAAGGAAGTCAATCTTTGACCTCCATTGGATCCAGCCGAGTTTTCGTGTAATATTTTCAAAGTTATTAATGCTTGAATTTACTCAATCGATTTCTCATCTTTCGAATACTGAACTGACATCAGGAGGGCACGGCTAAGAAAATTCATTTGGTGTCGAGACTTGGTGTAATAGTAGCACTCCTTAGAATGTTCAACCCTCAAAAAGATTCCGCTGAATGGCCAGTCAATTTTGGAGAATGTAAGCTGCATCGCGGCAAGCTCGTATCTAATTAAAAAATTCCTATATCTAAAAATGTGCCATCGATCAACTTATTGTGAACTATACTCCAACTAACATTTGGGTACACACCTCATATGGCTTCGTTTTGTTAGAACATTTTCGTTTCAATAATAAGAATATTTGTTCATTTAATTCGTGACATTGGGGCACCGGCTGGAAATCTCGTTCGCTGCATGATGGTGGTGAGTACTTTCGTTTTGTCTCTAATTTTAAATTCGGTATTTGTTTAGTTCAGCTTATTTTATCATATATTTGATTTTAGTTTATTCGTTCCTGTCGGTATTTTGAAAGTTGCTCTGGTATAGTTTTTGTTTATTTGAATGCATATTGTTGCTTCGAATTTTTGTTTGAAGGTGTTGAAAGTTGTACTAGCTTTTCGCATTTAGAATTGGTGCTGTTATTTGTATATTTGTTTTCACTATAGTGTTTTGGTTTAAAATGGATGCAGTAAATCAGGCTATAGTAGAAAGAGCGAAAAAGACTCGATTTGTTTCGAGGTCTCTCGTGACAAAACAAATTAATAAATTGGAAACCGAAATAAGCAATTCAGCTGATAAAACAACATTACATGAGATATATACGCAATTAGTTTCTAAATTTGAAGAGCTTAATACACTCAATAAGGAAATTGAGAGTTTAATAGATATTGAGAGTCTAGAAGACAAAATCGTAATACGCGGAGAATATCAAGATAAATTCATAATATAAAAAATCCGTGCTGAACGTTATGTAGGATCAGTTTCGAACATTGCTATTCAAAATTCGGTGGAAAATCAACCGCAGAACATAACACTTCCTTTAAATAGTACAGTTAGTTCTGTTTTAGCAAATCAAAAACGCGTTTACCTAAACTCACATTAGAATCTTTTCGGGCAAGGATATCAGTAGTTTCCCCAGTTTTTTTTTGGGCTAGATTTAAATCCTCAGTATATGAAAATTCGAGTTTAAATGATGTGGACAAATTTTCCTATTTGAAACTGGATGTCACATCTGATGCAGAATTGGATATACGAGGTTTAACATTAACACCGGAAAACTATGCCAAAACAGTTAAAATTTTAGAAGATCGATTTAGACGAAAAATACTTGGCAGGGCGCTTCTAACGTTTGAAGTACTTTCAACGATACTTTCAGAGGTTTAAGTCATCGGAAATCATCGACCACTGACATACGTGGAAGATGATACAGGAGAGCTGGAACAACTTATAACAGCCCACTTCCTCGAGTTAGGTTATGGTGACTAAATATCCTTTATATTTCATCAAACTGATCAACGCCACTACGGCAAAGGAGTCGTACGAGAAAAGAAAGACTTACTGAACTCTTCTTTTAAAACAATTTTGGAGACGCTGGAAAGAACAGTATTTGCTCCAGTTAAAAACAGTTAATCATTTTAAAACACCTTCTGCTTATAAAAATTTAAAATTAAATGACGTAGTTCTTGTTGCAGGAAATGTGTAAAATCAAAATTGTTGTGGGAACTTGGAATAATCAAAGAGATATTTATTGGAAGAGACAATAATGTTATAGATCTTGTCTGGTGAAAAATTTTAAAAGTCTCTTAAAAAAACCCTTTCAATTGCTGTACCTTTTAGAAATTTAATAATATATTTGAACTAATTTTGTTTATATTTTTCAGATTAATGGTAGGAGATAGCACATTATTAATAAATCTCTGTTAAATTCATTTTTTGTGAAATCTTAAAGTATGTATCCTAGTATTTGTTAATTTGTAAATTGAAGATTTGTCATCTTTTTATATATAAATTTCATTACATTTGTGTACTTAATGTGCATTTACTTTTTCAATTCCTACTATTAACTCACACTCTCTATTTATTTATTTATCTTGGTGGAATTTTTATTTGTTAATAAAATACAATTTAAAGCGCTCAATTGAGGTTAAATTTTATATACATGATTATTTTGAATGACAATACAATAATTTAATAAAATTAATAAAAATTAGTTGATTAAAACTAATTATTTAAAGAATTACAAATACAGCCACGTTGGCGACTTGTGTCAAAACTTGAAAAGGTTTTTTTCTCACGTTTTAAGGCATTCAGTCGAACACTGAATGCTTTAACTGCTGAACTGAAATTTTATATACACGATTGTTTTGAATGACAATACTATACTTTAATAAAAATTAATTACCACTTAATGTTGTGATTCTGTCATATGTATATACCTATTTATATTAATTGTAAATATTTATGGAAACCACGATTGATTGAGCTCCGCGTTTGGATCGACGATCTTGAGTGATTATAGCGAAAATTTGGACTTTTCGCCGACTAGAAAAGCGAAAATTGCTGCCTGCGAAAAGCTTAGAGATACAGTCACTGGTATCTCAGCCCTTCACAAGTCAATTCTCGATGAAAGCCTAGCAAGTTCACCTAGTCACACAGGAATTCTTCTCGGAAATTTACCGGATGAGCACCCGGGCCATGGCTATGAAAAAGGAGGAAATGGTAAGTGAGCTTAAAACACTCCCCCATGCAATTCAGGAACTGATTGCAATGAGCATAAAATTCTAACTACCTTGGTAGTTGAAGAAATTAATTTAACGACCCCATTTCGATGAAAACCGAGTGTAAAGTTAATAAGAAAAGCTATGTAAAAAGCGCAAAAATAAAGCAAGGAATCCACGGAAGAGTTTATCTCCTAAAAGACGGCCAGGCCCGTTTCCCCCGTCACTAACCAGGATCCCACAGAAACGAGAAATAATTTCTCGGACTTAGAACAGGATGTCGAACATCCACTCCCGACTAACAATAATGTAACTTCTGATGTAGTTACTCCCCCGACTAAACCTCCCCCACCTGTTATGTGCTTAAAACAAAAGAATTTCAAGTGATCAAATTAAATTAATTTTCGAAAAATCTCCCAAAAATTCGCAATAGAACTGCTTCGGTGATGTAATTAAAATTTTCACAATGATTTTGTGAAGAATATCGAACTCTTATCCACTTCTTTGAAAGCGGATAAAGAATTCGAATTTATGTAATTAACCGTAAACCTGACAAGCCGATAAAAGCTGTAATAAAAGGTCTCCCGAGTTTCTCTAAAAATCGAAGATATCAAACGATTTAGTAGAAGAAGGCTTTGTAATTGAAAAGCTGTACGCAGCTTATCTCGAAAAGAACAAAACCCCTTCCATATTTTCTAATACTTCCCGAGAAACGCCAATACGCAAAATATTTGATTTACCCAAAATTAGGTAACTTACAAGTGAAAGTTGATGGTTACCTCGTAAGAGGAATAACCCACGCTTCAACTGTAATAACTTTTTTCATACTGCCGCGAACTCGCCACATGCAACCCAGATGTTTAAAATGCGGTAAGCGCACGCTACGAGAAACTGCCAAATCAAAGAAAGACAGGAAAACCCCCTTTGTATTAATCCGTGAGGGCTACGGTCATTCGGCATGTTATACAAAAATGTCCCAAATTCCCACAACCAAAGAAAGGTGTCCCCTTCTGTTGATCCAATGAAAAAGAAAAATTTCGCCAGTAAATGGATTTAAGAAGGAATTTCGCTGACATTGTTAGTGGAGAAATCCCCAGTCAAACCCCTACTAATAATGAAAATAATGATAACAGAAAAGAAGATTCCCCGTGGATTCCTTAGCCAAGAAAATAATACCTCTGACTTAATACAAGTTCTGAACTTTTAATGTCATTTTCAAACCTAGTAAAAGAAAAAATCCTGAAAATTCCCGATCTTCTCTCTTCTAAATTTAAAAATGCAAATTCGGACGAAGAAAAACCGGCCTACTAGCAGAAGCTTCCTCATGGATAAAGTTTAATTCAAGTATTAGTTTAACTTTTAAATTCTCCTAATTATTTTTTCTTTATAATAGTTGTCTTTAAAATAATAAACTAAAATAGAATAATTTTCGAAGTCAAAAAGCAGTTTAAAAGCTCACTTCCAACCCTCCAATCAAAAGCTCACCTCCACAGCACCACACTCTCATTGGTTCTCCACTCCCGAAGTCAGCCCTCCTCTCTCAACTAAGGCTGCAAACACCATATGAACATCGAATAACCAGATAGAGGTTAAAGATCGCTGACGCAGTCTAGGTACCTCTCTTCTCACAAAATCATCCGTCAATCATCCGTTGTAACTATTTAATACAAAGTAACTAAAATAAAATTTTTCTTTGATCTAAGTAGGAATTGACTAAAAAAATTTTTTTATATTACTTGTTTCTTTGCAATATGTACGAGTATAATGTAGATTTTTATTAATAGTATTGTATATCAATATTTTCTTTGTTAGAATTGTATTTGAATAATTCTTTGTATTAATTTTCGTTTGATATTTACTGTGAACATTACGTTAACCGTGCCGAAATATTGGCCACACGAGGGCGCTGCCATGCACACCTCTGTATCAAAATCTGTTCCAAAAACTTATAATGCCTATAAAGCAGTGCATCTCAAAGTTTCAATATTTCAGACTCAATATTCAATCACATTTTTCATCGCCCTCCCCTCCATACAATAACAATGTCTTTTATTGAATAATACTATACCTTCGCTAAAGTTAGAATACGACATTTCTACCCTTAAGCGCCACCGGCGCAGGAGTGCTGTCTCGCTCAGCCAAAACGCGCACCGCCCCGGACATACACTCTCCCGCTGTTTGTAAAACAAACACCATGAAAGAAAGTTCTGTGAATTAAATGCAAACTTCAGCAGCAAATATCACTTGAGGAGTAGGATGTTACGTAAAAATAATAAAAGTTTCGGTGAGGCAACGCGCATGTGTTGCGGGCGGTAACCTTTCTTGAACTGATGGAAGCGTATAAATAGAGCAGTAACGAGACGTTGGTAACATAGTTAATGATTATTTGCGCCAGGCGGCAAATGTTTAGTGAGATCTAAGTATGCCTCCACGACGGTAGTCAAGGAGAAATTTCAACAACTTATGGAGTTTGAAAGGGGAGGATTATCGGCCTTCGAGGTTAATGATTTTCTTATCGCGCAATAGAGCTCAAAAAAGGCGGAACAGTTCCACAGTAATGCGAGTTTGCAGCTAGCCGGCCGACGAGCACCGAACAACTCGAAAACCGCATACAGTGACGACGGAAGGCAGACTTCAGCGTGAGACGATCGACACCTGCTCCGCATCGCGGTGAATGACCGTACAGCTTCCTCCAGGCAGCTGGCAGCACGCTGGTCTACTGCTACAGGTGTACTAATGTCGGCTTTGTCAATTTTCTTCGACGTCTGCTACACCATGATTGCGCAAGGGGCCTTTATACAGGCTCCCCTTACGCAGACCTTCGATGGCTGGGTGCGTGTCTGTAATGGGCCTATAAGCCCACAGCCTCCCGGTGTTTACTAAAACCCAGTTGTCTTCTTTTCAGATGAACCACGCTTCAATTTAGGAGACCATGATGGACGCATTCGTGTTAGACGCTCTGCCGGTGAACGCTGCCTTCCAGAATGCGTTGTGGAACTACATAGTGTTTAACACTCGGAGTTATGGTTTAGGGATTTTGTATCATGGACGGTGCAATTTGCTACGAATTGAGGGTAATCTCAATAGCAACAGGTAAGCCCGTTAAGTGATACAGCTTCGAAAGTTTTTCCCTTCATTCAAGACATCCCAGGAGGTATCTTTCAGCAGGATAATGCCCGCCCACATGTTGCAAAGATAGTTTGAGACTTCTGTGCAGCTCAACACATGCAATTTCTTCCTTGGCCTGCTTATTCACCGTATATGTCGTCATTGAGCAAGTGTAGGGGGCCGGTTGGTTGGTTCTGTCAAAGAGATCCGCGCCCCTGCCAAAGAATAAACTTTTGCCGTCATGCCATGCAATTCTCCCATATATCCGAAATCTGTTTGACTCCCCGTTACGTCGTATAGAAGCACTTATTGCAGCGAATGGTGGCTACATTTTTTTGTCTGTATTGCCCAAATATGGCTTCTAACTTATCAATCTAAATTTTCCCAGTTAAAACATATTTGAAATTCTGCTCCGTCAAAAGATACTTTATTAGTTCTGGGATGGTATTTACCGTATGCCTCAAAGCAAAAAATGTTTCCTCGCTTAAACAACCTTCTCGTTTATTTTGTGTTTTAAATTTTTCCAGCAGTCCAGCCACTGAACAAATTTTGAAAAAAAGTGAATCTATCATCATCCATTGATGAAAAAGGAACACTGATTTTCAATTTAAGATTTTGACCCTTAGTTGGACTTTTAATATTCATTATTTGCCAGAAATCTAAAATATGTTTGATGAATATTGCAGTGTCCCTAAACATTTCTGGGTAGCCTAATTTATCTTTTAATATATTAAGTGCAGTCACATTGCTTTCTTCAAAATTTTTTAAAACTAATTTAACATTTTGTTTCTCAAAATTTGTTGGTTTTAAAGCTTTTAAACATAATTTAGGAGCTAATTTAACAATAATGTTCATTTTCGTTATAAATTTTAAATAATGATGAAAAAAGATGCTTTTCGATTTGAGAAAATTCTGAAGGATCAGGATACATTAAAGAAGAATCAGCATCTTTCTGATTTAACCAATTATTTCGTATAGATTTGATAAGATGTACTGAATCAAAAATAAGATGTAATTTTTTTGCATTATTAGCTGGATTCTGAATAACACTCTTTATGGTACCATTACACAATTTAGAAAAACAATTTCTATTTACTCTGTTATTATCACTTACAATGCAAACAACTGAAAAACCTACCTTTTCCATTAGTGACAAAATTTCTAAAGTCATAGAATGCAAGTCTTCAGCATTCATGTTCTTTACAGGATTCAATGATACTATTTCTTTATTTTTACTCAATAAAGAAGAGTATAAAACATTGAATCGTAGTAGTTGCTTCTCCTTTCTCAGTAAATCCAATTATTTTATTACATTTATATGTAATCGCTGATTGACGGATGATTTTGTGAAGAGGTACCTAGACTGCGTCAGCAGTCTTCAACCCTCTATCTGGTTATTCGATGTTCATGGTGTTGCAGACTTGGCTCGGAGAGGAGGGCGTGACTTCAGGAGTGGAGAACCAATGAGAGTGGTGCTGTGGAGGTGGGTTTTGATTGGAGGTTGGAAGTGAGCTTTTAAACTGCACTAGCTTTGACTTCGAAGAATTATTCTAATTTTAGTTTATTATTTTAAAGACAACTATTATAAAGAGAAAATAATTAGGAGGGAATTTAAAGGTTAAAATAATATGAGATTAAACTTTATCCATGAGAGCTTCTGCTAGTAGGCAGGTTTTTCTTCGTCGAATTTGCATTTTTAAATTTAGAGAAGATCGAGAATTTTAGGATTTTTTCTTTACTAGGTTTGAAATGACATTAAAAAGTTCCAGAACTTGTATTAAGTCAGAGGTATCATTTTCTTGGCTAAGGAATCCACGGGGGGAATCTTCTTTTCTGTTATCATTTTTATTTTCATTATTAGTAGGGGTTTGACTGGGGATTTCTCCACTAACAATGTTAGCGAAAGAAATTCCTTCTTTAATCCATTTACTGGCGAAATTTTTCTTTTTCATTGGATCAACGAAGGGGGCACCTTTCTTTGGTTGTGGGAATTTGGGACATTTTGTATAACATGCCGAATGACCGTAGCCATCGCAGTTAATACAAAAGGGTTTTCCTGTCTTTCTTTGATTTGGCAGTTTCTCGTAGCGTGCGCTTACCGCATTTTAAACATCTGGGTTGCATGTGGCAGTTCGCGGCAGTATGAAAAAAGTTATTACAGTTGAAACATTGGGTTACTCCTCTTACGAGGTAACCATCAACTTTCACTTGTAAGTAACCTAATTTGTTAAATCAAATATTTTGCTATTATTGGCGTTTCTCGGGAGAAGTATTAGAAAATATGGAAGGTTTTTTGTTCTTTTCGAGATAAGCTGCGTACAGCTTTCAATTACAAAACCTTCTTCTACTAAATCGTTTGTGATATCTTCGATTTTAGAGAAACTCGGGAGACCTTTTATTACAGCTTTTATCGGTTTGTCAGGTTTACGGTTAATTACATAGAATTCGAATTCTTTATCCGCTTTCAAGAAGTGGATAAGAGTTCGATATTCTTCAAAATCATTGTGAAAATTTTAATTACATCACCGGCAGTTCTATTGCGAATTTTTGGGAATTTTTCGAAAATTAATTTAATTTGATCGCGGAAATTCTTTTTGATTTTAAGCATGACAGGTGGGGAAGTTTAGTCGGGGGAGTAACTACATCAGAAGTTACATTATTGTTAGTCGGGAGTGGATGTTTGACATCCTGTTCTAAGTCCGAGAAATTATTTCTCGTTTCTATGGGATCCTGGTTAGTGACTGGGGAAACGGGCCTGGCCGTCTTTTAGGAAAGATAAACTCTTCCGTGGATTCCTTGCTTTTATTTTTGCGCTTTTACATAACTTTTTTTTTTAACTTTACACTCGGTTTTTCATCCGAAATGGGATCGTTAGAATTGAATTTCTTCAACTACCAAGGTAGTTGGAATTTTATGCTCATTGCAATCAGTTCTAGTGCATGGGGGGAGGGTTTTAAGCTCACTTACCATTTCCTCCTTTTTCATAGCCATGGCTTGGGTGCTCATCCGGTAAATTTCGGGGGAAGGAATTCCTGTGAGTAGGTGAATTTGCTAGGCTTTCATCGAGAGTGACTTGTGAAGGGCTGAGATACCAGCTGATCTCTAAGCTTTTCGCAGGCAGCAATTTTCGCTTGTCTAGTCGGCGAAAAGCCCAAATTTCCGCTGTAATCACTCTGATCGTCGACCCAAACGCGGAGCTCAATCAATCGTGGTTTCCATTGTAATCGCTGATTTGATGTTTTTATCAATTTGTAATATTACCTGTTTCTCATGGTCTTTCAGTTCTTTAGAACTACCTCTGATAATTTTCATTAGCCAGAGTTGACAAACCTGGAGTAACTTTTAAATCCAGTGTAACTCTCTGTTTGTCTCACACTTGGAAGAATTATATTCCCTTATCTCCTACATAGGAATAACATGTGGGAGATTTAATGTACATGCAGAAAGAAAAAACCATTAAATTACTGCTATGTTTATTCAAATTTAATAATTTCATTTGCTATAAAATAAAATTTGCTGCCTCGAAATTTTCAGCATTACAGTTTTCAATATACTTTTCCCATGATTAAATAGCCATAACATGATGAGGAACAGAATTAATGGAAGAGATTTCTTCAAAGACATTTATACTGTATTAAGAATATTTAACAATTCGCTGAAATATGTTAACCTAGGAGGGTTATTAAGAATTTTTCCAACAGAAGGTATATTTAATTCACGATTATTAAATAAAACAATAAAAGATCTGTATTTATTTTCAGGGATATTAAAATGGAAGGACAATTTTCCAAAATTTATAAAGAAATGTTATGCAACTTTCACAATCATGTTTTTAGAACATTATTTTTTAGATAAGAAATCAGTATGGGGTTTTTCTCGCATTAGCAGATTTTCTTTTAAACATTCAAAACTGGTTATTTCGTCTTTCTTAATGAATTAGTAAACAGTTGTTCATCTAATTGTTTCATTTTTTCCTTTCGTTGAATTGTCACCGAGCGTTCTTTAATTTTTTCATTCAAGTAGGATGGACAACCAGGGAAAAATGCAAGGATATGCATTCTCTGAAAATTTTTGGATACACTCTAGGTATTTCTACAACAATACCAGTCTTGTCTGTAATTTTATCTTTTCTCACAATAAAAGATTCAGGGAAATGTTTATAATGCACACTACACTATTGTTAGTATTTTTAAAATCCTAGAATTTTATTTTTCCAATTTTGTAACAACTGTTCATCTTTTGGGAAACGAAACACAGAAACGTACGGCTTTCCCGGTTTTTTTAGAGGAACAATTTGGTACACAACAGTAACGAGGCATTATTATGAAATGTGTCAGCTTTAGGTTAAGTTATTAATAATATTTTTCGTTAATTAAGATTTGACAGAATAAACAAAACACTAATCTTACATTTAAGCACTAATTTCTCTTATAAAACAAAATATCTTTTTACAAATAATCCAAGGATGTTGGCATATATGCGTCAGTTTATTATATCGTGTTCTCAAGACTCAAAGAATAAAAATTCAATGATAAGAAAAAAAAAAATATCTTACCTTTTTCTTTTTGCTTAATAAAAAAAATCCCGATTAATCCCTTTTGCAGAACATCCAGTCAATTTATCCTGAGTAATGAATATAATTACGTGGGGTATCCTATCCTTTGTCAGCATACAAGATGGAAGTGAGAATGTAATCGTTTCTCCCACCAAATTCTTCCCTCCTTTCATCACGTGACCGGTTTCAGGTCAGTCCAATGTCAGGGCTTACTCTCTTCTAGATAGCTTTGACTCTACCCACTCACGTGGAAAGCAAGTACTTTACACCTATGCCACTGCATCGCTCGAGGTAATGAAAACATAATTGTATAAAGGCTAAGCATAAATTTTGAAGGATATTTTCTCCGAATTTACAGCCCATTCGGCGCTATTTCGTTGAGGGTTGAACACCCTAAAGGAATACTACTATTACACAAAGTTTGGTCGTCAAATGAATTTCCTTAATCGTGTTCTCCCCTTGTCAGTGATGGGGAGTTCGGAAATTAATGCATGGTTGAAATTCATGTCCAGACAAGAGAAATAATATTGAGATTGTAAGATTATCTCGAAAAAAATGATGACTTCTAAAATGGAAGCCATCGATGAAAATTTGATATCACAATTAGAGGCAAAGATTATTTAAATTTTGCTCCATAGCTATGGTCCAAAAATTTTGTTAAAAAAAAAGACCCACTCTTTTTTATAAAGTTCTTAGTTCAAAACTAAACGTGCGCCACCAACCCGACCATGATTGCCGATTGGAGCCCAGTAATTTTGAATGAGCGTAATCCACCCAAGCCTGACGCTTAATTTAGAATCCCTGCTCAGCAAAATGCGTCTAAAAAAGAAAATATCACTTCAAAAATTATCACAATCCGATATCGATTCGCTTGCATCATGTTTATTCGTGACTGGAGAATTCTACAAAATTTCTATAATCTATACATGGGGTGTAAAACGTGCGGCCCACGGCGGTCATTTTTGTGACCCGCAAATATATTGGCACACAATAATGTAAAATAAAGTATCAAAATTTCTCCTGAAATAGAAATATAACAGCAGAAAAGAGATGTCAAGTGTCAGGAAGAAAATGTTTAATTCTTCTTGCTCTTAGATATATGTTTATTATCATGCATTATTCGAAATAAACCTACATTTTTATGAATATTGATTTTCTTTGCTGCCCACCTCTAACTTAAACCTTGTTTATTTGGCCCTAGTCATCCTTTGAGTTTGACAGCCTTAGTCTAGACTTAAATACAGTCTCCGAATACTTGTCCAATCACTAATTCTAGCGAGAGTATTTTGCAGCTCTTTACAAATAGTGTCTTCTAGGACATTTCTCCCACATACTGCCTACATAAATGGCACTAGTGTCAGAAATTTCTAATAGACACAATTTCCATTTTATAATTCTAATGGGTGTTACGAGTAAGATTTGGGATATGTTGTGAAAATCATTCGATAAATAATTATTAATTTTGCAGTTTGTACTGAGTTTGTTTTTGACTTTCTTCACCCATTATTGTAGAAGTCACACCATTTTCATACTCAACTGCTTAAATTTTTGCCAAAATGTGAAAAATCATTTATTCAAATTTGTCTTTTACACGTATTTCTAAGAAAGTGTTAAAATAATGCACTTGCCACCAAAAGTCTGCGTACAAACGATCGTCTTTCATATTCATGCAAAGATCGCTAATTAAATGAAGTCTTTCGGAATAAATAAAACTTTTTAATGATTTCTTTAACGTCGTAAATTCGAATAGTGTAATCAACAATCACTTGATTATTACAAAAAATAATAGAAATATTTCGCATCAGACTGGCCACCTGACTGGAACACCTGTCAAAGCACCAACGCCCAAGGTCACAAAAACTGAGTTGGGCACAACAGGCCCTGGTCCTCAAAGGCTGTTACGCCGCTGAGCTTAGTAGTTTCATACAAATATTAATAACTTGAGAATGACACAAATCGTGTTCGTCAAAAGCTAGCGGACACTGGAAAAAAATCCTATAAGATAATGAATTGTAACCAAATGTTAGTACTTTTTCAGATATTCTGTTCTTTCTTTAAGTCTCTCAACATATTTGTCATAGATTCAACTAGCTTATATATCTTCTTTATGGTTATTTTGTTCCATTTTTTTTGCTATGACAGATTTGAGTATTTTTTCCGATGTTATTGCGCGCTCCCTGATTATCCACAAGAGTAAATCCCACAAATGATTTATCGTGTTTAGGACTGGTGACTGGGATGGTTAACGGAATTGATTGGACACATGGTACCACAGTCTTGACTTCACAATGTAAGAAGACCCGCCGTGTAGGGCAGCGATGCACTTTAAATCTGTCGAGAGCTGAAACGTCCTCCCGTTGGTGTGGTGTGGTAGTTAGGAGAGGGGGTGCCAGCTCAGGTGTCCTCCACGTCACTTGACCATGGTTCAAAATTACGTGGTCCGTCGCCAAAAGCCCTCATGTAGCTGAACAGTGCGACGTTAATATTCAATCAATCAATCAATCACAATGTAAGCCATTTGGTAAGTATTTAGGTCTTGATGAAAGTAAAAATCATCTCTCACCACAAGTTTCTCGGCACTCTTGGCTCGATATTTTACTTCAAAAGTTCAAGTAAACAATTTTGTACATTGTTGATTCAAAAAATTCCAGATTATCAACCTAAAGGCTTCCCATGCATTCCTAAGCCTTTATGCCACCCCTCCTTCATGTTTTACAGTTGAAAAATGATTCTCTTTCTTAAGATCTGTACAGGGACTTTGGCTGGTGTGTTTTTTTAGTTTTTGCTGCCGAAAATTCAAAAATTACATTCAAATTAATATATTACAATTTTCCTATAATTATGTGTCTTATTTAGGTGTTCTTCAACAAAGGCCATTCTCTTAGCTCTGTTCACTCGACACATGAATAACTTCAGTGCAGCTCGACTATGGTAGTCAGTGCCGCTTTATCCATTGAGCGCTTGGGGCGGGCTCCCATGGACCCGGGCCAGGAAGGACCCGGTTAATGTGGGCTTGACCAGATTTTCTGGTTATAAGTATCGATCCACAAGTCCAAAGGGGGCCTGTAAATCTTGTACACCCAGGGCTCGAAATGAGAACTGAGGATAGTCATCCTTTTTTAGTTCCCTTCGAATATTGGTGAAAGTCACATATTTTTGGAATATCTCAGCAACACTTTTAGCAATTTGTGAAGTTAATGGAGTCTGGGATATATTTTTACAGAGCGTATTACAAAGAAAGATTCTATGAGTGACACTGCAGATGGGCTGTCAGATCTTGGTTTGGACGTTAACACTTTCGTTGATTCGTAGTTTGTGAACGCCTTTTGTTCATTGAATGTCTCCTATCAACTCTGTTTTAGCAATTGCTTTACAAATTTTCTCCTTTTATAAGGATCTATGATGATCTAGCTTTCAATCATTATCTCTTTGTATTACCGGCCATGGAACACACATACATTCGAATTACTTTAAAAATTGCAGATTACCGCAGTTTGTAATTACTTAAAAAAATTCAATTTAGTGCAATTATTTCACTATAAAAAGTCGTTAAAAGTTCTATTGTGTAAGCTTTTAGTGGGAGGGATTGGTGATTATTTGGGGGTCACTCTTGTTTTCTCATGTTAATGTGAATTTGGTTGTTGTTGTTAGAATAACGAAATTTTGTAGTATCTCAGAAAAAAGTGTGTTAATTTTCTGAAGTGGGGTTTTAATAGTAATTTTACATAAATACTCGTAAGTAAGACAATTTCCTTTAGTCAGAATTTCGGAGGTAAGAATATATAATCAAAGAGTGATGCGGTCTTCCCCAAAGTTACGGAACGAGGGATATCTCAAAGGTCAAGTAGTTTCACAAGGGAAAGTATCCCTTGCTGGACATCCTGACGCTTATGTTCTAAGGGAAGTCAATCTTTGACCTCCATTGATCCAGCCGAGTTTTCGTGTAATATTTTCAAAGTTATTAATGCTTGAATTTTAATTAATCGATTTCTCCTTTCATCTTTCGAATACTGAACTGACATCAGGAGGGCACGGCTAAGAAAATTCATTTGGTGTCGAGACTTGGTGTAATAGTAGCACTCCTTTAGAATGTTCAACCCTCAAAAAGATTCCGCTGAATGGCCAGTCAATTTGGAGAATGTAAGCTGCATCGCGGCAAGCTCGTATCTAATTAAAATTCCTATATCTAAAATGTGCCATCGATCAACTTATTGTGAACTATCTAACCAACATTTGGGTACACACTCATTTGGCTTCGTTTGTTAGAACATTTTCGTTTCAATAATAAGAATATTTTGTTCATTTAATTCGTGACATTGGGGCACCGGCTGGAAATCTCGTTCGCTGCATGATGGTGGTGAGTACTTTCGTTTTGTCTCACTTTAAATTCGGTATTTGTTTAGTTCAGCTTATTTTATCATATTTGATTTTAGTTTATTCGTTCCTGTCGGTATTTTGAAAGTTGCTCTGGTATAGTTTTGTTTATTTGAATGCATATTGTTAAGCTGAATTTTGTTTGAAGGTGTTGAAAGTTGTACTAGTTGCATTTAGAATTGGTGCTGTTATTTGTATATTTGTTTTCAATTATAGTGTTTTGGTTTAAAATGGATGCAGTAAATCAGGCTATAGTAGAAAGAGCGAAAAAGACTCGATTTGTTTCGAGGTCTCTCGTGACAAAACAAATTAATAAATTGGAAACCGAAATAAGCAATTCAGCTGATAAAACAACATTACATGAGATATATACGCAATTAGTTTCTAAATTTGAAGAGCTTAATACACTCAATAAGGAAATTGAGAGTTTAATAGATATTGAGAGTCTAGAAGACAAAATCGTAACACGCGGAGAATATCAAGATAAATTCATAATATAAAAATCGTGCTGAACGTTAT
>BMAV01012312.1:0-16022 GCA_019973955.1 Trichonephila inaurata madagascariensis | reverse complement strand
TCCCTCCCATTATCCTCTTGTTGCGGCTCGAGGGAAATATCTATCATATGTACGTGGCCTGGTGGGAAAAAGATTCAGTACACCTAGCAAACCTGTTAAAAATTTAACCGGGAAAAGACCTTGCAACAATGATGCGTTGAATGAGATGAACAAACTGAGAAACCTGTCAGCGATAACTAAAATTTAAAAAATTTAAATTAGAAGGGTTTAAAATCTTTTAAGAAAAAAACTTTTTTTTAAATGCTTAAAAGTTTAAAAAAAAAAACTTGCCCTTTTTAAAAACAAGAAATTAAATAATTTGATTTGATTGTTTTTTAATTTTTTAAAATGTTCAAACTAAGTAAATACGAGTACTTAAATCTCGCAACAACCTTTTATATCATAAATTGCGTAATGACGTGATAAGTTGATAGCAAAAAAAAGTTTTAAAAGAAAAGTTTATTTTACTCTTTTTAGAGCATTTAAATAAAAGCTTTCTTTAAAAAAAATTTTTTTTACTTTTAATTTATAATGAATGTTTTCTTAAAAATGTGTTGAACGGCCCGCGAATAATTTATACGATCCTATTAAAAATATCAAAGATTGCTTCGTTATAATGATAGAAAGCATGAAAATTAGAAGAAAAATAACAAAATTAGTGAGGCGAGAGCAGTACTGATCAATTATTGACTTCGAATTGGAAACAACACAATGGCTATTGGCGACGGACCTCGTAATTTTGAATTGCTGTCAAATGTAGAAAACGACACCTGAGCTGGCAATTTACCTTCCAAATTTTCCCACCACACGACCGTGAGGATTTTAAACCTCGCGGATGTAAGGGGTAATCAATCAGTCATTTAAACAAGACAAAACAAATTTGAGAAGTCATGCAATCCATTATTGATTGGAGAAATCTAAGTAAGGAGCACTTTGTAGAATGTCGATTATCTTTTCTGATGCTTATAGATTGTATGGCCTTTCGTGTATCTGTGTCCTTTCATTCCCAAACTGGACATAACAAATAGATTTTGAATTAGTTTTACCAGCATTTCAATATATAATAAACTAGTTTTCACTTTCCACATCCCGTTATCGAAATTAAAATTTTAAAAATAAATTCATTTGTGAATACCACGAGCAACTTCTCTGAAAAAATGATTTTAAAAATTATTTTCAACCAATGATAAAATGTTGTGTTAGGGATTTTTTTTTTAATGTAGGACCTCAAATGATTAATCTTAGTAACCAGTTGTAGAACAATATATTGATAAAAGCTTTTAGCTTTAAAGAAGTCTTTCTTTCGTTATTTAAATAAAAATATTCGTTAAAATTTAAAATCACATATACATCTCTCACATATGCATCGCATATATGATCACGTATATACAGGGTTTCCGGGCTAAAGTATACAAAAGTAATGGCTTATTATTACGGAAATACCCATCAGAATGTAATAAAATGTTATTCATTGATTGGAAAACTTTCCGAGAGTTTTGGGCCTAGTCCGATCGGCCACATGTGCGCATTATTCGGTAATCACAGATTAACTTTTACACTGACTTCATTAGTAAAGATGTGGACGCCAAAGTAAAAGACGCAGTGCGTACTTTGGTTAACGGAATTTAAATCAGTCATGCATGTACAGCGGCGTGTTCGAACAGAGTGGAACGTCGATCCTCCGACATCAAAATCTATCCACCAATGGAAAAGAGCTTTGAAGGAGACGGGAACTTTGGTATCTCAAACTGGCAAGTATCTTTAAGTTTTCGTGATAGAAGACACTGTTGATCGTGTGCGTGATTCATTTTGTAGAAGTCTTGATAAATCTATTAAGCAATCCAGTAACGACATTATCATCAAGTATGTAACAAGTTTATCTCCTGTGATTGCCGAATAATGCGTGCAAGTGCAGCCGATCGGATTAGACCGAAAATTCTCGAAGGGATTTCCAATTTACAATGAACAGTTTGTTATATTATGATGGGTAGTTCCGTAATAATAAGACATTACTTTTGGATACTTTTAGCCCGGACACCCTGTGCAGTAGGGTTTCTATTTAACAAAGTCACTATATCCCGAAAAAAAGTTCGTTAACTGAAAATTCGTTATATAGAGATTCTTATTTTAATGTACTTTAGGAGCACATAAATCAAATTTTAAATTCTTAAACAATATACATTATTTAAAAAAAGTAACACTTTTTTCAAGCAAAGTATTCACTTTTTTTTGTAAATTGATATATCTATTTATTTTATAAATCTGTGGTGGTGGTATCTCTATAAACTAGTAATAGCCTCCATGCTATGACGATCGTTTTGACATGGTGGTTAATATACTCGTCGTTCGGTTCGGAAGGTGCCCAGTTCTACTCCTTCATTGGTGACCCTGGCAGTGCAAAGAAAACCGCAGCAGTCATAGCGCCATCTATCCACCGCAAATGCAACCAAGCCGTCAGACACAAATGATGTAACCGTCACAAGCCGTCGTACTCAAAATGACGCAACTGCTCACACGCTCGCCACAAATATGGTATCGTTCGTTCACCTATTCAACGAATCACTGGCAGGGGACTGTATGGCGGTAGTATCTATATAAACCAGTAATAGCCTCCCTGCTATGACGATCGTTTTGGCATGGTGGCTAAGATACTCGTTTTCGGATCGGAAAGTGCCGAATTCTAATCTTCCTTCAAATCTTACCTATCTAATAAAATTTGCAAGGAAAACGAGAAAACAAAAGAACATTGTCCAGGAATACACTGTACTTTCAACTTTAAAAATAACTTTATGTATTAAAAATAATTCATTTTAATAACATTTTCTAATTTTAAGCACACAAGTAATTTTAAACATATATTATTTTATAACCAGTAACTTTAAGAGAGCATATATTACCACATGCGTCCCTAAATTTAATTACTGATAAAATGTGTTAATTTTATTAAAATTTTTTGTTTGAAAACTTACTGCAATTTTTTATTGCTCTAGGTGAGTAAGGTACCTGGTATAAAACCAGTTCAAGGCCATTGATCACCATAAAATGTGTTAAAAGAGAATGAATAATTTCAAATGTCCAGAAATATATTTAAAATAGGGGGTGGGATCCAATCACAAAAGAAAAAGTTTGCTAAATAGAAAATACACTTCACGATATGGTGGCTATTTTACGAAGAAAATAATAAAATGTTCTTGGTTCCAGAAAAAAATTCGTTAAATAGGGGTTCGTAAAATGGAGTTTCGACTGCATATTATAATAAACTACAGTTTCTTATTGATTTTTTCAAAAGTTTTTTTTTCCATTCCATAGAATAGGTGATTTTTTTGTGCTACAAACACAATATTTTTTTTATTTCTAATGACAGATTATGAACAGTTATTATAACAGAGTTCATCAATCTACCTAGTACATCCCCGAAAGCTGGTATCTCCTTTTAGTGCGGCGCCTTATTGGCGGATAACAATAGCTGCAGGTAATTTTGACGCCCAATTTCCTCTCTAGAGGGAGGCACCTGAGCTGTGAGGATGCGAACCTTGTATTGGGATTTAATTTTACCTAGAGCACCACTAGGGATCTTTTACATGCCGTATGGTCAATTTTCAGCATCATGAAAAGCCATCGACTTGTGCCGGGATCGAACCCGCAATCTTGGGTACAAGAAGGCCAGCGACAAACCAACCACGCCACACAATATATGGTCAATATAGGGTCTTCTAAAAATAATTTCGTTGGTTATCGATAGGGCAGAAAAAGATTATTACAATTCAGTCAAATTCTGCAGCAAAATAAGTGAATAGTAAATGTAAGAGCGTTTTGTTAGAAAATGACAGAGTTATCGAGATTAACATTATTGTTGGATAAAGGTTGTTGAGAGATAAATCAAAATTTTTATACATAAATAAGCATATTGTAAAATACGCAATTCAGCATGAGGTATAATTGATATAACGGATTGATTGTTTATTAAAGTTGATTTGAGAATAGACCTCGTACGTGACGTCACGTCAAGTGACGAGAACGACACCTACTCTTCATACTTCAGACAAAATTTCGAGGACATCAAACTCGAGGAATTCAACTAAATTTCTATATATCTTGGATGCGAATAGGGGGAAGATTCGAAAATCAAATGGACTTTCATGTAATTTCGAGTCTTAAGTGGAGATGCTTTGTCTAGTTGAAACTAACCTAATATCTCAACTTGAATGCGGAACATGAATGAGTATTTTTAGTCAGAAAGGATAAACAAATTACTTTAATCAGCCACAGGTGTTTGTAGACGTATATGGATCCCAGTTAAGGATAGACGGGATATATGGCTTCGTAGGTGTTCCGACCCACACATGAAACCTTTCATCTGTTCGATATAATTGGAAACACGATCGATTAAACCTGATGCTGTTCCAGTTAAACCAATAAAAGTAAAAACAAATATTTGATAGTTACGTGCTATCGCAGCTAAAAATGGAAATATGCATGATTCTACAAATTTGGTTAAGGCTGTCTTCGGTTAATGTTAAAGAATAGGATCCAAATTTGTGGAATATTTGTTCAGATATAAAAGTACTCATACATTAATATTATATTTTGGCTTCACTCTCTCTCTCTATCCTGTAGAAAACCATTTATTTTATCATACTACTCGTTTTTATCCGAGTTTTGACACATTTTTTCTTTTATACAATGTGTTTCGTACTTTTTTTCCTCCTATACCGTTATGCTAAATGAGCTATCCCTTTACATGTTAAAAGAGAAAACTAATTATTTATGAAATATTTTGAAATTTTAAAAGCAATATATTATAAACAAATGCGTGAGTTAAAATGTCACAAATTTTTTATAAAAAAATGGAGACATTTTTCTCTCCGAAAATGTGCTCCGCGTTAAGTTTAAGATCTCGTACATATGGCGAAAACGGCCTTAAACATTTTATGAGATTTTAGACTGAGAGGGAAAAACATGTGTTAATTAAGCCAAGGAAAATTGTGTTAAAGGTACCAGGACATGTTCGAAAGAGTGAAATGCCACCATTAACACTCTTTGTTTATGGGACATATATTTTTAAAAATTTCCAATAGAGTTTAGATTTTTTTTTGTGATCTTAATAAAGATGTTTTAACCAATTTTCTGGAGAAATACAAAAGTAATTTTTTAGTTCAAAAGAATTTTTTTTTTTCTATTTTAATTTAAGTTGGACATAAATTTTTTTTTTGAGATCTCATAATACAAACTTATGTTTAGGTACCATTTTTTAAAAAAAAAGTATATCTTAAATGTATAAAATATTTTTTTCACATATACAGTCGGACCTCTATATAACGAAATCGCTAAATCCCACTAAAAGTTCGTTATATATAATATTCGTTATATGGAGGTTCATCTTTCAATATACTTTATAAACCATTATAAACCACATAAAACAAATTTTAAATTCATACACACAATATACTAAAAAAAAGTAATTATTCACACCTTTTTGTAAACTAACACCTATTTATTTTATAAATCTTACCCATCAATAAAAAAAAATAAATAAATAAATAAAATAAAATAAAAAAAATAAAAAAATAAAAAACATGCAAGGAAAACAAGAAAAAAGAATGTCGAGAAATACGTTGTATTTTCAACATTAAGAAAATATTAAAATTAATGAATTTTAAAGACATATTTCTCTCTCTATAATTTAAAGCATACAAGTAATTTTAAATATACATTATTTTATAACTAGAACTCCACTGAGGGTGAAAGAGGATATCGAACATGTTTTTAGTTAACTGCACAATGGGGGTTAAAGGTTGTATTTCTTAGATGAAACTCCCAGAATTCTATTGCTCTCGGCCAGTTAGGCACCTAATAAAACAATTTCTAGATTAATGACCACCATAAAATGTGTTAATAGAGAATAACTTGAAATGTCCAGAAATACTTTAAAAACAGGGAGGAAAAAAAATTGAGTTTCAAGAAAAAAAGTTCGTTATATAGAAAAATTCGCAATATAGGGGTTCGTTATAAGAAGGTTCGACTGTATAAAACAATACACAAAATACAGTGAACCTATTTTTTTGTAAAATATTAGAATAACTTCTTGAAAAAAATTATAAAACTTTGTAATTTTGAAAGTTAATTTTCTCCTCTTTTTTATACATAAAACTTTTTTTTTTTTGAAACTATGCACTACTTAGACTAAAAAAAAAATTAGGTTCACTATATGCACAGATATTATGTATAGAAGTATAAAATATTTGGAACCCTATAGTGCAATAGTTTTTGTAAAAGCTTACCTAAAGGTTAAAAATTATGCTTTGGAGAAAAAGTGAAAAAACTAAAAGTAGCAATGTTTTCACACATTACGCAATTTATTAATATATTGTCCTGCCTATTTTTATGTACCTCATAATAATACTTTAAACATTCTCTAGAATTACAAAAGTAATTTTAAATTTAAAAGTTTTATCCCTTTGTCACACATAGCCGAACAAGAACATAATTTTATCAAACATATTTTCATTTCATTACCGATTTTTATAAAAATATTTCTTGAATATACAAAATATTCTTTTATATATGCATGAAACAATAAACAAAACGTATTCAAATGTATTTTGATAAAATTATTGTATAATTTCTCTGAAAAAAACCCATAAATCTTTAATGTTTTGAATCTCGAATTTTTTTCCTTTTTCCACATGTAAAACTAGTTTTTAAAAAAAAAAACTTGGTGATTGTTTTGCATAAAATCCTCGAACCCGGATCTACGTAATAATATATATTTTTAGTTTAAACTACTGTACATTTCCGTGTGTAAGCCGATAACTTTTGGAACTTTTTTCAAATTGATTTAAGGAGGCCGTCTTATATACATATCAGCTAATCTCGGAAAAAACGTACCTTCGGAAAAACGCTTTAAAAAAGAATTTTTTTTTTCATTACTCCATGAGCGAATAATTTTGAGAAAGACACAAATTTTTCAAAATTAGGGTCAGACTTTACATTAACTCATTGTGGTGTCTCATTGTATATGTTCATCATGCGGTGAGTTTTTCTTCCAGGGCGTGAAACACGGCCGAAGATCACTAGTCGTGCACGAATTTCTCTTCCCGCTCACTTACCAAATAAAAAATGGCACAGATAGTAAGACTAGGATAGATACTGCACCAATTGATAAATGAATGGAAAAAGTGTGTTTGTTTCAGGTATAGGATTACCAGAAATAAAACTACCGTTTTGGCGATTTAATTTACAGCAATTTGATTGGAAAGTATTCCGCCCGTTTTACCTGCTAGGCAACATTTTCGTCCTCATAATGACAGGCTTGAAAATTACAGGAATTTATTGTTATCATTATTATTTTGTCAATTTTGGGTAAATTTTTTAAGAAAAATCTGTAGTTTTGTACACGGATCGGTTTATATTCTTAAAAATACAATGTATAAGAGATAAATAAAATTATATGTTCGTTGAGCTAAGTTGGTCCTTGAAATATTTGTCGGAGCTGTTCTCGCATCTTTGTCACCTGAATTACTTAAACTGGTATTATCTATGGTGTTGTAAATTTATATTTGATTTCTTAATTGCACTTTAGGAGCCGAGTGGTCGAGTGATAGCGTATCGCACTTCCACGGCCGTGGTTCAAACTCCGGGATGGGCAAGGTCCACTCCACTTCTCATTCCTTGAGTGTGTAGATAAATGAGTAAAGCTTGCTTGGAAACTAAACACAAGTGGATTCGCGTCAGACTGACCACTTGACCGGAACATCTGCTCATGCACCTCAATGCCCAAGATCACGAAACTTGAGATGAGCGGAGTATACCTTGGCCCTCCAATGGGCTGTTGTGCCACAGAATTTAGTTTAATTGTACTTTATGCTCAGAATTTGTGTTTAGTGTAAAGTACAATATCCGCCTTTTACTCTGCCATCGACTTTAAGAAACTACAGTTTTTTTCCCTTCTCCATAAATTCCTTTTCCCCTGTGCCGTTATTAATTTTTCTACAGAGTTGAAATGCCTGCTATTCTAGCTGTTCTGAAAATTCCCAGCTTAATTATTCACACAAACATCAGAATACATCTGTGCAAATATTAAATCGGAATGAACTTGATTTTGACAAATGCTCTGTTTTTATGCATAAAATGAAAGTACTGAAATTGAAATCGATGCTATACAATATACATACAAATACAGACACACATACATCCTTACTAATATTATAAAAGCGTAAGTTTGTATGGATGCATGTTTGTTACTCTTTCACGCAAAAACAACTGTATGGATTTTAATGAAACTTTACAGTAATATACCTTATACTTCAGAATAACACATAGGCTATAATTTATTAAGATATTGTGTGAAGTGCCCAAAATATAACGATAATTGTCAAGTAAGTAGTTAAATATTTTGCCATCTGCCAGCTATTCCGGCGTGCGCAGCAAAAACTGTTAGTTTCACGCATATGTCGCAGGAAAATGATGAAATTAGGAATCTCATCAAATCCCTAAAGGAAATGATCCCTTGACGGTAAATGTTAAAATAACGTCTCTTCAAGGTCATTTCCCATAAAGGTGAGGGATTTGAACGAATTCCCTGAGCTGTTTCAGTGAAATGATGAAATAATATTGTCAAGAGTTTAAAAGGGTTTATTTAACAAATTTGGTGCATTATAAAACGTAAAGTAAAAATTAAAAAATATCAATGAAGTACAAATTTTTTATTCAAAACATAACAAATAATTAAAAAAATTTGGGTGGTAATCAACCTATTTAATCCTTGGGCCATTTTTTTTTTAAAAATATGGGGTTGATATTTAGGGGGTCGACAATACCTGTATGGTTAGGAAGTCCCCGACCCCCTCTTAGGTGTTTTATAGCATTTTGCCGTGCAAACCTGGCTAGTTCATTTCATCATTTCACAAACAGTTCGGGTTTGTTAAATCATTTTACTTTCATCGGGGGAATATTGGGGAAGAGACGTTTTTTTAAAATTCTCCCGTAAATTGATTATCCCCCCTTGGGGATTTGTAAAACCCCTAATCTCGCCGTTTCCTTGCGGCGGAAAAAAAACCCTGACGCATATACTATCTTTTTATTGTGAAGAAAATTTTTTTCCCTTTTTTGTTTTGTCACCCCAGGCACCAGTGCACGCTCCTTTAATTTATAGCTTTTAAAAGGTGTAATCTCTATTTTTTTTTTATTTCAGAAAAAACTAATTTCGAAGGGTGAGATTGTGGAAATTTTAACATAAAATAAATACAACAGAAATAAATTTAAAAATTTCACTTCCAGATATAAATTATTTACACTATTTTAAGCATTCTTTTAACGAATTTGTAAAAATGTGTTACTTTTGCTGAGCAGAGATCAGCTTAGGAAAGTGTTTTCAAAAATTGACTGACAAGAGAGTTACGGGGAGTTATAAATAATTAAAAAAATCCCTTTTATCAGCTATTAGACTTAAATTTTAACAAATATATGTTTGTTTTTTGTTCAGCTGAGACATGCAAAAAGCTTTTTTTTTCGGTTTAATTTCTTCTTAAAATTTAAATCATTAAAAACTTCTATACCTTAAATTTATTTTAATTTTTCAATTTATCCTTGAGTAGAACGGGTATACCAGCTAGTATTTACATATAATTGATTGAATTAATATATGTACTTGGTCAATACATATACGTGTTTATCCCACGCGGAAACCTAATCATAGGAAAATACCTAAAATTAAATTTGATGTACCGTGAAATCCGTGGTATAACACGCACTTTTTTAGCACCAAAAAGAAAAAAAGAAATTGATCGATATTTACGGGTGCGCGTTGTACGCCGGGTATGAAAATGAATGCTTTAAAAATAAAATAAAAAGATGAGCGAGCATAGAAAAAGATTGGATTCTTGTATATATTGCAGAGAAATGATAAAATTAGGGCTTTCATCAGAACCCTAAGGGAGATGATCAATTCACTCAAATTGTTAAATAAGAACTCTGTAAGGTGACTTAACTAAGGAAAGTAAAAGTGATTTGATCAAAACCCTAACCTGTTTCAGTGAAATGATGAAATAATATGGTCAAGAGTTTAAAAGTGTTCATTTGGCAAATGTGGTGCATTATTATAAAAGTAGAATAATTAACACAACAATAATCATTGAATTAAAAATTATTGATTCGAAATTAACTAACAAAATAATTAGATAATAAAGCTGGTTTTTTAAAAAAAAAAAAGGGTATTTTAAATTTGAATTTCAAACATTTTTGTAAAAAAAACACATTAATGTAGTACTTCGGAAATATCCTGCTTTATTTGTAACACCCTTTTTTTAGTTATTATTTCCCTTTCTAAAATAGCTTTTTTTTTATCTATAAAGAGTGCGTGGTCGAATTCCCTAATTTGCTTATATTTTTCAATTGAAGTTTTGCCCTGGCACGGACGAAAAGAGAGGGAGGTAAAAGGGTGGTAACAAAAAAAAAAAAAAAAAAAGGGGAAAAGGGGCTTTTAAAAGCTGACTTATTCATTTCATCATTTTTTACTAAAACAGTTCGGGGATTTGTTCAAATCATTTACTTACATCAGGGTGCCTCAAAAAAGGCGTTATTTTAACGTCTCCCGTCAAAAACATCTCCCCCTTAGGGGTCCGTGAAAATCATTTCCCCTATTTTCCTAGGCAAAATATCGAAATACTGTTTATTTAAAAGAAATTCCTTACGAAATTAGAGTTATAGCTCTAGAAAAATACTATTTTTTCTAAAACTTGGAATAACACATCGAATAAATGACTTCCAAATATTGCGGAAGTATATTTCAGGTTTTTTCGTTGAAAAGGGGTTCGTATTAATCGACGAATATACCTAAAAATTAAAAAAAATATTGCTTGAAAATATAGGTGTGCGTTATTACGACACTTTTTACGGTATTTAAGGTATCCGACTACGTTGGGAACCGTGATTTTAAGAAAGCGCATTTAAATGGATAATTTTCATATTTAGTGTCACTTAGATTAGAGTATATGTATAAAATTGTTTTAAGGACATTTTGACAAAAAAAGTTATTTAAATACAATATTTCAGCAAAAAATTAACTTAGAATAACCTTTTTTTCAAAATGTTCTCCTTTCGTGAAAAATGCTTCTATTATAATAATATTTTGCCTGTATGTAGCTCAGACCTCTATACAGAGGCCCAACTATGATTTTTGAAAAATTTACATTATTTGCAGAGTTACAACCCACTGAAATAATTATAGGCGTTTTTTTCTTAACATTTCTCCCCTCTGTTGTCGTAAAACATGGATAAACCCACTTCTAAGTTATATATTTCAAAAATTCTAGTTGAGCCTCTGTACAGAGGTCTGAGCTATATACAGGAAAAATATTAAAATATTCTTTCAAAATATTGTATTTAAATAATTTTTTATTGCAATACTATTCTTAAAACAATTTTATATACCTTAAAATCCGTCGTATAACGCGCACTTTTAACACAAAAAATTTCGTCGAAATTTAGGGGTGCGCGTTATACGCCGGGTATAAAAAAAATGATAGTTTCAAAAATAAAAAAAAAAAGAGATAAGCAGAAGAAAAAATTAGACTTTACAAAGATCGGATCATTATTTATTTGAAAGAAACGACATACCTAATGAAATTAAAGGATTCTGATTCTAAAAATATACTATTTTTCAAAATTCTGGGATAATACCTCGAACAAAAAAAAAAAAAATGGTTTAAAAATATACCAGCATTTTACACGCACGTTGCTCGTTCTTTCGTAAAAATGGGGGTGCGCGTTATACGGTGAATATACCTAAAAATTAAAAAATGTAGCTTAAAAGTATGGATGCGCGTTATACGCCAGTGCGCGCTATACGTCGGATTTTACGGTACATTTTCTAATCTAAGTGACACTAAATATCACAGATATTATCCATTTATACGCTTTTGCAAAATCACGGTTCCGAAAGTAGTCGGATACCTTAACTGTTTCGATTATATGCGCTAAATAAGTAATACTAAGTATGTATACTTACAGAATTAGTAACTTATAAAGAAAACAAACTGAATCCAATACTATCCATCCTACAATATTACAAGCAGATACCCACTCGCTTCTCTGGGTATTTCATGATGCTGTATGTGGATAAAAACTGTTTATATATATAAAAAAAAATTATTTATATCCAAGTCTCAGCATTAAGTGTTCCTCAGGACCTTTTAAGCAGAAAGTTTTCAATACAATTTTTTCCATTCTCTTTTTTCAAGGTTGGCGTTAAAAATGGGTAGCGATTTCTTTCAAGCTTTCCGAGAGTATGGACAACCAACTTACTACGGAGAGAACCGATGGCCAGTCACTGCTGACACAGTGGTCTATGGGATACTGTACGGATTTTTGGCCATTTTATTTTCTTTTTATCTCATCATCATTGGAATAAAAGGAATTGATGTATGTTTTTTTTTCGATGTTACTTTTAATGTAAATGTAAATGAAAAAAAAAGGGAAAGTAAATATGTAATGTTCATGTTATAAAATATTATTTTTTGTAATTTTAAACCCAAAAGGTCAGCAAATTTTCCCGAGAGAATAGAAACGCTATAATGAAACAAGGTCCCCAAGTTGTTTAAGGTATCCGAATACGTTTAAGTGATTTTGAAAAAGCGCATAAATGGAAAATTTTTTCATGATATTTAGGTACTTAGATTGAATGCATGTATAAAATGGCTTTAAGGACAGACAAAAAAAAATTATTTAAATAAATATTTTGGAAAAAAATTAACTTAGAAAAAAATTTTTTCTCTTTTTTAAAAAAATGCTTCTATTATAAAAATATTTTCCTGCTATAGCTCAGACCTTTTACAGGGCTCAACTAAATTTTTTGAAATATATAACTTAGAAGTGGGATCCATATTTTACGACAACAGGGGGCAATTTTAAA
Source organism: Trichonephila inaurata madagascariensis (assembly GCA_019973955.1). Classification (NCBI taxonomy): domain Eukaryota; kingdom Metazoa; phylum Arthropoda; class Arachnida; order Araneae; family Nephilidae; genus Trichonephila; species Trichonephila inaurata. Next base: position 3,133 of record BMAV01012312.1, on the reverse strand, counting down.
AAAAAGAAACGCCGATCATTATTTTTTGGTTGTAACTCTGAAAATAATGTGAATTTTTAAAATCATAGTTAATTCTTTTTTTAAAGAGGCCCCAAAGGTCTTCGGCAAAATATTTTATAATAAACATTTTCACAAAAAAACATTTGAAAAAGATTATTCAAAAGTTAAGACAAATAATTTAAATAATGTTTTTTTTTCAGATATCCAAAACAATTTTACATATTAGTCTAATCTAAGTGACACAAATATCATAAAAAAAATTTATTTTATCCTTTTTTTAAAAACACTGTTCGAGAAATGTCGGTCCTTAAATCCCACCCCGTGGAGGAAACAGGGTAATATTTTGCTTCTTACCCCTTTTATCCCCTTTTTTCTCTTTTTTAATTTCACGAACTTTTTTTTTATTTTTTAACAACCAAACAATAGCATTTAAGGGTACATATTTTTTTTTTGCCGAACTTTACGTTTATTTTAAAATTTTATGAAAAAAATACTTTCCCGAACCATTCCCTCATAAAAAAAATTAAATTTTTGTTTTTTTGGTGTGAAGCATGTTACAATGAACAAGGGAAAAACATTCTGCACACATGTGGAGTCCTCTTTTCTTGTTCATTTTCCCTTTCCCAATTTATAGTTGAAACCACCGGCTTTGATTTCCACACCCGGCTAAACTAAATCTGGAACTACTATTTCTTTGTTTAAGCGGGACTCCTTTTTCTTGGGGAATTCGTCTATTAGCGCAAAAGCTAATGAAACCGCTGGTCAAAGCCTCTGTTTTTTTTTGTTCCTTTTTTGAAACTTTTACGAGGGCAAGGTCAATAAAAAAAATGAAAGATACGATGCCACCATTTTCGGGCTTCTTTTTTTGGTCCCCTTTTTTTTCTTCGATCGAAACGTCCCCCTTATGACATCTTGTAGACAGGACAGTTTTTGGGATAAGGTTTCTTTTTTTAGTGCCATATTTTTTGTCCGATTTAAAGATGTCATAATCACTGGATTATGTGCAGTAGCACAAGACTGAAGGGGGGATTACTCTTTCCATCGTTATAATATCAAGACCAATGTATTATAATGAGTTTTGCGCTTCCCACAGATGTATTTTGTAAGATCCTGTAGAGGAAAAGTAATCTTCCCAAGACTCAAGAAAGGGTTAAAATCCTGGACCTCTATTTCGTGGGCCCAACATCATTTTTTTTCGACATTTTTGAAACGTGATTTTAAAAAAACGTATAAAATGGAAAATATTTATGATATTTAGTGTCCTTAGTTTAGAAAAACGTATAAAAATTGTTTTAAAAATATTTGCAATAAACAATTTTTTTGGTACAAAAACTTTGCAAAAATGAACAAAAGACCCCTTTCAAAACAGTCTCCTTTTTTTAAAAGTGCTTCTATTATAATAACATTTTTCCGAAAATAGCTCAGACCTCTGTACAGAGGCTCAACTAGAATTTTGAAATATATAACTTAGAAGGGGTTTATCCCCGTTTTAACAACAGAGGGGAGAAATTTTTTTAAAAAAAAGCCTATAATTATTTCAAGGGGTTGTAACCTGAAAATAATGTAAATTTTTTCAAAAATCATAGTTGAGCCTCTGTACAAATCTGAGGGATACACCCAAATATTATTATAATAGAAGCTTTTTTTCAAAAAAGGAGAACATTTTGAAAAAGGTTATTCAAGTAAATTTTTGCCAAATATTGTACTTAAATAATTTTTTTTTGACAGAATGCCCTTAAAATAATTTTATACATGTATTCTAATATAAGTGACACTAAATATCAAGAAAGTTATCCATTTATGCGCTTTTTTAAAATCACGGTTCCGAACATAGTCGGATACCTTAAGTACACAGTTTATAACTTACGATGTCAAATTCTCGCACAAACGGTAATCCGTAACAAAATAAATGTGTCTGACTCACAATCACACTAACTTAAGCATTAACTGACTCAACAGACTGTCTCCTTTCGACTAAATTAGTAATGATGGTGTATGGTGGTAGGCCTGAGCCTAAACATAAAGGACGTTTAAATTATGGATCAACTGGACCCATTCCCAGGCCAAAGTATCGTTCTCGACTCGGTGTCAATAGCACCCTGATCCGAACAATTTTAATTCATCGAATGTTATTCCCGTACATAATCTCCGAAATGGGGGAATTTTAAATGCAACTACCAACCAGTAACTTATGATCAATTATCATGATCCATTTAGAGTAATAACAAAAAACCTGCATTCTAATAAGAGTCTTAAAACTTATTTGACACGCTGCGTAATTTTCTACATAGTTACCACCAATGTTCAAACATTTGTCATATCGATAAATCAACTTGTCTATACTCTCTTCAAAAAAAGATGTCACCAGTGAAGAGAAACATTGCTGAACAGCTCTTTGAGAAAACTCATCATAAAGTAATCTTATTGTAAGCCGTCTGTTTTTTCAAGAATTTTCTCATTCACTTTTTCAACCAAACTAGAATTAGCAACAGAAGGTCAACCACTCCAGGCTCTGTCATGAACATTAGTGCTCCCATCATTGAATTATCAAATCTACTTTCTATTTCATCACTCATTACGTTTTCACCATAAACCTCTACAAGTTGGCGAGGAATTTAAATTGGCTTAACAGTCCTTGTTCTCAAAAATTGGCTTTTAAAAACGCACTTCACAATCGGCGGGATGATCAATCCCCCTTTAAAAATTTTGAACGTCCGTAATACCAAATGAGAATATACAGGGGATCAGGAATGAATGACCCGATTACGAAATTTTAATATCCGATGAATAAACGAAAATGATAATCAAGATGTCATTATAAAGATACAATATGAGGTTTTTTTTTTTCGTAACGTTTTTGACGTAAAGTAAAATTTGTTTTCAAAGGTTCAATGTGGCTTCCTTTAGTCACCCGTTTTAAAATTGCGAACCTGGTAGCCATGAACTTTTGCCTTAAAACATCCCGTTTTCTGAACTGTTTATTCCATCTTCTTATACTCTAAGACGGGGTGGCCAACCCAAATGACCTCGTGGGCCATTCAGAAGAACTTTTCAATCCCGCTTGCCGCATATAAAAAAATATATCTTTTTTATTATATTTAGATCCATTATAAAAAATTTGTTGGGGTGAAAA
>BMAV01012311.1:0-107701 GCA_019973955.1 Trichonephila inaurata madagascariensis | reverse complement strand
TTTTTTGGTTAATTTTCGGTAATTGCATTAGAGATTATTTATCTTAAATTAAAGTTAACCCTTTTAAACTATAAATAAAATCTCTGTTCGCAAATTTTATTTGCAACTCATATATTGTGTTATTTCCAAGTTCATGACTACTCATGTTCTTGTATTATCTCAAGCTCAGGAGTTGCGAAATCTTTTAGTTCATAAAAATACTATTTCTGTCTTTGATTTTGACTTGGATCAGTTTAACATCCAGGTAATTTAGAACTATTATATTTTTTAGATATTTGTCAGTTCCCTCAAAAACTAAACAGCGACCGCCAAAATAATTAAAAAAGAGTCTTACAAATAATGTTCTTGAAATGCTATTTTAAATGGTATTCTTTTCAATAATTAATGTTTAAGGGGAAAAAAAGAACGCATTTTATGAAACAACGTTCCAGAAAGAATCAGTTAAGCCAGTGTTTCTCAAAATGTGGGGTGTGCCCCCACAGGGGGCGTGATAATTCTGCGAGAGAGGCGCGAGCATATTGAAAAGTCGAAAACAAAAGATTATTTAAAAACAAGTTTTAATTTACTGAAAGTAAACAAACAAAATACAGTGTGACATAATATAAAATGAAATACACATTTACACTGATATAATACACTTATAAATGTATCAGTACCTTACAATATATTTTATAATTAATTTAACAATACTAAGTCAAGAACAAGTTTAATAACTACCAGTGATCCCATGGCCTTGTATTAACACTTATCTTGATAATTTGTTCGGTTTCCAATTAATCCCTTACCTGCCGATTAAAAGTTACGCGATTCGATCGCCAATGACACCATTTTCCACGTAGACGCGCGAATGTGATGTCTTTTTTTGGGGGGAGAGGGTGCAAATCCTCTGAAATAATTAAATCCTTTACAAACATTGTCGAGATCCTTTTATTGCATTACAAGGCCTTCGGAATAATTTTATGGATAGTATTGCACAGAAAAGATCGTATATCGGAAAGACGTACATATACGTCCAGAAAATTAATGCTTTGGCTGAGTGAGACGTTTATATACGCATGTGTCACTTACGAGGTTTAAGTCGTAGTGTAGCTGTAGCGTGAAAGAATAGCATTATCGAATTCAATACATTGTTATTGTATGGAGGGGGAAAATTATGAGATTTAATATTGGGTCGCGAATATTGAAAGTTTGAGAAGCACTGAGTTAAGCCACTCCAAAAGGCACATAACCGCTGCAGTTGCCCACCTCAGACTTTTCTTTGTGTGTCCGATCGCTGGCCTAAAGCTGGGGAGGGCTGACTTTTCTAGGGTGCGGGTTACTTCTAATATTTTTACGTTGCGGTCCACCAGTTGTGTAGGTGTGCCCATTCTGTATTAAAATTGTATCTTTTCTTTACACTTGTTTTCGACTCTTTTAAAATAAGGAAGATTACTATTTTTACAACAAAAACCCAAGTAACACAAAATTATCAAGTTGAATACTAGAACAACTATGGGAGAATGTCTGCCAGATCGTGGAGCGAGGAAGCATTTAATGAAGCAAGCAGGGAACAAATGCGAACCGATGAATCCAAAACCGACTTATGTACTTTGTACTTAACTTGTTCGCGACCGAGTCCCGAGCCATCGCGGAACATGGCCACAATTCGAGAACCCAATCCCGAAGAAGAGCAGGGTGCGGGATGATGAGCCAATAGGTAATTCCGTTCTATTGTGGGAAGAGCAAATCATTAACATTTATTCTTCCCTTCAATTGGCGTTTGGGGAAAAATGCATCGCAATGATCGCTTTTCCCCCTACAGCGGCATTGAACGTATTAAGCGTCACCGTATGCTTCCATTGAAGGTACATGTGACGTCTATACATTTATCGAATCATTTGCGCAAGTAAACATAATCGAATTGATTACGAAAAGCCAAATCTCTAGTCTAGTTGGCGTCGGTGTTCTCTAAATATGTTTCTTTCAGAAAGCGCCTCTTAGAAAGGCGGTGACCTCTAAATGTCTTGGCGGTCCACCCGTCGATCGCGATCGACTTATTAAGTTAAGACTATTATATCTCATCTCTCTTATTATCTCCAGGAAAGAAATATATTTTATAGAATCTATGTGAGGGCAGATAGATATTTCTCTGGATGGCCGCATTTGGATAGATATATTTTTGGCCGATATATTTTAGTATATCGTCCCAAGAGACACCATTAAATTTCAGTTGACCAGTGATACTATTCCTGAGTGAATTACAGGAATAGTATCAGATAGTAATGCTGGACCCCACAGAGTAGTTCGAGAAAAATTACCTTTGCATGCAGGTTATTTTGTATGGGTTAGGCCAAAACGTTTTCTGGACTTGAACACATTTAAGGATATTTGGTACGTTCTAGAAAGACATATTATACTTAAAACGCTCCCCGAAACTCAATTGACTTGCCAAAAAAATTTAATGGTGGATGAATAAAAAACAAGTAATATAAAAAAAAAATTTAAGTCAATTCCTACTTAGATTAACAAAGAAAATTTTATTTAGCTACGTTTATTAAATAGTTACAATTAATATAAGTATGTAATGACAGAATCACAACATTAAGTGGTAATTAGTTTTTTTAATTATCATTAAAGTATCGTATGTCATCTCCAAAACAATCGCGTATATAAAATTTCAGTTCAACTGAATGCTTTAAAATGTCAGAAAAAAAATCTTTTAAAGTTTTGACCCAAGTCACTAAAAATCAAGCCAATGTAACTCTGTATCTGCAATTCTTTAAATAGTTAGTTTCAGTCAATTAATCTTAATTAATTATAATTAAATTACTGTATTGTCATCCGAAATAATCATGTATATAAAATTTCAGCTCAATTGAGCGCTTTAATATGTATTTTATTAACGATTGAAAATTCCACAAAGATAAATAAATAAATAACTATATAGAGTGTGAGCTAATAGTAGGAATTGAATCACTGTATTTCTAAACATGAAATATCTCTGATGTTTCCCTGTAAAAGACGATCACACTCCATATTAAAACTTACCCAGCTAATTTAGAAACTACATCTCTTTTGAAATTCCTACAATTAGCTCACACTCTGTATATATTTATTTATTTCAGTGGAATTTTCAATCGTTAATAAAACACATTTTAAAGCGCTCAATTGTAAAATGATTATTTTAGACAATACAATAATTATATAATTAATAAAAAATAATTGATTGAAACTATTATTAAATTACTTAAAACCACGTTGACATCCTTTTGGCGACAGCGACCCTTTTGGTGACTTGTGTGTCAAAAAATAGGAAGTTTCTCGTTTTAAAGCATTCGGTAACTGAGAATTTTATACAGGGTGTTTAAAACAATACTTTTAATGATAGTTAATAAAATTATACCCCTTAACGTTGTGATTCTGTCATACGTACAGTCGAACCTGTTTTTGTGCGGTCTTTTTTCATGCGATTTCCTTTTTGCACGATATTCTTTTTTATGCGGTGTTGGAATTTAAATGGCTGTGACGCCATTGTAACGATTTCTATCTATTTACTAGTGACGTAACAGAGAATGTTAGGACCCCTCACCTCTGAAAGTCAGGTATCGCCTTTAATATTTTATAAATTGGGTAAATACGTATTTAGCGTTAGTCAAGCCTTGGGCTCCTAGAGTCCTGCCCTCCCTCGTGACAGGACTCAATGGCCTTGGCTCCAATTGTAAAATTTTCTATCTATTTACCAGTGGTGTAACGAAGAATGTTAGGACCCTCCTGAAAGTCAGGTTTCACCTTTAATATTTTATAAATTGGGTAAATGCGTATTTAGCGTAAGTCAAGCCTTGGGCCCCTAGAGTCCTGCCCCCTCTTCCGTGATGCGGGGGTGTACTTTACGCCACTGGAATGTAGACATTTCAAGACGCTCTGTTTATTTATTATAAACAGTCTCCCGACAATGCGCATTCAGTTGCTTTCTCTCAACGCTCCAGCAGCCCGCGCTTGATTGAAGACGAAACTTTCAATGACAGTGACATTATCAATAATTTGATAAATTATGAAGACGGACAAGAAGCCAGATTTTTTGAGAGCGGATAAAAATATGCAGGGATCCAGCTTTCTAACAAATTGGCAAAGCCTTTTCATAAAATAGATACCAAGTAAGAAAGGAGTGTAAAATTCCAAAAAGGGGCTTCAAGCATGTATAGCTTGTTATTGTGACATTTACAAGCAACTGTATGTGACCACCCGACCTTCGTCACAAAAACTTATCTCTTATTTTATGTTGCCAAAAAATAAATCGAAATTGCACCTTCAAGTGACGAAAGCGATTTTGAACTTATTCATTACAGGACATTGGATTACGATGAGTAGTGAGGAATTATGTATGTGCATTTTAAAGACTTATCCGTATATACAATGAGAAACTATATATTTTTAAAATGTTTCCATGTGTAATATTTAATTATTTATTTTATTATGGAAGTACTCTTACATAAAATTCGTAAATAATTGGCATATTTTATAAATGCGACTTTTTTTATGTGGTCCCTATCCACCGCATAAAAACAGTTTAACTATATATACATATTTATATTAAATGTAACTATTTGATAAAAAGTAGCTAAAATATAATTTTTATTGATCTAAGTAGGAATTGACTTAATTTTTTTTTATATATTACTTGTTTTAAAGACATTTTAATTTGCGCTGGTTTAAGACAGAAAATAAACCTTTTTACTCTATTTTTTTAATTTTCATAGTATTTAACTTTCATATTCTACCTTAAGGTCTCTTTTATTAATGTCTTGTAAATTTTTATTTCTCGGTATCTATATTTACTCTAGTAAGAAAAATTAAAATATAAAGTAAAAACCTGAACTAAAAATATAAAACATGTTTTAATCGGAATATTTAATAAAATTTTTGTTTTTTGGAAATCATAGCAAAATTCTAATGACGATATCAATTTGAAAGAACCCCCAGTTGATGATTACCCCGGGCCTTTTTAAAAAACCATAAATGAGCACTAACATTTTCCAACAGCATTTGAAATAATTTAAAAAAAAAAGAATTTTTTAAATTTCATTTTTAAAACTAACTTTGGATCTCTCGCCGTCCTTCTTCTAACATAACTCCTAAGTTCTTTGACCCACGATTAATGCAAAACTTTTTCCCAAACCCCAAAACCAAAAAGAGAAACGGGTAAAGAAATGAGATATATTTAAAAAAAGGGTAGAAGCTTTGATGAGATAGAGCGCAAACCTAGAATAACTTAGTGTGGAATTGCTTGGGAAAAAAGGTTAGACGTCCCCTAGCTCTGGAAGAAGGATACGTTCTCTCAATTAAAATATAATAAAGATTAAGAAAATCGAAACTTCTCATCTAAAATTTCAAAAAGGTATTTCTTCAACCTTTTAAAGGAAGGTGATCTTAAAAAAGGGAATATTTTGTATAAAAGTTGAAGACAGTTAATTAAATATAATTAAGATAAATGTTCTAGTGGCGCGATCTGACTTGAATATAAAGGGTTTTAAATTTTTGACTCATTTTTACTTTAAGAAAGTTGTTAATTAGAATTGAATATGTTACTTAATAAAAGTTGTGTTAAAAATTTTCATAATGTCTCATCATTTAGATAATCCCCCACCTCTAGCTTAAGCGAAAACACTCCGAATATACCGGATGGCATGTCGCAATCCCCGAAATTTTTTTCTGGGTTAGGTAATGCAGGTGGATGTAACTTTACCTGCAATGTATTTTCAGGGTCAGAGAACATTTTAGAGTTCCTAGAAACAATAGAAAATCAAATACAGTTACTTAAAAATCCCAAGAATTTTGTCTTGCTTCCCAAAAAGTCATCCCCCGGGAAGGGCCCCAAAGGGTACCCAATATTTGGATCGGTGTTAGTAAAAAATTTACAGCCACGGATTTCGCGCAGCCGGCTAAAATTGTAAAGGTTTTTCCGCGGTAAAAAATAAGAAAAATTAAAAGCTAAATTTTTGCTTCAAGCAGGGAAGAAATCGGGAAACCCCACTGATTTCGTTTTATGTTTTTAAAAAAAATTGAGAAAATTTAGAACTAGGAATGTCCCAGCCCCAAATTGGTGGATCATTTTTTGGTTCATTTGAACCACAGATCCAGGACTATGTAAGGCGCAACCCACAAAACACGGTACAACTTTGGAATCTTGGCTAAATTGGGAAGGGGGTATTCTTGAAAAATTAAAAGGGGTTCACAGAATGATAATGTAGAAAAAACGAGGTCAAAACCCCATAGGATCCCTAATTCGTGCAAATTTGGTAGAAACTGGAGAAATTCTAAAAATTTGGGAACGAGCCCCAAAAAAATGGGTAAAATGATTTTTTGAGAAATAGCCGTCAAAGTAATAGGGGTTCAAAGGGAATAGATTTCAGAATGGGATCAGAGATTCAAAAAAGGGGGTTACCATTTCGGAAATGAGCGAAATGAAAATTTTTAAATACAGGGGACCGTAGAAAAAAGGGGGTTCAGTGAAAATTTCAGTCGAGGCGATGGGGATGAAAAGGGGGACGATTAAATATAGTAAAAGTTAAAGATAAACCCCTAAAAAAGTATCAAGGAAACCCACGTTTTTCTCCGATATGTATATCACCCGTAGAATTTCCCCAACCTTTTATTTTTTTAAAATTAAAAACACTTTTTTTAAAGGCCTTTTTGGGACACCGAAGAAAAATCATTTATTTTCGGAAGAAGTATATAGAAAATTTTTTTTTTATAAGCAAATTAAAAAAGGAGCCCAGGTAATAACAGACAAGGGGGGCGAAATGCCAAAACAGGGGGATTTAGAATTGAATATTCGCATCGGAAAAATTTTGGGAAAAAATTTTCATTTCATGTGTTTAAATTTAGAATACCCATGTATTCTAGGTGTTGTTTTTATAAGTGGATAAAAAGATTATTTTAGATTTTTGATCAGAAATCGTTGAGAATTCAGGATTCGCGGGGTTTGAAGATAAAAAAGGTAAAAAAGGGGGAATTTGCGAGTTAATGGGTCAAAAAAGAAAGTTAAATATTGTGGAAATAAAAATGGGGAAAGAAATTTTTGGAAAAAATTTAAATTTGGCCATTCGGGGATTTGGAAATTTTGGGGTGGAAACTTAAAACAGAACAGAAAAAATGCCCTTAAAAAATTAAAACCCCAATCTATAAATATTTAAAAAACCCCGGAAGATAACTCTTTAAATAACGATATGTGGGGGTTGGCCCCGATTTCCGTCTAATTGAAGGATTGTTATTTTATGAAACACGCAACGTCGTTAGGTGAAATGGGGTGTATACTTTCCCAAAATCTTTAAGGAATGAAATAATGAAAAGGAATTTTCCCGACGGGCCAAATTAAGGGAAAATGGGGAAGATTTAAAACATATCAAAAAAATTAGGGACGTTTGTTATTTCCCGTACATGATAAAATTCATTGATCAATAGTCTCACTTTATATGTGCCAAGTTAATAACTAAAAAAACGCGTTACAGGCTGGTCGATTAAACCCAATTATATAAAAATTATCCAAATGAGATAGTGACGTTAGATTTTTTTAGGCCCGTATCCTATATCTAGAATAAGCGTAATCGATATAATTTAAGAAATTAACCGATCTTTTTCAGCAAATGGGCTAAAATTTTAACCTTTTAAAAAAAGGCCCCCATCTTGTATAATAGCGGATTTTTTTTTTGATAACTTTTATATCGCGTTTGGACCCCAAAAAATTTAATAAGTGATAATGGTCCCCAATTTATACCCAAAAATTTTGGAATTTAAGTGGGTTTTAGGCATGGGCATGTGCCCCTGTTGAATAGACCACAAGCAAAATTTAAGGGTTTTTTAATCGAGATATGGGCAAATGTTTTCCAAAATTATGTTAATGACCCAACACGATATTTTGGGGTTTAACCTTAGTTTGCACGCTATTCTTTAAGGCGGTAAATGAAACAACGGGAAAATCACCTGCTAAATTTATTTTTTTGGGTCGAAAATTGATTACCCCATTTAAAAAATTTTAGTTATTTTTTCGGAAAATTTTAAAAAATTCAAAAAACAAAATATAGAGAAGTTATTCGGGGAAGTTTTAGACTAAGTACAAAAAATTAAAACGGGAAAAGGTAAGATATTATAATAGACGTAGAAAAAGAAAAAATTAAGGTAAATGTTTGGGGGTCATTGAAACACACCCTTTAAGCAGCTAAAAAAGTCTGGTAAAATTTAAACAAAAATTTGAAGGACCTTATAGAGTATTAGAAGTAAGAAAAAAATTATTGTAATTTTAAAATCGGGAAAAAGATTAAGGGTTTAAACGTGGATCAAATAAGAATATTTTCGTCATAGGAAATGGGGACGAGGTCGAGTTAAAAGGTACCCCAAAAATGGAAATAATCACGTAAAGGAAAAACTAGTACTTGGGAAAATTTACATCAAGGATTAAAGGTCACACTATGGTAAAGAAAGATCTGCGGGGGAAACAAAAGTTAAAAAGGAAAAGGGTTTTAATCGCCAATAAAAACAATAAAAAAATACAGATAGGACCGAAAAAAAGCAAAATCACTGGTCAGATCGTTTCCCTAGTTCATTTAAAAAACAAAAAAGGAAAAAAAAAAGGGGGAAAAAATTTTGGGTAAAAGGGGAAAAAAGAGATCACAGGAATCAGGGGGAAGTGGGGCCACGAGGGGAAATGCCACAAAAAAGGGGTAAAAAAAAAGGGGGTTTTTTTAAACCAGTACTATTTCTAGAAATTTGAAAAAGTGTAAGAAGGGGACAACCGGGTTCAAGATGGAACGAATACAGCCAGTCCCAAAGCCAAAGAAACGATCCCGGAGTCCCGACCGGCCCCAAAGGGAAACAAAAGGGGAAAACCGGGAAAAAAACCGACGGAGATTACAAGCCCCCCAGCAATCATCATAAAGGGAAATTTCCCGTGCAGCCGAGGAAAAAGAAGAGGGAAAAAACAGTGGTAGCACCTCATCATTGGGCGTCATGGTGGGAGGAAAAAATATAAAAACCCGGTTGTATTGTTTTTTTTATGATCTTCCAACAAGTGGTCGGAAGAAATTTTCAAAGGGGAAGGGAAATCCGGGGGGTGTTTTAAAATTATAAAAGCAAAAGTTAAACTACAATGAGTGTATATTTATTTTTTTAACTTTTGACTTGTTAAAAATTTTTTTTTTGGAGAAAAAAATTGTAATTCACATTTTTTTGCTTCGATGTTTTGACTTTTGGATGCAATAACCCCCTTTTGGGTTTTTTGTTTTAATGGTTTTTTTGAAAAAAAGTTTGTAATTGTATAAATGTTATATATATATGTTGTATTGTTCCGTATTATGAGACATCTGGTTCAGGGGGAAAAGCGGGGTAGTCAGGGGAAACAATAATAAAACGGGCTGCCGCGGGTCATTGGGGAAATTTTTTGGGAAACCCGATGTAGGGATGAAAAATGAAAAATTTTTTGTGATTTTACAAATAATATATAATGCATAAAAAAATTGGAAAATTATTTTATATTGTGTAAACATAAATTGGAAACAGTGACTCAAAAAAATTTTTCATTTCAGGGCGACAGACCCCGAAAAAAAGTAGTAATAGATGATAAATTTCAACAGGAAAAAAAAAGGGGCAGAAATGCCAGCTCCATATGAAATGATGATACAGATGCAAAATTTGGGTCTGCGCACCGAAGAAGAGGGTTCAGAAAAATTTTAAATGTATAGTTACTTTGGAAATATATATGTAAAAAGGGGAGAGGAGCAAGAAAATTTAAAAAGTAATTAATTTAAAGTTTGGGCCCAGTTAATTTTAGGAAAATTTTTGTCAAGGTTTTAAAATTTAAAAAATTTAAATTGAATATTAAAAATTTTAAATTTTTGGGTGGGGTAATAAAAATTAAAAATCAAGATAAATATTGGAAATTATAAAAGTTAAAATGAGGATTTAAGATTAAAATTTAAATAAAACTTAGGGAAAACGAAAAAGATTCAGAAATAAAATTTGGGGACGTAATTTATTAAAGGGGATTCCTAAATAAATCACGTTTTTTTCTTCTTGGGGGGGGTTTGGGCGTCTCTCGCGTCCCTTTTTTAAAAACCCCAAAAAACCCTAAGTTCTTTGACGGCCACGATTAATGGCAAAACTTTTCCAACCCCAAAACCAAGAAGAGAAAAAAGGATCGGGAAAATGCAAAAAGAGATATACTTTAAAAAAAGGGTAGAAAACTTTGATGAGGGTAGAGCGGCAAAACCTAGAGATAACTTAGTGTGGAATTCTTGGGGAAAAAAAGGTTAGACGTCCTATAGCTCCCGGAAGGATACGTTATCTCAATTAAAAAAAATAATAAAGATTAAAAAAAGTCTGAATCTTTCATCTAAAAATTTCGTAATAGGTATTTCTTCAACCTATGAAGGAAGGTGACTCTATAAAAGGTAATATTTTGTATTTAAAAAGTTAGATTGAAGGGTTTTAAATATAATTAAGATAAATGCCCCTTTGTGGCGCGATCTGACTTGAATATAAGGTTTAATTGTTGACCTCATTTTCACTTTAAAAAAAGTTGTTAATTTGAATTAAAATAAATATGTTTTCCCAATAAAAAATTGTGTTAAAATTACATAATGTCTCATCATTTAGATAATCCCTCACCTCTAGCTTACGCGAATCACTCCAACATAGTCATCACAGGAAAGGCTTTTTGTCCAAATTCAGAAAAATGTCTTTTATTGTAAATTGAAGTGTTTTTGTTAAAATATTTTTAAAAAAATTAATTATTTTTAATTTAATTATCAAGATTCAATTAAAACTTACTTATTGAATTTTATAATGTTTAAAATGCACGTGTTTGTTTTTTATTATCTATATAAGTAAAAATACTTACAGAAACTTATATCTGAAACATAATTTTTTTAACGTAAAACTTTTTGGGTAAAAAAATTTTAAAAAACAAAACATCTTTAGCAAAGGGACTATTGAATTTAACTTAAAAGACTTTTAAATTAATTTGATGTATTAAATAAAATAAAAAATAAATTAATACAATGAAATATAAAGAAATCAATATGACGGCATATTTTTCTATTAATTTTAAATTGTTAAATAAAATAGATTTGCATCAGCTCATCAAATCAATAATTTAACTGTGCAAAGATGGTTAGATTTTAAAAATATTTTAATAAAGGAGTATTGTGTTAGAATGAAAATCAAGTAGGTTCCAGTAAAATGTAATCTTAAAATAATTTCAGTTTTCCTCTTTAAAAACACATTACATAATTTTTTTATTTTTTTTTTGGGACCCTTTTATAAAATATGAAAAGGGGGTATTAGCATTGAAAAAAACAAATGAATAACAATAATTAAAATCAAAAACTTTTTTTTTACAATGCAGAATTTGAGAATTTGATATTCCTGTTTGTTTTTTTTTCTTGAAAATAAAAAATTTAAATTGAAAATAGTTATCTGTCTAAAATTAATTTGTAAAATTTTTACGCATAATGGCAAAAGCCATTAAAGTATAATATTTCGTTTTGTTTTGAAGCTTTCTTTATTATTAAAATCTAAGCCTAAAATAAAGTTATTCAATAACAAAATATGACTTATTAACTTTTCTAACAGAGAGAGAGAGAGAAAGAGGGAGAAATATTTTCTGAAAAATATAAATTAATTACTGCAGAATCATTGTCTTTATAATATAATTTTAGAAAAAAAAAATTGAAAATGGTACTTAGTTAATGAAAATAACAACATGGAAATTACAAAATCAAAATTGAAAAGATGATTTTGTTTTCTTTTTAGAATAGATAAGATGCTTTGTGGATAACAATTAAAATAATGGATCAGCACTAAATTTACTCTAAACTTTTTCAAATGAATGTTTCTCAGAATAAGTTAATAAATTAATTTAATTGCAGAAGGAAAATATATTATTTTTTCCTTTTATCACATATGCAGAAATTGAAATTATGTATTTGACGTACATTCTTTGAACTAAAATATTAGTTTTTGAAATTGGCATTGAAAAAAACTGTCTCAAACTTAAGAAAGAAAAGTTTGAATTTGAAATTAATATTCGAGAGCGGAATGCAGTTTTTTTCCAAAATCCCATCTTGCATTTCAAAATTAATTTGAAATTTTTGATGAAAGGACTTTATTCTTTTATATTTAAATAACTCCATATATTATTTTTTTTAAAAAAAGTTTCTGTTACATTTCTTTCTCAAATTTCTTTTTATTTCTGTATAAGTTTATTCTTAAGTATTAGTTATTTTGTGAACAAGAAACGAATACGTATCAACAATCTTTTATGTACGCAATTCAAGATTTTATATTATGTAAAACTATTTTCTTACTATTGCAGAGATGAGTGGGTGTATTGTATGTGTGTGTGTGTGAAAAAATAAAGTTTAAAACTTTTTACTAAAGACACCCATTCTTATCTTACAACTACAATTGAGTTTAAGGCTACAAAGTACCTTTTTCCAAAAGATTTTTTTGGAGACAGAAGCAGTAAAATCAATTTATGTTTTGTATTCAGATTATATTATTAAATTGATTCTTAAAATAAGAAGTCAGTTTGACAAGCCATTATTTCAAATTTAAAAGAAAAAAAATCCTTTTTGAAGTTTTTTTAAAACTTTTATTTAATGTAAAATTTTTAAAATTATTTTAAGTGATTTATATGATTCTTAGATTATTGCAAAAAAAGTTGGTATGGAATTTATAATCTGTTTCTTTGTTGAATTTCAAAATTATTTTTATAGCTAACCAGGAAAAAACACACAATTTTTTTAAAATACTAACTTTAAGGTTTTTTTAAAAAAAGTAAGTTTCAGAACTAAATCCATCTTTACTTTTATACAACCCACCACCCGTTACCCACTCTCTTCACTGGGTATTTCATAATGTTGTATGAATATACAAGGTGTGACAACACACACAAAACGAGACTAAGTGTGTAGCTTGAAAAAGTGGAGTTGGCAACAGCTGTTTTAGTGACGTCTTCCCTCGCACCTCCTATATCCATATATCAAGATTCACCTTAATCGACCACTCCAATTGGGAGTACTGCGTCCTTGAGTGAACATGTGCAACTGCATTCTTCCAGAAAAATGTCGAATCAACATCAAGTTTCTCTTGTGAAACTTCAACCACAAAAATTAAATATTGAGACTTATGGAGATGAAACTTTGTCGCGTGCACATATGTTTGAATGGTGTAAGTGGCTTTCAGAGGAAGGCTCCGTGTGGAAGATGATGAACCTGCTGCGCACTGAAGGTCAGCGATTACAGACCAAAACATTGCCAAAATTCGTGGTCTGAGTGGGTTCCCCCTCACATCAGTGGTCATACTGCTGATCAACATATTGCATTGAAATATTAAAAAGATTTTGAGAAAAAATTAGGGAAAAAATGCCAGAATTGAGGAATGATGAATGACTGTTGCACCAAAACAACGCACCTGTTCAACGGCCCTATCTGTCAAAGTTTCTGACCAACAAAAACATAACTGTAATCAGACATCTTCCTTATTCTTCTGATTTAATCCGTGCGACTTTTTAATTTTTACAATTAAATCTTGTATAAAAGGAACCCATTTTACTTCAGTTGAAGAGTTTCAGGCAGAAACGGAAGAGTCTCTTGAAGGGTCTTCCAAAAGGCTCGTGCAAGGACTGTTAACAGCAATGGTAACATAGAATGCAGAAGTGTGTGAATACTTAAGGAACTACTTTGAAGGTGATACTATCACAGAGAACTGATTCTATAAGTACAATGATTCATTGGACCAGTCTCGTTTCTTTTCTCAGACTCGTATACTGTTTTTATATATATACATATATAAATTATTGATATCTAAGTCTTAGTATTAACCTTTTGATTGTACTAAAAACATTATTATAACTCTCAACCTTCATTTATAAAAAAAGGACAGAGCTTCTAAATAATAATATCTAAAACTAAAGTAGAATTATCTTTTACGCTCCCTCAACCCCCTTCCCCAAAATGGATTTTCGCAAAACCCGTTTTTAGTGGATTTATACTAAACGAAATAAACATACTTGCCAAACTTTAAGTTTAAATCTAATAGTTCAAAAACGGAATTTTTTATCAATAAGCCTCGTAACCCCCTTGAAAGCTGATTTCCGTAAAAATCGTTCTTAGCAGATTTCAGTTCAACAAACGAAACATTTATACTAAATTTTGTTTTTGCAGGTGTAGTAGTTAAAAACGGGTATATATATATTTTTATCTATACACCCCAATAATTCTTTGCTCCCACATAGGACTCAATCTTCATAAAATCCATTCCTAGGGAGTCTCTATCCAGCAAAAGGAATATGCTTACCAAATTTTAAATTTATGCGTCTGACAGTTCAAAAACAGGAATTTTTATTTATATCCCCCCTTAATCCCTTCCAACCCTTTGAGAGATGATTTTTGCAAAACCCCTTCTTAGAGAAATTCTAGTCCTGTAAAGAACACGCCTTCCAAATTTCAAGTCTGCAGGTGTAATGATTCAAAAATGGGAATATATTTATTTCCAACGCCTTAACTCCTCGCAATCCACCTTAGATTTTGATTTTTGCAAAACCCGTTATGTGAGGACCTTTACTTCACGAAAAGAACCTGTCTGACAAATTTCAAGTCTGCAGCTCTCATAGCAGAAAACCAGGAATATATGTTTATCGTGCCTCTCATCCCTCGCTACCCCCAGATAATCCATTTCTTCAAAATTCTTTTTGTAGCAAATCTCTGTTCCTTAAAAATAACATGCATGTCAAACTTCTCGTCTGTAGGTCTTTATAATTCAAAAACGGTAATATATTTTTCAACAACGTCCCTTAACCATTCGACCCTCCCCGTCCATAGGAATTGGTCCTTGCAAAACCTCTTTTGTATCGGATCTTTACTTCATGAAAAAACCTGTTCGCCAAATGTCAAGTCTGTAAGCATAATAGTTCAAAAACGGGAATATATCTATCTCCAACTCCCCTTAATCCTTGTAACCCCCCTTAGAATTCGATTTTCGTAAAAACCCTTTTGTAGCGGATCTCTACTCTATGAAAGGAATATGGTTATAGAATTTCAAGACTGTAAGTCTAATAATTTAAAACTGGAAATAATTATCTATAACGCCCCTTAAGCCCCCGTAACGCCATTTGGCGGTCGAATTTCATTAAACTCATTTTGTAGTGGATATCTACTCAATGAAAGGAATCTGCTTACCAGAATTCAAGATTCTACGTCTAATAGTTACACAATTTCAAGTCTGTAGGTTTAATTGTACCGGAGATATCGTGATTAGTCAGTGATATATACGTGAATCTTTACATACACGGTTATTGTAACGACAGTTTTAAAACACTATAAAAAGAATTACTGACCAGAATGACGTCAAGTTGGAGAGGAAAACTATTGAAGAAGGGGGAAAGCGTATGGTATAAAAAAGAGTGTGTGCGCTTATGACCACACGATAAAAGTGAAAACTCCAAATTTTGTAATGCTATTTCAGGGATTATTTAGAAAAATAAAAAACAAGGGAATTTTAGTAGTCATATAAAAATTATTTATTCATATGTCTGTACTCATAAAATAATATTTTTTACGAAATGCACAATCATATTTGTGAATTAATTGTATTCTAAGAAGGAAAGAATAGGTTTATGGTAGCTGAAATAGGTTATAAATTCTTTAGATTCAAAATTATTTAAATATCTAAAAAGAAACTCCGTCAAGCATTGTTCTGTACTTTGTCGTGCTTTCATTTGGATCATTTGACGTAATTAAATTGAATTTTGATTTTAAAAAATCTACTTAAGTCTTTGATTTGTCTTTTGAAAAATCTACATTAAAATCCATATTTAAAATAATAGGCACTTTGTTCCAGAAGAGAGTTGATCCGGCTTTTTTTTTCAGCGTAGGCAACAAAGTTTTTGTGAATGAATTCGATAATTTTCTCTACACTTTGATTTGGTGAAAATATAAATAGTAACCATTAGAATTATTTGCCCATTTTCTGCTCTACATTTCGTTGCACAAATTTCTCCGATACATGACTCATTAAACCCAAATGATTCAGAAGTATTTGATGCTGCATCCGTTTCTGAAGTGACATAAGTTGTCGTAACTCCTCTTATTTTTTATATATAGCAAATCTACCAGCTCTGTGATTGTATCTTTGGAATTCAGCAATACAATGAAAATTTGGAACATCTATATTTTCTGCTGTATTTATCCAAGTTTCTGTTAAAAGCAATATAGTTACATGTTGCATAACACTGTCATCGAGATCCAAAGAATGTGCACGTAAACTTTGATAATTCAAAGAATATATTGGTATTCCTTTTGTGGAAATGAAGTTTTTGAGGATATCTATGTGATTGTTTTAAATTTGTTTTGTGATAACCTTTTGAATTCATTTTCTAGATCTCTGAGAGATATAGATTATCTTAAGAAGAATGGAGAATCCATGAAGAATTTTGGATCGGAATTTTCCGTAACAATGTAAAGTCCTTCAAGACTTGTTGCTCTTGATAATCGCAACATATACCAATAGTTGAGAATGTGTTTTCTTATACTTATAACAAGCCTTGAAGGACTTTACATTGTTACAAAAAATTCCGATCTATTGTTACGAGCGTTACAAATCCGGGTGTAACAATGCTTGGCTTCTTAAAATGCATCATTTAAGTTCATTCCCCAGCAAAACGCGCCTAAAGAAGCTATCCCTTCAGAAACATAGTTCCAAATTTTAGCAATAGATGGCACAGTAAACATTATAATTGAAAAGGGTTCGATTATAAATGACAATGAATCGTAAAACAACAGCTAAGGTGTAAGTTACACGTTAAGCCGTGTAGTGTTCAGTGATGAGTTACGTAAGCCCACACACCATGGCAAAGTCATACTACATTGGATGGAAAAAATCGGTTTTAACTTGCCCGAGGCCAAAAAGCGCATAAAAAGAGTCAATCATATCGGTTTTAAGTTTAGTGGTACTGTAGGGAAACATGTTCAATATGTTGTCCATCGCTGTCTGCAACAAGTTTAAATCGATAAACAGCATGTTCTACAACGAAGTATCTCCGGAGTTACGTTCATAATGTGATGTGTAATGCATGACTTCAATTCAGCTAAGTGTACAATTGGAGCACTGAACACAACATCTTTCAGATAGCCCCACAGTCAGAAGTTACATGGATTAAGATCAGGCGATCGGGGCTGTCAGGCTGGAGGGAAATGGTGGCTGATACCTCTAGCATTTCCCAAATGCCCTTTAAGCAGCTGCTTCACTGGATTTGTGCTGTGAGGAGGAGCACCATCTTGCATAAAAATGATCCTATCCATACAGCCACGTTGTTGAAGATCTAGAATGATGTGGTTGCGCAAAAGACACTCATAGTGCTAACCAATGACGGTAACAGTAACAGGACCAAAAGCACCCTTCTCTTTGAAAAAGTAGGGCCCTAAAATAATTGATGACGTAAACCTGCACCACACAGTGACCTTTTCAGGATGAAGTGGCACTGGTTGAGTTGCGGGTGGATTCTCTGCTGTCCTTATTCGGCAATTCTGTGAATTGACATATCCTGTCAGATGGAAATGGGCTTCGTCTAAGGACAAAATTTTCCACGAGCAAGAAATTTTAAAGCAAAAGTCTGTCTTGTTGGCACGTCAGAAGGAAGTCACTCCGGTACATGGCTAATTTTGTATGGATGCATGATGTTTCGTAGAATTTTATGCCTCGCGCTCACAGGCCTGTCCAGTGTTTGGGCAATTCCCCGAGCACTACACGGTTGCAAACCACCGCTTAACTCCTTCTGTACTGCTGTGGCCACTTCTTCAACTACCGTCGAATTAATTCTTTTCCTCCATCCACCAGATTGCACTTGAAAGAACCTGTCTTTCGGAATTTTTAAATCATTTTTTCCATACCTTGCGCAGTCATCGGACTAACGCCTTCCTTCATAATCTAGAGCATCCGGAACTTCGGCAGAGTTATTGGTGCTGTAAAGGCCTGAAAAACTAAACACTCAAGAACGGAAGAGCTAGCTTTTTTGGTGAGAGGAGCAACAAGAACGCTAAGTTCAGTTAGTACCGAATGGCAACATGAAAGGGAAGAAGAAGAGAGAAAAAAGGCGGGACGAGAACTTTGTGAGAATGTCGGAATATATAGTTTTAAGAATTTAATTGTTTCGTTAAAGTTTTTAATATGTGTATGTAAACGTGTGAGAAAATAATAAACCAATTTTGGTTAAACAGCTTCATATTGTGAAAATAAACCCTACGCTACCAGCATTGTTACCATTATGTTACAGAGCACAGTCATTATTCTTGTAAAAAAGCTTTACAAGGAAAGCTCGGTCCTTCAACGGGACAGTCATGGCGAAATTCTTAGACAAAAAATGAGGAAAAATGAGGTATTTTTATAACAATTGAAATGAGTAGGGCCCATGGTAGGTATATTCATTTACGTATTCTGACGCTTACAGCGCCATCTGTTGATAAAATTTGGAACTATCTTGTTTTTTATGCCCCCCTGCTCTTTCTCTTTTCTTCAATAATATTCCGTTCAAATTTGAAGTTATTCTGATCAGTGGCTCATTTTTATAGCATTTTGAAACTTTAACTTTAATTGTATATAAATACTTGAGAGTCCCTACAAGAAATTTTAGAACCCTATCTTAAACAGATAAAAGAAAAAAAAATCTTAGCGATTAGAAAACACTTAGAGCCTAGAAATTAAAAGTCTGAGATAAACACATTTAAAGTTTTTAAAGGCCTAAAACAAAAACCAATAATGCATGTAAAGCTCTAATTTTTTAATATGTTTTTTCAAATTCATATTCTACATCGAAACACTTCTTTAATTATTTATGGCTGGAGAAAAGTTTTTTTAATTTAAAATATTTTTTTGCATAATATTGATAGCATTTGTTACAACGGCATATTATTCAGTTTATCTGAACTTAATATTTTCACAAAATGCTTAAACACAAAACATTTATACTCAACATAATAATGATACAAATTTAAACCAGAATTACACAAGTTTGTAGATAATATCAAATATTTTCTCAGTTTTAAATAGGAGCAGTTTACCAAGCTAAAGTTTCTGTTGTGTGACTTTAAAATACTGTAATAAAGTACTACAATATATTAACTCTAATATAGTTTGGTACATATCATGGAAATTTTCAGTTTTTTCTGCAATACTTGAATTCAGGACAATCTTATTCTGAAGTCTCATTGTAGTATTAGCTGAAAGCTGGATTTTAGATATATCATTTCCAGTATTATTCCATCTCTTCCATGTATTATTTCTCAATGCAGTCTGAGTTCGCTTTGACAGGGGAATTTTCTCAACATAACAAATTAATGAAAACAAAATAAAAAGCTTCTGAGTTACAATAACTATGAGTAAAAATATATATTAATCTTGAAATCAATCTTAATTAACTATGAGCGAAATCAAAACTTAAGCAAACAGAAAGGAATTTAGTAATAAAAATTGCAGTTAATTATTTCACACTAAAAAATTGTGTTCAAAAATAGTTTTAATTAATTCAATCTAAAAATTCAAAAATGCTTTAAAATGAATAGAATCACATGAGTCAGAAAACTTCAAACATCTTAAAAACTAATTGGTTTTCAGATCTGAAATTTTGGGGTTAGCTTTCCAAATTTATGAGCAATGGAAAAAGGGAATTCTTTTTAATTGTATTTGTTATTTATAGGATAATATTATACCTTAAACTATTTTTAAAGCTAAGTAAAATATAAACTATATTGATAAATGTGTTTAACATGAATTTATAAGTATTCCAAAATAAAGATAATAAAAAAAAAGGTAATTTAGGGGATATTATAAGAATTTCATTATGAGGCATCTAAATAATTATTTATTTTTTTACGATCACATTTCTTCTTTTCTTAGTCCATAAAAATTAATCATATCCTATTTTATCAGAGAATTTAGGAAAAAAGTTGAATTAAATACATAGCGAACCTTTGATAAATTTTAAAAAATTGTTAGGTTACTGCTGTATCGCACGCTATACTTCTCAGACTGGAATGTAGATACCGCCACGTAATAGAAATGTTTGTAACAATAGCATAAACTTGCAACACACTGCCTTTACCGTCAGAGAGGTCTTGTATTCTAATAAATAAGGTTATCCCACCTCGCTGTCCAATTCTGTATTATATATTTAAGATAAATAGCTTTAGTTTCCTCCTCTGTTGTAAAGTCTAAGTATCCATCTTTTGTAACTGCGTTTTTTATTTGTTGTTTTATGTTATTAAGCGTATTTTTTTACATCAGGATTTTGTTCATTACTTTTAGTCTTAACCCAGTAATAACATAAATAACGGTTACATTGCTTATTTATTGCAACTGTAGATTTGATGTGCAACAAAATAATGCCAAGAACTTTAAAACACTTCTTTGTCAACCTTGGCTATTATATCTATCTTATATCGAACCTTTGAAAAATATAATCTTCAACCATTCATTAGTATTTGAGGTATGACTTATTTTAATGGGAAATATTATAAAATCTAAAGATCGCAGGGCACAATTTCTTATTTGCCCCTCAAGATCAGTAACAACTTGGGTAAAAACTTTCAAATAGAAAGGAAGGGATGTATTTGGATAAAACGTTCGTAATTAGTACACATTATATACAATAAGCAATTTTCTCTTGAGAGTAACACAATAAAAATTTATCCGAAATTTAAACTTTTCGAATAAAACTTTTTATCAACAACTTAGTTATTGATGAATGAAGATCCATTTTCTCCCATTATTCCAATTTTTTAAAAAAAAATTAATTTATATAATTAGGATTATGAGCTAACATGAAAAATGATAATAGGGACACAACAATTTTAATAACTGTTATCCACAAAATACGGTTTAAAGAATATTTCACTTTCTGAACTCGTTTACTCATGCACATTAATCCAGTGCTTCTCAAACTTTAAATACTGGCACCCCCCTTTTCAATCACAATTTTTATCGCGCCCCCTTTATACATTAATAATATACTGAATGCAATAATAATGCCTTGACGCTAAAGCTACAATAAGCGATCTTTAATTATAAAAACCATACAAATTAATAACATAAGTATAAATTTTGTATACGTTACTTTAAGCAAAAAAAAAAAAAAATTAAGTAATAGGATAATTATGTTATTTTTCCTTTCTCTAATTTTTAAATTGAACATATTGCAAAATGCGGCGGCTGCTTTGAAGACAAAATATAGATATCATTTAAATATAGAAAAAGAACTCAGAGAGTCAATTTCTAATCATAAGCATTTATTATAAAAAACTTAGCTTCAAAGACAAGCCCAATTCTTAATTTAGTATTAATTAATTGGTTATAAAATACTCTGTCAGCACACACACCCCTTTGATACATTAAAAGTATACCGCTGAAGTTCCGCTCTTTGCACGAGTTCATTTATAAGAAAATAAAACATTATTGATATAATAGCTGAATTGTAAGGAAGTAAACCAAGTGCGCGACAATGTTTACAAAAATGTAAAATGATTTTTAAAATGATTGCTCTAATTATAATTAATTTTAAGCGAATTGTAATTTTAAGCCTCACAGAATTAGCATATATAATTGACGTTAAGTAATGAACAATAATATAAAATTCCGATGAAGAATAATTGTATTATTTTTAATATTTAAAGCGAAAAGACTTTTACCCGGGAGCAGGCGCGCACTCGATACGGTCGAGCGGGGTATTGAGTCACCGGAATCCTTTTTTTTTATAATTATTTTATTGTACACGATACAAATCGAGATTCCAGTGAATAATTTAATTAAGAGAAAGTAAACTTACCTACTTTCAAGAACTTTTAAATTTTTCTTTGGTAACAAATAAACAGTTTTGCCAGAATTAACTATTTCATGATCTGTGTGTCCCGCGCGACCACTTCCGGGTAAAAAGTGTATGTAGTGTATGTTCATTATGTATGTTACTGCTAAAAAATGTTTTTCGTTATGCTTTATATGTTTGAGAATACTCATAAAAATAAGTCTTGGCCAAGTAATCATTCAAAGTGCTCTCCGTGGTTTTCCAAATCTCATAAAACTCTTTTGCATGGAAAAGAGCGCAACAGAGAAATACATTACTTACAACTTCCTTGAATGAGAAACAAACACATAAGAGAGGGTTAATAATTTACTGTACCATTAACGTAGAAGGTCAAACAGATTATAAGCAAAAACAGATTACAGCTATAATGTGCAGTATTTCAAAAATAATCACAGTGATGAATTTTTTATGTTCCTAAATTTTTTCGATACCGGGTCTGGGATTTGTTTTTTCTCTGAAAGAGTAGTATGTTAGATTTAAAAAGAAAACTTAATAAAAAATCTCTCATCATGGGATTATAGCAAATCAAATAAAATATTTTTTATTTGGTTTTATTGGATCAAAGATAGCTAATTAGGTATTGGAAAAAGTTTTTATTTTTGAGAGAGAGATGACTTATATCGCCTATAAATTATATCAGAGTAAAAGTGCATTTTTTATTATGTTTGAAAGTATTTTGTTTTAATTCATTCCAGTAAATTAAATATTCTTTAAATCTTTTATTTTCGATATGCTCGCGCCCCCCTCGTAAGGTTATCGCGCCTCCCAGAGGGGCGCGCCCCACAGTTTGAGAAACACTGCATTAACCCTTTTGAGAGCACAAAGCTAAAATACACTTTTCTGTGATAAAGTAATTGATAAATGTAATATTCTATTCTACTTTTTACTTTTCTGTAGAATAACGTGTTACGATGGATACATGGTAACACGAAGATAAAAAGTATTTTATCTAGTAACAAACAACATTAAAGTTCATTTACTATTTTATGAGATGCGCAATATCATTTTGAATAAAATCAACAACATCCTGAAACACGCATTAGAGAAATTTAATATATTTCTCCAACCCAACTTACTTATCGCCAAAGTGGTGACTAACGGACATTCAAAGCGATGTTTCTAAAGTAAACAAATTGAATCATTTTGAATTAAATTCTACATCCAGCGAGTGATAAATCATATTTTTATTACTTTCTATTTCACAACGTTCTACATATTAGCGATCATGAATCAAACTAGCGAAAGTCAAAGTCATGAGAACATTACTGCAGAATCATGCGTAGCAGTTAAACCGCCTCCGTTTTGGTGAAATAAGCCATATTTGTGTTTTTTTTCCAACTGGAAGCTCAGTTTGACGCAACAAGCAAAGTCGTCAGACCACTTGACGCAGCAAAGTCGTCAGACTCACTTGACGCAGCAAAGTCGTCAGACTCACTTGACGTCAAAGCGCCAGACTCCGACGCACAAACTCGTCGACTATCTGCGCAGCAAAGTCGTCAGACTCACTCTGACGCACAAAGTCGCGACTCACTTGACGCAACAGTGTAACTCGTACTGGTCCGCCATATCAACAACACTCGTTCTGGCTGCAGTTGCAACATCTAGACGATTCATTAACCACGTTCACCCTGTTGTCACTGGTGGGAAGTACTGTGTGCATGAACTGAAGCTAACTAATTTAACTGATTTCTTTAGTTGTCGCTTTGGACACTTATGATTATTCAATACTTTTTACTTGTAGAATATCGTGTTACCATGTATCTCATGTATTTTTATCTAGTAACAAACAACATTAAAGTTCATTTACTATTTTATGAGATGCGCAACATCGTTTTGACTAAAATCAACAACATCCTGAACACGCATTAGAGAAATTTAATATCTTTTTCCAACCCAACTTACTTATCGCCAAAAAAATTCTCTAAAATAAGTAAATCCTTCACAAACACTGTCAAGGTCATTTTATTGTATTCCAAAGCCTTCGGAATAATTTTATGGATAGCAGTAAATAAAAAAGATCGTATTTCGGAAAGACGTATAGATACGTCTTGACAATTAACGCACTGGCTAAGCGAGACGTTTATATACACCGACGGCACTTAGAAGTAAAAGTCGTATGTACTTTTAGCATCAGAGTATCGTATTATCGAATTTAATACATTGTTATTGTATGGAGGGGGGCTCAATGAAAATTATGATTGAATTTTGGGTCGCAAGTATTGAAAGTTTGATAAGCACTACTCTAGTGACATTACTCAATAGTTGTCATTACTGCTGTGGAAGGGAAAAAGAACGAACCCACCTGCTTCCGCCAACGGATTTTACACTCACATAAAATTACAGTGCAATCATTTATAGGTTTCATGCAAAATTAAATAGTTTCGCGTGTTAAATCTTAAGTAAGACAACTAAAACGTAACAAAAATCTCAATTTGAAGTATCAGGTAGCTGTACTTAAATTATAAATGGATTGTTTGCACTTTTGTTTGAACCACAAACAAATAACACAGCCACCACAAACACACAAACAAATAACACAGCCGCCATGGCGCTTGAGCATTACCAACACCGCAATGAAAATGCACAAATTCAAAACTATTACGTGTGATAAGGGTATTTGATTAAGTGTACCCATATTTGTGTCAAGTTAAGCCTCTCTCTATATATATTATAATAAAGGCAATAGCATTAATATATATTTGTATTAAATGTTACGATTTGTTTTGAAACAGTGGAATCTTAAGGCGGTTTCTTCTTTTTCAGAAACATGCTTAAATTCTAATTTGCATTTTTCTAAGGGTTTTCTCATTAGCTGTTTTACTGAACGGTTAATTATAGATTGCATCTTAGAACATGATACTTCGTACAGCAGTAGCATTTTATAATGAAGTATAGCTGATAAAAATAATGGCTGAAAGGTGAATAATTGATGTCTCTCTCGTTGCCTAGAAGGAAATTCGAACGGAAATTTCAGAAGAAATGTTTTAGAAAGCGCTAGAGATTCGGTACGAATTAAAATTTTAAGCATTAAGAACTTTACTCGTGAACTGATTTTAGAAAGGTTTTGAGACTGTACATTTTAACAGAGAGCTTTTATACATCAATAGAATATATAAAAGGAATTTTAAAGAAGATAAAAGAGATGAGAGAGAGAGAGAAAAAAAATTGTTTTATGGAGCTGTATTCGTACGATGTAATGGAATCATGAAAGAAAAAACCAGCTTTAATACAAAAAAAGGCATTATATTTAGAAGATGTAATGCTAAAAATCGTAATCACTTTAAAAAAAGTATAAGGTATTTGTTTGGTATTTAAAATCAAAGTAAATATAACTGATGTAAATCTTATTTTGTTTGATTTGTTTTGTTTATATTTGGTAACATAAAGAGAGTTTAAAACATCGTTTTATTTATATATTTTGTGAATTTCCGGAAAATACGTAAATGGAGTGGTATTTAAGAGAAGCACTGCAAACCTTTTTGAAGTTTAGAATAAAATAGTATTTATTAAAATATAAAAAAAAGATACTCAGGAAACATAATTTATTAAGTCATGATGATAGACTTTTTAATGTTGAATAATGTTTAAATCATGAGGACGATTCGTGAATTCGTGACGATTCTCTTTATAAAGTCTCACTTTCTTTTGGCATGTCATATTGCACTTGGCAGAACTTGAGAGTTCTCAGAATAAAACGTGTACTAGCAGCCTAAGTTGTTGAAATTTATTTTAAAAAATCACCCTTGCAAAGAATGGACCTATTATTTAATTTTTATTGTTTCTTCATTATTGATTACATTATTTCTTATTTATTTTGTTTGTTGGTTATGTTTCTTTTAATTTAGTATAATATATGCTGCTTCATTGTTGGTTAAATTACTTCTAACTTATAATAAACATATACTGCTTCATTGTTGATTATATTATTTCTAAATTAAAATAAACATGTTTCATTGTTGATTACATACGTCTCATAACTTACTGTAAACGTATACTGCTTCATTGTTGGGATTACGTTGCTTCTCTTATACGAGTATACTACAAACTTAGGCTGTTTTCATTGTTTATTACATTACTTCTAATTTATTATAAACATATTGTTACATTGATCGGGGTTCGAGGATTTTATGCAAAACAGTCACAAAGAAAAATAACAGTTCTTTAACAGCGATGCGAATTTATTGTCGAAATTCCAATCTGTGAAGTGCAGGATTCAGCAGCAATATTCACAGAATAAATCCCAGAAGGTCTCTTCACACCTTCCACAACACTCAAATACAATTATCAGTGTTTAAAATGCAAGTACTTAAAGGATTATTCACACACAAGCACAGCCGAGCTAATGAGTTACCTCTAGTCAAAACAATGCTCACTAATCGCTGGTTGAATCAAGACTGACTCTTGGCGGCGAGCACCGCTCTATTTATTAGACCCGGCGGAAATTTCCAAAAAAAATTCCGCATGCGTCATACAGCGTGAAATTAGAAGACCTCTCCACAAATTTCTAGAAGAATCCAAAGGGCCCCGAACTCGCCCAAATGGGCCCAATGTGGCCAATTTGGTGGCCAAAAATGATGCCAACCTGGCTCTATCGCCAAGATTTCGCCAAGTTCCCCTGAATCGCCATTGTAACGTAAGGGCTTGTGAATATTACAATTTTAACATAAAATAAATATAACATAGAGTAATATAAATGCATTACATATCCAAATACAAATTATTTACACAAAATTCGTAACAATATGTTACAGTATTTTTGAGTACATTACTTCTTCTGTACTTTAATAAGCATATGCCATCCATTCTTGATCACATTATTTCTCTTAATTTAATTTATATACATATTCTACTTCATTGTTGATTAAATTTTTTCTTCTAATTTATTATAAAAATATGCTGCATTATTTTTGATTACGTTACGTGTAAACAGTTTAAGTATTTGTTTTGAAAAACATAAGGTTTTACTAAAATAAAATAGTCCTTGATGCGTCTCAAGGTTTTCGTAATACTATCAAATATTTCTTTATAATGTACTCTAAATCATAAAATACTATTTAATCAATGATCAAATCTATAATAATTAACAATACAAACCTTTTTTAAGTTATTTTCCCTTTAAAAACCAGTGTTTCTAAAAACTGTGGGCGAGATATCGAAAAAAAAAAAGGATAAAAAAAATTAATTTACTAGAATGAAGTAAAACAAAATACTTTCTGATACAATAAAAAAATACAGATTTACATTGATATGATTTATATGTATCATCAGATGAAAAAAGGTCATAAAAAATAAAAGATTCTACTTTGAACGCTCATTAGCTATCTTTGATCCTATAACTAAATAAAAAAAATATTTTGTTTGCTTTGCTGTAATCCTACGAGGAGAGATTTTTTATTACGTTTCTTTTAACATAAAATATTACTTTTGCTAACTTTCGAACTTTTTTGTATGGTTATCTTCATCCCTTTTTAGGAAGTTGTAAATTATATAATTCTGTTGCGCTTTTTCACAATGTAAAAAAGTTTTATGATACATGGATAGCATTTTGAGCACTTTTGAAGGATTAATTGGCCAAGATTTTTTATGAGTATACTGAAACATATAATACAAAAATCGAATTTGGAAAAAATGTTTATTTCTACCAATGACCTTGGACAGATTCTCTCCAAAATGTCAGTCTTAATGGGAGCTAAAATGAATTGATCACATATCTCCTTTTTGGGAGTGGGGAAACGTTTTTAGAATCTTAGTGTACTCTTGTTTAGATCAAGTTCCCGGTTGACCACTTTTTGTTCAAAAAAATTTTCTTGAAATGCTGCATTTTCCAATGAATAACTTAAAGGGGTTTTTAAATTTTGATGTTGTACGACTGGGTTATGGTTTACAAATGTAAATGAGCTGAATATAAAAAAAGAATTGGGCATCTGTGATCTCTCTGAAAGGAAATTGAAGCTGATCAAACAAGGGAAACACTTGCTGAAATAATGCATATTAATCATGTTAGCGAAAGTAAATTTGTGAAAAGCAATAAACATGAAACGAAAGGAAAATTTTCAATAGCTACATTAAGAACTTTATCAAGAAAATATGAAGCCAAAAGTGTACCGCAAAATGCACTTCACCCTTTCAATAAGACACAAGCAAGAAAAAGTTCAACAGGATATTTGTCGATCATCAAAGGACATTAAAACTACAATAATGTGAACAAAAATGTGACAGTTTTGCTTGCAAATAACTTTTCTGTAATGTTAACGAAATGTGTCTGTGATTTGTGTCCTTTATTAAGGTCACGCACATTTGGAACAATTTAGTTTAGTTTTATTGGATATTTTCTCAAATTATGAAAGACAAAGTGAAAAATCCTTGAAATAGGTCAGTATATTTTCTCTTAGTTAATTTATTCACTGAAATTATGATTTTTATCTTGTAAATTGAAAATAATTATAAAAAAAAAGAATTGGGGTGCATCACTCCCCGCGACCATTAGCGTTAGTATCGAGTGCACACCTGTTCTCGGGCTAAAACATTTTGAAGTTTCTCGCTTTAAATATTAAAAAAATAACACAATTGTGATTCATTGGGAATTTTATATTCTTTTTTTATTACTTAACATTTATTCTAAATGCTAATTCTGCGCGAGGCTTAAAATTACAGTTCGTTCAAAACCGTTTATAATATGAGTATTTATTTCAGTAGCGCACACAGGAATTTTTCAAGGGGGGTCCGGGGTCGAAAGTTCACCAATCTTCTATCATGCTCCTTTTGATTTTGTCGATTTTCGGGAACAAAACACAGTAAAAAACTAATTACTGAATAAATAATTAGCACTAATTAATAAAATTAATCATTAATAACAAATACTTAAGTTACATTTTACGTACTATATACTTAAAATTATAATCGATCGGAAAAAATCAAGGGGTTTGGGGAGGGGTCCGACCCCCTTTGGTGCGCCACTGATTTATTTCAATAAATCATTTTACATTTTGTATACATTGTCATGCACTTGGTTTTACTCCCCCTTACAATTAAGTTTATTATATCAAGAATAATGTATTATCATTTTTAAAAAAATAAACTCGTGTTAAGAGTGGGTATTTCCCAGCAGATAAGAACAAATTTAATAATTATTAGTGACTTCCATGGGCTTGTCTTGCAGAGCTAAGTTTTTCAAAGGAAGGCTAAAAATTAGAAAGTGACACTCAGAGATATTTTTTGATATTTAGCTCAGATCTATATTTAGCCTTCAAAGTAGTCATCGCAGAAAATCCGGATTCACAAAGGTATGATGTTAAAAATGGTAATAGTATACGAAATGATTTTGTTTTCTCAGTGTAAAAAAATTCAGCATCCCCTATCCAGAATTCAAAGAGTGATTTATTACAATATTGCCCTTTAATTTCGTCACTGGTGAAATCTATGAAGATATCTTTTCGGCAGTTGAGAGCCCTTCTGATGTTTGAAACGGATCCCTAACCCATTTTAACTTTATCAATTTACCCTCGTCTTACTCGTTGATGTTTTTATTATCGTCGAATGCTCGCTGGATTTAAAATATATCTATGATTTTTTTTTTAATCCACTGCCGTAAATACTTAATACCGTGAATTACAATTAACGCGTGAATTATGAAAATGTACATTCAAGAAAATTCGGAGCAAATTGATTCGGCCAAGACTGACTAGAATGTACGAGGTACAGCATTTTTACATTTTTTTGTGCAGACGTCTGTTGGGTTGCCTAGACTCACGTGAACGTTCGCGAGAATGCTAGATGTAATGGATATGATAAAGACAACATAGATTAGGCTATTTTTTTAAAGACATTTTTTACTTTTAGAAATGGATTCCCTTTAAGGAAATAAATCTTTAATTAAATATTATTTCTCAATCTGTTTCAGTTTAAAAATTAGAGAAAAAAAAAGTAATATAATTAACCTATTACTTAAAAGCACTTACTTAAAATATATATTACTTTTAAGAGTAACATAATATAAAAATTTAATACTTATCTTATTAATTTGTACGGTTTATAATTAAGATCATATTAAAGCTTTAGCGTCAAAGTACATTTTTATTGCATTCAATATATTATTATTATTATTAATTGCCAGTATTGAAAGTTTGAGAAGCACTGAAATAGTGTGTTTCATTTTTTTATAAATGAACTCGTGCAAAGAGCGGGTACTTCAGCCAGTATACTTTTAATGTTTCAGTGTGTGTGTTGCACAGAGTATTTTATAACTTATTAATTAATACTGAATTAAGAACAAGTTTAATATAAGTATTAGTGATTTCCAAGGGCTTGTCTTGCAGAGCAAAGTTTTTCAAAGTTTTTTAGAAATTGACCCTCTGAGTTTTTTTTTCTTCTATATTTAGCTGATATCTATATTTTGTCTTCTAAGCAGCCCCCGCATTTTGCAATATGTTCCAATTTAAAAATTAGAGAAAGGAAAAATAACATAATAATTATCCTATTACTTAATTTATTTTGTTTTTGCTTAAAAGTAACATATACAAAATTTAATACTTATGTTATTAATTTATACGGTTTATAATTAAGATCGCGTATTGTAGCTTGAGCGTCAAAGTGCATTATTATTGCATTCAGTAATTTGTTAATGTATAAGGGGGCGCGATAAAAATTGTGATTGAAAAGG
The DNA here is from genome assembly GCA_019973955.1 of Trichonephila inaurata madagascariensis. Taxonomy (NCBI): domain Eukaryota; kingdom Metazoa; phylum Arthropoda; class Arachnida; order Araneae; family Nephilidae; genus Trichonephila; species Trichonephila inaurata. The sequence continues at coordinate 77,159 of BMAV01012311.1, read as the reverse complement.
GGGCGCCAGTATTGAAAGTTTGAGAAGCACTGCCTTAAACTCTTAACAAGGATATTAACACTGAATCATTTTTGAGCTTGAATAAGTTTCATCAAATACAACTAAATCTAAAAGAAAAAATAAACATTTGTCAAATACATTTTGATTTGTTATTTATCTGAATCCTCATGATAAGTTTATTCTGAAAAGCATTATTTAAAATTCTTCACAATAACTAAATGTCTGGATCGTAACATAATATGCTCTCTGCATTCGCTGTACAATTAATCAGTGGCTATTCTGGTATTCCATTTGTTAGTAACACATAACCTGTCTATTTGTCCATCACCTTTGTGGTCTTCGTTCGTTAATTAATTCGATAAATTCCATTTATTAGCTCCACGTAAGAGGATATTGTCCATTCCTGCTAATTTTGACTTTCGTAAATTCTTTGTGTACGAGTTTTACGATCCATCCTTTAATTAAATCCATTTATTCGATATTTGAATGACATTTCATTAAAATTAGATATTTAGGAACCTTTTGTGGTGAGTAATAGTTGCTTGCTATAAATATAATGTGCGAAAGATATAATTATTAGAATATGAATTTCTATGATAATTGAATTTTTTGTTAGTTTTGCATTGTATTATTTTGTCTTAATCTTTTCTGCCCACCGGATAACTAATAAATTTATTGGATTCCTGTATCATATTGTCATTAAATTCCACCATTGTATTATATTGTTACGAATTTTGTATAAAATAGTATAAATAATTTGTATTTGGATGTATAATGCACTTATATTACTCTATGTTATATTTATTTTATGTTAAAGTAATATTCGAAACAACGTGGTCTCTTATGTTATAATGGCAATTCATTGGGAACTTTGCGATATCTTGGCAATAGAGCCAAGTTGGAATCATTTTTGGTGACCAAGTTGGCGACTTGACGACCATGTTGGCGACCATTTTTGGAGAGTTCGGGACCCTATGGATTATTCTAGAAATTAGTGGAGTAGTTTCTAGAAATAGTGGTCTAATTTCAAGACCTATGACACAAGTGGATCTTTCTCGATTGATCCACGAGGCATATAAATAGAGAGATGCTCGTTAAAAGTCAGTTAGTATGGTTTTAACTAGGAATAGTAGACTTGCCTTGTCCGTGATTACCGATTAATTCCACTGTTTAATTGGACGCCCGGTGCTTGTGAATTATCTTTTACATACGTGTATTTTAGACACTGATAATCGTGTCTGAGCAATGTTGAAGGTGTAAAGACCTTCGGAGATTTATTCTGCGAATATTGCTGCTGAATCTTGTATTTCGAGGATTGGATTTTCGGCAACAAATTATTATCATCGCTCTTGTTCTTTGTGACTGATTTGCATAAAATCCTAGAACCCCGATCAATGTAACAATATTGTTGAACTACGGCTTGTTGCATAAATTCATAAAATTTGAAAAGAATCATTCTGTAAATTTATGTACAGCATTAGCATAAATGATTTGTTCATTTTAAAAAACTATACATTCAACAGTATTACACGTCCACACGTGAAAGATATATATAAAGAACCAAAAAATCACGAGGTTTATACACCTTCTACAAATGTCTAATATGTGTTCCTATGGTGACGTGAAACAAGGCCAGACGATATTCGAGCTCATTCCATACATTTTGAAGCATGGTCTTGTCAGTTGTCTACACTATGGCACTAATGCGTTATTTGAGCTCGACTAAGGATTGCTGTAATGTTGATACATAAACAATGTCTTTAACATACCTCCAGGAAGAAGTAGCAGGGTGTTAAATCAGGGGAGGTCAGAGAAATAAAGCTGCTCATTCTCATTAATACGCCGCTTCCAGCGATGTGGTAGTAATCTTTTGGGTATTTACGATCTGGTATGTTCCAATGAAGGGGTGATGAAGTGTAATAAAAAGTACAAACTTCTCGAGTTTGTGATTCTTTTCATATATCTGTCATGTGTGTACATGTAATACATTTTATATTTTTGCCTTTTCAAAACGAAGGAATAACTTATTCTAGCCCTGTATTTTAATTATACTCTCTGTAATATTTATTTTTAAAATAGCAATTTTATAATTAATCCTTTGTTTAAAAGGTAATATTTTAGGAATAATTTTATCGAAAATCGGAAAAGTATGAGGTAAATGTTGTTCCAATTAGTATTTCTTTAGATATCTTTAAAGTGAATGAAAAATTTGTCTATGTCAAAACAATTGAAAAATCGATGTAACTGGTAGAAAAAAAGCAATAATTTAAAATATATCATGAAAATATATACAGTGCAAAGTTATGAATAATAATACAAAGATAAGTGTATTAAAAATAACTATCTAGGAAGAATTTTAACATGCCATTATTGTTTTTAATTCTCTACTTAATAAACTCTATTGTTATATATTTGTTATAAAGTTTTGTGTTAATCATTATTTAAATAAATGGTTAAAACAAATACATCTCCCTTATTTTGCATGCTTCGAAATAATTATACTTTTATTTTTGACCGTATTTAGCTGATCCTATGCTGTGCTTAAAGAATATTGGTCATATTCTTTAAGCACAGCATAGGATAAAATATATCTAGTTATTCTGTTTAAGAATCAACTCAAAGTTTTTGAAATATTTTCAAAATTATCGAAAAAATGCGTGGTTACAGATCACTACTGGGTCCCGACAGCTCTTTCAGTTTTATTCTTGTTTAAATATGGTTCTGTTTTTTGACGTATTATGAAAATAAATATTCAAATAATCTTCTAAGAAGCATAAAAGGAAATGACCATCCACACTTTATGGTATTTATGCACAGATTAAGAAGATTCTCCCTCTCTACTCTTTAAAAAATTTAAAGTTCAATGAGAAAAGTTTCGAAAGTAAATTACCAGAAAATTCAAATGTTTTGTATAATTCTCTCGTTAAATCTCTAGTGACAGGGAATTGAGTTCACACAAAAAAAGAAAGATAATCGCCTCTCTTTGTTTGTGAAATATACAACGCGGCATAAGGAGATTCCATAATGTTTATTTTATGATAAAATAAATTAAAGTTTGGATATTGGAATACCAGTTCACATCAGTGTTATGGTTTCGGTAAACTTATACATAGTTCGAAGTTTTACATTCAGGAGAAATTTGGCTCATTTTTCAAAAGTTCCGATTCCGCACCTAGTCAGAAAATTTATCCAAATACGTTGAGATAAAGATGCACATTAAAATTATACGTACTAATGTTTTAGTAATTTTATTTATATATGAAACATGAAAATGATGAAATTAAGGCTTTCTTCAAATCTCTAAGGGAGATGATCAATTTATGGAAGATGTTAAAATAACGTCTCTTCGAGGTCATTTCTCTGATGTAAGTAATTGATTTGAAGAAATCCCCGATCTGTTTGAGTGAAATGAGGAAATGAATTAGTCGGCATTTGTAGAGCTTTGTTTTCGCTTGTTACCACTCCCTATTAACTCTCCTCTCTCCTCGTCCGTGACAGGCAGCACCGGGCTTCTGACGCGTGAAACATCAAAACAAAATCACCTAAATATCATTTTTTGGTTTCATTTAGTTATATTCTTTGCATTATTATCATTCGATTAATATATAACTTTTGTATGCCTGAAAGTTAGAAACTGGATAAAACTTCAATTGAAAAATATAAACAAATTAGGGAATTAGACCACACCCCTCTTTAAAGATAAAAAAATTTTCATAATAAAGAAAAAGCTATTTTAAAATGGAAAATAATAACTAAAAAAAAAGGTGTTACAAATAAAGCAGAATATTTCTGAAGTACTACATTAATGTGTTACTTTTTTTTTAAATGTTTGAAATTCTACTACAAATATCCTTTTTTTTTAAAAAAAAGGTACCAGCTTTATTATTTAATTATTTTGTTAATTAATTTAGAATAAATAATTTGTAACCCAATGAGTATTGTAATATTAATTACTCTACTTTTAATAAAGCACCCTATTTGCTAAACGAACACTTTTCAACTCTTGACAATATTATTTCATCATTTCACTGAAACAGGTTAGGTATTTGATCAAATCACTTACTACTTTCCTTAGGAAAATCACTTTACAGAGTTCTTATTTTTACATCTTGCGTGAATTGATCATCTCCCTTAGGGATTTGATGAAAGCTCTGATTTAATCATTTACCTGCGACATAATGTTAAATTTTATAATTACTTATGATTAGGTAAGTATTTCATAAAAATTAACTTTTTTTAAAGTTTCACAAAAACTATTTACAGACATACAACACAGACATTTAAAGACTAATTTTTGTAGACCGACCAATATTTAAGTTGTGATGTATGCTACTCTTAATTTCACCATTATGGGGTTTCAATTCCGATAATTGTTCAGATGTTTTCATTATTGGAATAATGGAATCGGGGGATGAATTAACCGTTTCTATCAAAATACGAAAATTTCACTTTCCTTACTTTGAAATAGATGCCTTGCTGAAGGTTCACTATTTCAATGATATACCCTGAAGATGCATTACATCATGATCACCAGTTTAAAAAGATGTTTAGACCACTTTAAGCTAGCGCTTCGCAAACTTTTAATATGTGTGACCCAATATATATTCAAACCTAATTTTCATCGCGCCCTCTTTCCTTACGATAACAATGTGTTGAGTTTAATAATACTATACTTTGACGCTAAAGTTACCATAAGGCTTTAATTTCTTAAGTGTCACCAGTTATATAAACGTCTTTCTCACTCAAAACGTTAATTGCCCTGGATGTATATATACGTTAATCTGAAGTACAATCTTTTTCATGCCCTGCTATCTATAAAATTATTCCGAAGGCTTTGGAATGCAATAAAAGGACATTGACAGTGCTTGGGAAGGATTTACTTATTTCGGAGATTTTAAATTTTCCCCCCCTCTTTAATAAACCATACGCTCGCCTACGGGGGAAAACGGTGGCCGTTGGGTTTCGAAACCGGCAGTTAAGAGTTTAAATTAGAACGTACGTTAAAAAAGATAAGAGTTAATTTTTGTATATAATTTTATATATAACAAGAGGGGGCCTGGTTATTATTAACTTGTTCTTTTTAGTATTGTTAAATTAGTTATGAAATGCATTGTGCAATATTGATACATTTATAAGTTTATTATATCCCTTTTTAGTGAACCCGCCATTGCAGGTTGACATTCTTTAGTTTTGCTTCTGGTAGCCCGGGAAGAAAACCCCAGAATCCGCGTTGAGTGGGTTTGGAGAAAGTGTAAAGTATCCCCATGAACAGATGATTTTTGGGTCCTATTTTATTTCAGCTGGCAAATGTAGCTAAGTTTTAAACTCAACAAAAAACACGCCTTTTTATTTTCTAAAAAAATTAATATCGATATAATCAAAATTGTTTGGGATACAAATTTCTGTATTAAGGTTTAAATAATTGTAAAATAGAAATAATATTAATTATACTCTTTAATGTTCCCTCTAGGGTCGGGGTTTTTACCCCACGATCGTGGGTTTACTTAGTCACTAGCTGTAAAGGTGTACCCCATTGAATTTTCTTTTTTGTTTAAATAAGATGGGAAATCTACATAAAAAAGAAAAAAAAAATAGTTCATAATTAATACCAAATTTTTTTGGGGGGCATGGATGGATCCCTTTTTTTTTTTCTCTTTTTGAATTAATTTTCTTTTTTCCATACATTTGTTGGGGGGTGTGGCATTTTTATATCCTCTCCACAGGTATCTGCATCCATATCCCCCCCCGTAAAAAAACTGCTTTTTTTATACACACACACACACACACACACACACACACACACACACACACACACACACACACACACACACACACACACACACACACACACACACACACACACACACACACACACACACACACACACACACACACACACACACACACACACACACACACACACACACACACACACACACACACACACACACACACACACACACACACACATATATATATATATTTAAATAATAACATTTTCTGATAGATTTTACTACTTTTCATGGAATACTGTGTTAACCTTTAACCAAAAACTTTTCAGGTGTTTAAAAGAAGAATTCTCACAGAAGAAATTTTTCGATGAATAAATCTGATTGAACTGAGATCAGAACTTAGTGATCTCTCGGATGATGACAATGCTGCGAACAAAACATATGGATTGCGTATACTGGAAGGAAACTCAAGTTCAGATGAGATTGATGAAGAAACACACATAGAGAAATATTTGAAATGGAGAGACAATTTTTGATCATTCTTTAGCATAAAAGTCTCTTGAACACATTCACAACATTGACTTAGCTGTTGCAAATTCTGGGTATCTGTGTGCAAACAAGATGCAATATCAAAAAAAATTCCTCTGAAAATCAAAAAATGTATCGCTTAAAACTTAAGCTAGAGAAGTAAAATTAATAAAGTGAATCGTTATCAGCCTCTCCACCTACTAACAAAAGTATTTTAACTGATGATGAAGATAACAAGTGTTGTAATTCCACTCACAAAAAGATCGAAGCGTTATAATTCACCTGCTATACATGGCTTTTATGGCTTGACATGTATAGCCATTATAATGTGTTGATGGCATTTCAAAGCCTCGCAAGTGCAGATTTGAAAGCTACGAAAGCAATTCGAAAACATTTTGTGAAAAATACAATGTAATTTATACTTGTCAAAAACAAAACAAAAGGTTTTTACAATAAATAAAAAATGAATTAATGAAAGAGTAATTATACATCAATAAATTCCTTATTTGTAACAACTTTAGTTGAATTAAGATTGTTTCTTCTATCAACTTAGAGCTAAAAATGAACAACTCGTAAATTTTCATAGGTGACCTGTTTTACAGATAACGCCCAACCCGCACGATCGTGTGGTTACCGTCTATGTTCCAGGGAGGAAGTGGGAATTTTTCGATTATTTTTTCCGGTGTCATTGGGTTCCATATAATATTAATAACCAGAAGAATTTAATATTTGAAGATAAAAATAATTCGGGTTTTAAAGGGATATCAGTGTAAATGTGTATTTAATTTTTTATTATGTCAGAATCTGTTTTGTTGGTTTACTTTCAGTAAATTAATAACGTCTTTTAAAAAAATGATTTTTGCTTACGACTTTTTATTATGTTCGCCCCTCCCTTTTAGAGTTATCACGCCCCCTCTAGGGATGCACCACACAATTTGAAAAACGCTGCTTTAAGCCTTCAAAACCACAACATCTGGTTAGGCATTGATTTGAAAACGTTCTCATGGAATATTGAGGTATATGGCTGTTTTGAGTTTCCAGGTGCTCACCAAATTGTCTAGCAATTCTCGCATATTGCGATGTGGTAGCTTTGCATCACGAATTTACTTTTCCACGTGTATTCATTTTAAGTGAATACGGAGTTTAAGGCAAGACCACCAGAATGTGTTCTTAGAGCCTCTTCTTGAAGATTTGCCCTTTTGATGGTGCATTATCCTTTGAGGTTAATACCATTAACCATCGGGATGCGATGAACGGGTGTATTTCAGTGGCGCACACAAGGGGAAGGGGTCCTAGGGGTCCGAACCCTCCCAAATATCTTGATTTTTTTCCAATTGATTATAATTATAAGTATATAGAGTACGTAAAGTTTAATTAAGTATTTGTTATTAATGATTAATTTTATTAATTAATGTTAATTATTTATTGAATAATTAGTTTTTTTATTGTGTTTTGTTCCCGAAAATCGACAAAATCAAAAGGAGCATGATACAAGAATGGTGAACTTTCGACCCCTGGAAAATTCCTGTGCGCGCTACTGATGCATTTGGTTTATAATGATGTTTACATAGCACCTAGACGGAGTTTTCTATGGACAGGGCTCCTAATGTATCCCATGAAAACATTGCTGACACCATAATATTGCCTCTCTCGTATCTAGCTAGGCCTGCGGTAGCCGAGTGGTATAGATATCGGATCGTGGCTTGCCTTGTCACTAGTTCGAGCCCAGTACCGCTAAAGACCCGCCGTATAGGGCAGCGATGCACGTTAAATCTGTCGAGAGCTGAAACATCCTCCCGTTGGTGTGGTGTGGTAGTTAGGAGAGGGGGGTGCCAGCTCAGGTGTCGTCCACGTCACTTGACCATGGTTCAAAATTACGTGGTCCGTCGCCAAAAGCCCTCGTGTAGCTGAACAGTGCGACGTTAATATTCAATCAATCAATCAATGTATCCAGCTAAGTATGCATCTGGTGGCAGTGATAATTCTTTTGATCAAACTTGAATAGTCGGACTAAACAACTATTTTCCATTCTTCTATGGTCCAATGTCAATGTTTTACTATCCATAGCAGGCATGTTGGCAATGATGTGCCATCAGTGCTGGAATAAGATGCGGGCTCCAGCTGCATAGGCTGATAGGCAGTATTGCACGCTGACAGTGATTACGGTACGGAGTAATGTAAGTAGAGACACACCGAGTCTGGGTCGCCATTGTTGTAGCTGCTGATGATATCAGCCATTTCCTCAATTTGGTCAAAGGAAACACTGTGTAACAGTCTTTTCTTTTCTCTAGAATCAATGTATCATGGCCGACAAACCACTGGCTGGCGACTTGCGATGTTACCATTCATACACCACCTTCGATAAGTACTCAAAACTGCTCCACGTGAATAGCTTTTTCTGAAATCAATGTTCTCAGGCATTGAGCCATAACGATTTGATCTATATCAAAATCTGATAAATCAGTTGCATTTACTACAATTGCGTCGCTAAGCACTCAGCATGTGGAAAGAAAATGCATGGTTACTTTATATACCAGAATCCCCCGTGTTGTTGTGCTATGGTTTCGCCTCCATACTAGTTCATAGGTCTTGGTGAGGGATCGGTAGACAGCGGACTTTTGAATAAACGGTTGTGCTTTTTATACTTATAGCTCTATATATGTATTTCTACCTGCATGCGTATGCATAAAATTGATTCTATGATACCTTAGTTATCTTGTTTCACTTGTGATGAGTCTGTCCGCTTACCTTTAAAAACTAATCCTCTTGGGAAATATTGGGTCTTTAAAAATTATTATATTATAAAGCTTCCTCCCGAAGAAGAAGACGTGACCATGCAAATTAAGACTCGCATATAAAGGTGAATTTTTCAGGTTAAAAAAGAGAGAGAGGTTAGACTGCTATCGGCGAGCAGTGATTAATTAAACTTGAAGTGAGACGTGGATATTTAGTAGCTGATTATTGTAAATAATGAAGTTGACGATCTGTCAACTAGGAGTTAAACTAGATTGGGTAGCTAAGAAGTAGATGATATCGACAAGACGTAAGTGATCTAATTATTTAAAGTCTTCTCATATTTCGCATACCTCGCTGATTGTTTTCCATATTTGATACTTGGCTGCATCTCTTAATATTGGTTTGTGTTGTTGTTGGTGATGATAATAAATTGAGTTATTTTGAATATGGCTAGTCTTCCTTCCATTTCTCCCACACTCTTAGACGTTGGGTATTTAAAAGTTGTTGTATCATTCCACATTGTTCGAGGAATTTCCCAAGTTTGGCTCTTAAAATCCTTAAGGACTGCATGCGTATTTATGAAACTATTTTTTTTAGATTTGATTTATATTGATTGTGTTTATTTACGTCACACTTTTGAAAAATCTACTCAACGGGTATTGAAAACGAACTTCATAATTTTTAGACTCGTTCAAGGGACAAAGACTATACCTTAACCCTTGTCGAAATTTATAAATACCACCTGCTTTAAATTACATAGAATAACCATTTTTACGAGTATTCTGGAGATTTTTATCAGGAATACTCTTTTAATTCCACTTTTCCAGGATACATGACAGCACGGGTTCTATGATGAGTATTTTAGCGGAGAGGAGAAAAGTTTTAAAACAGAAGTTGCGTTTTTAGCTCCCCATTTGATCTGATTGCCAAGCTTGTTATTTTTGTTCTGCAAAAGTAGTTAAAATCAAAAGGTAAGTGTCTTATCTTTTATATCTTAGTTAAGACTTTAGAAACGATTTGATTATTTATTTTAAGTAAACAGAGTATCAATTGATTTTATAGTTGAATAACTTTGTGGTATTTATAAGTACCGCCACAGAGTATACTGTATGTTAGAAAAAGAACTTGTGTTTATTTTTAAAATTATGCCGTTTTGGTATTTCATTTTAGTTTAAATGATTTATTTTCCTTTTTATTGTTCTTTTAACGTTTACCAAAACGTTTAAAATTAGAATCGAAGTCTTCCATTTTTTTTTTTTGCACACAAATAAAAGAAGTGTATATATGTTTTTAATGTAAAGATTATAATTTTAATCTCTTTGTATGTAACACTGAGATTCAGCAATAATAGGAGGGTTTAAAGGTGCTATAATTTTTTCCCCTGTTCTAAGAACTGTCTAGAAAATAAGTTATAATTTAAAAAACACGCTTTTATAGTGAATTGAACTAAAAAGTTAAAAAGTAATTCTTAATATAAGAATAAAATGATTAACAGAAAACGATGAACTTTAGTGTAAAAATGTAGTACAGCACCGCACGCTTTTACCACACAATAACAATAATTTCTCTTTTTTCATTTTTTAACTCGATTTACAATAAAAGCCTGTTTTTTTTTGTTTTTAAAAATAACACTTATTTTTTGTTGAATTTATCCTTGAGTTTGATATTTGGAGCCAGAATTACGTGGCTGCTGGAATTAGTCAGGATCTTCAATGGATATTAACGGGTTTGAAGGGTATTCTCTCCGCTTACGGGGCCTCGGATGGGTCCCGTATCGTTATATTTCAAAGATTCCATCTCTATAGATACAGGTCTAACTATTAAATGTGTGTTAAGAAGAAATATTAAATGTCAATCTTATTATCAACCTTTAAAACGTATTGCTATAATGTTAATTCCTATCATCACTTCTAAACATATTGCTTTATCAAAATAAAAAAAAATTATTTAGCAGTTAGAACAAAAATTTATCAACTTTTTAACGTATTGCTATAATGTTAATTCGTACCTTCTCTTCTAAACGTATTGCTTTATAAAAATAAAAAAAATATTTAGCAATTAGAACATAAATTATTTTTATTTACATGCATGAATCTTTTTTTTCTTTCTCACATAAAAAAAACCTTTTTTGTTTTTTTTTATATTTATAACAAGCGTTTTCATTTTTAGGGTTGCACCTTTTTTAAGGGTTAGGGTCTTTTAGTCGCCATATCTGGAATTAGTCGCCAAATTTGGAAATAGTATTTCCAATCAGTCGCCAAATCTGAAAACGATATAATGAATTAGTCGCCAAATCTCGAAATACTTAAAATCGTTATTTTTGACGATTTTGATCAGGATAATGGAGCAAAATTTTGAAATTATTGCATTGTCATCGGTCCTTGACAAGTGTGCAAAATTTCTAATTAATCTGACCTTTTAAAGTGGGTAAACCTCGAGTTCAAAGATTCCATTACAAGTGAAATTATAAAAGCATGTTAAAAAGAAGCCCAGTCTTCAAAAGCCTTTGGAGTTATTATCGAACCTACCATCTGAAAGCAGTGATACACTAATAGATGATTCTTCAGATGAAGAATTACCAGTAAATAATGTGCAATAATTCGTATTCAGAAAATGCAGTATTTCCTATTCCAGGATGCAGTGCTTTAAAAAGCATTTAATCGAAACCTTACTCAAAATGCCCAACGTGTAATGTATTTTGTGTGTTTATGAAAAGAAAAACTGTTTCTTTGAATGTCATCGGATTAAGTTTATGTGTAAGAAAAGGTAAATAAGTTTAAAAAATTAAAGAATTTTTAAAAAACAAATATTTTGTGCTGTAAAATATAATTGTCCTCTGGTTATTTAGCATTTTTAAGAGTTAAAACTGCGTTAAAAAGTCATTTGGTCTTTTCGTATTAGAATAATGTTTTAGACCTTTGTGGACAGACAGTACTTTAAAGTACCAATTTAATTAATGAGCTCTAACGAATTAAATTTCCCCAAAGTTGAGGATTTTATTTATGTGTACGCTTTAATGTAAAAAATAGTGATTCAAAAAAAAATTATTGCACGAAAAAAGTTCAGTAAATCATAATGTGGTAGATAAAGGGTTAACTGACATCACTGGCGTAGCTAGTCCTGAGTGAGATCTGTATCAAAGTCCTTTGAGGTGCCCTTCCTAAAAACTCCTTAATTTTTTGGGATATTGTGCTTACACATTTTGGGGCCCTGAAAGCTTGGAGCCCCGTATCACTGATACGGTGTTAGCTACGCCCCTGACTGACTTTCCATTCTCTAAAATTCTAGACCACTTCATGGGCCAATTCTGAGTCTCAGCAGATTAACCGTGTATCAAACCCTTCACAATGCGGGTCTTGATTGACACTAGGAGTCGAACACCCACCTATAGGGTTTCGAAACTTTTACCACTCAGTTACCACGGGCATCCTGATTCATTAAAACCCTTTTTCATGTTATGGGTGTTTACAAGTTTCTTAAAAGTTCGTTAAATAAAAATGTACAATATCGTGCGAAATTAGTTTTACACACCACATCAGGTATTATTAAGTGCTGAGAGATCATAGTTATTTAAAAATAATGGACAGGCAGGCAGGCAGACAAAACATTAAATTAAAAAAAAAAAAACAAGAAGAATTTAGATATTTTATGTTTAAAAAAATGTTTTTCTCAAGTCGAATTCAAATGTACGAAGGAGCATTTAATAGCTATGGGCGAAAGGCAAAACAACAGGTGAACCCTCAAGACACCGATACATTATTTGTTAGTACATTGAGTTCATGCTACTCGGTACTATGACACCCTGTCGAAATTGAAAGAGGCGATCGGAAAAGTGGCTCGGGCTTCTCAGATCTGGCGTTCTATTGTTAGATGACTCGGCGACGGGGCAACGCAAAACCATATTACAACTTTTGGTTGGGAGCGCCTTTCATCATCCGCCATACAGCCCTGATCTCACACCAAGTGACTTTCATCTGTTTCCGACTGAAGAAGAAACTCGCCGGAAGACGCTTTGGAAATAATGCTCAAGTCAAACAAGCCTTTAAACTATTCTTCGGTATACAACGCCCTGAGTTTTTCCTAGAGGGCTTTTTGAAGCTTATCAAGCGGTATGACAAATTCTCAATGTACTTGGTTCTTATGTTGAAAAATGAAGTTATGCCTTTTCTTTAATGTCTCATTCAGCGTTTTGGCTTTCATACTCAACTCTGACCACAGTCTACAGGGAAAACTTATTTTCCGACTAACCCTCGTATGTTGCAACGATTATAAATTTTCTATTGACGAATTTCTTTAAACAGTATATTAAATTGGAAATTAGCATTACTCTTACTAGAAGTATGCGGGTTCTGGAATGGAAAAAAAATTATAAAATATTTTTTTTTTTTTTACCATTACACAATTCAGATAAAACCGCTGATTCTTGTTTATAAAGTTCATGGTTGTAATAAAGAATTCTTTAATTGTAGCCAACCATAAATCCATATTTTTAGAGCGTTTTCTTTTATGCATTATTTAACTTATTTATCTATTTACAGTGAATTCTGACTTACTTTGTATCTAAATAATACATTAACACGGAAGGGGGCTTCTTCATCACAAACTAGTGCTTCAATCCAAATACTTTGTTGCAAATATCCCCCATTCATTTCCATCAAACGTCTTTCAGATGCTCGGAATTTTCTCCAATGACAATTGGTCATTCCAGTCGATTACCAAAAAGGAACGATGGCAACAAACATTGGAATGGGAATGATTCAGAAGACGTCAGAACGAATCCGACTGCAGCGATGTGTTCTATTCTCTCCCATTTAACTTAAATGCGAGCGGAATGGAGGAATTTAATCTACAATTCCAGTGAGACCTTTCTCGTCTTTTTATGCTTAGGGAAAGTATGTCCTTCACATTCCCTACTGTAAGTTCTCGTTTGGCATTTGTTATTAATGAGCTTCTACTGATTCATCAGAATACAAATTTGCTGCCTCCATCTTAGGGGGTGTTCGTTAGGCTGTGATAAATGGGACTGTTTCCGCCGAGCGATAAAATCGTTTGATGAGAATTTTTTTTTCTCCTTCAGGGGGAAGTTCTAAATGTTTGGCTAGTTCTGGATAAGGATTGTTGGGGATTTAAGACCAAGAAAAGCCTTTGTGACTGCTTATGTAGCGAAATATACTTAAAGAACTTTTTTCTACGTATATTTGGATAACAGCTGTAAATTACAACAAACTTATTTTAGATTCTTTTTATTTACTAAATTCAGACAGTAATTGTAGAGTTTATGAAGAAATATTATAAGTAATGTATTTCACATTGAGTAAAGTATATTCCTTAAGATTATTGTTCTTTTTCAATTCTTGCTATTAATTCCCACTCTGCCTATATAAAATATTTATTTATTTATATGTCTTGTCCAAATTTTAAATCGTTAATAAAATGCTTTCTATTCCTCCATTCAAGTTCAAATGCATTTCTTTAAACTTGTAGTGGAGGACACTTGATGTTAACATAGTTTTTTCAAATATGCATTCATTAACAGTTTTTTAATTAATGAATAAGTAGTAACAAACAAAAAATAATAGTCCAACACCATATATAAAGAGGAAAATCGCTTACTGTGTCTGTAGTGCAATGGATAGAAGTTGGTATTCTAATCCAAAGGTCGTGGGTTCGAATCCTATCTGGGATGGTCTAATTTCTGAGAATGTGATTTATGAATGAATAAATAGTATCCATAGTAGTAAAAAGTCCAACACCCGATATATAAAGAAAAATGGAAAATTGCAATGAAAATCTATTTTTATTTTGTCACTTAATATTGTGATTCTGTCATATGTATATACATATTTATATTGATTGTAATTATTTAATAAAAAGTAACTAAAATAAAATTTTTCTTTGTTGACCTAAGTAGGAATTGACTTAATTTTTTTATATTACTTGTTAATATTTAACCTTATGTGTGTAAAATATAGTAAACAAATCATTTTGTGCGTTAAATTTCATTGGTTTAAAAATACGAAGTCTACTTATTTAAACTATATACCGTAACTTTTATTACATAAATACGATATCACATGGACAGAGAGCACATACTAACTAAACGTATATTTATAAGTAAACAAACAAGCGACTGCCGCGCCACTGTAGTAAAAGTTTTGTAGCACAACAGATATTGTCTCTCACTAGATGATAGCAGCCTAGTGGTTAGAGTATCAGACTCCAGACCGGAGGGCCTGGATTCGATGCCCGATGCCATCAAATACACTCCGAGTACACACGGCGTATGTGCTCGTTACATCAATAGATCCGAAAGTCTTGTACAAAACCATGGGTGCAGGAGGCTGGAGAATATTTCCTCCCCTCCAGTTCCATGCCTAAATTGGGGGGGGTTAGGGTGTTTTCCCCCCCCATATGACTGTCGAAACTGTTTCAGGCTCGGAACTTGTTTTCCCCCCTTCGGGAAGAACAGGACAACAACAAACAACCTTGCAATGCAGTGGAAATCTAAAATAGTACCCGTTTTATCTGCAAAGTTAACAGGATATATTACGGCTATGATGCTTATTCAGTCTGGTACGAGATCACATAGTAGTAGTCTAGGTGTGGTAATTTTTTTTTTAAGAAGGGTGCCATTTTCCGAAAAAAACATTCATGCGTGCCATATTTTCGAAAAGGCTAAAAAATGTTAATTATAAGTTTATTATGTAAATTTTCCTCGAAAGAGCTCATTTTTAATGCAAGTATAATTTAAATTTAAAAATAATGTAATGTGAAGCAAAAGCACACACTTAAACTTTAGTTTTAATCAGTTCAGTTAATTTTGATTTTGTTCTGTTCATAATGGAAAAAATTTGTAACGTATTTGTAAAAATTCACAAACGTATGTTGATTCAAATCTATAACAATATCTGACAGCCAAATCGTGTACATTCGAAAAATTGTTTGTTAGTACAAATTTCCAAAATTCAATATAATTCCTTATATTTGCTTTTCATTGTAGTATGGTGTGTGACAATAATTTGTTTTGGGATTTCAGTTAGGTAAAATAACACTTTTGGGGTACAGAATTTAAATAAATAATTTTAAAAAAAACTAAAAACACGCTTTCTATTGAATGAACTAAAAGTTAAAAATAATTTTAATATAAGAATAAAATATTAATAAGAAAATTAATGTCATTGTTAAAAAAAGCTGGTGTGCTTTGTACTACATTTTACACTAAATCACCATTTCGAATACAACCAGTAAAAAATTATTATAGAGCACCCACGTTTTTCCCGCTTAATTTTCTCGTTAATTTTTATTTTTCAGTGAATTTTTTTAACTTTTTAGTTCGATTCACTAGAAAAGCATGTTTATTAGTTTTTTTAAACTATAATTTATTTTTTAGTTCGATCTACAATAAAAAGCGTGTTTTTAGTTTTTTAATCTATCATTTATTCATTGTTGAATTTATCCTTCAGTTTGATATTTGGAGCCGGAATTACGTGGCTGCTGGAATTAGTCTTACTTTTCAATGGATATTAATTAACAGGTCTGAAGGTTATTTATTCTCTCCATTTACGGGCCTCGGACGAATCCCATATCGTTATTTTTTCAAAGATTCCGCCTCTATAGATACAGGTCTAACTAATAAAAGTAGGTTAAGGTAAAATATTAAATGTGTCAATCGTATTATCACATTATCACTTTTTAAAAGTATTGCAATAATGTTAATTCGTATCATCACTTCTAAACATATTGCTTTGTATATATATATATATATATATAGGCATATTCTCTACAAACAAGAGATAACATCAAAACAAACACATAGACAGTAGGAAAATCACACAATGAAGGACATAAGAGTAACAAAAAAAAATTATAAATGGATACTGCAGTGTTATAAACATTACTGACTTGGGACAGCTAATATATAAAATAATTTATATAAAAGTGGGTTAACATGTTTTTTTGCCACCCAAACCCTTTCCCCCTTTTATGTAAATAACACTGAGCAAAACCGAAAATAATGCGGAATATCTAAACCCATTACAAGATAGATGTAACTTACCAAAATTGCACTTACAAATGTAAACCCCGCGCTAAATCTGGGTAAAAAATAAGTTATTGCCAGTTTCCCCGGAACCTAATGCGATTTAAATCAAGTAAAGGGGCTGAAATTAGCCTTAACAAAAGTATAAAAAGAATGGAGATAAAAAATAATAAGAGTTTCAAATTATACCCAACTTTTTAAAAACCTGATAAATATGAATGAAATAAAATACGTAATTTTTCTAATATTAAAATTATGGGGGAAACTATAACTAAAATATTTAATTTTATAGTAATAAACTATTATCAATCTAAATTTTAATCCTAATATTTTGAATAGCTTTTTTTCATATAACTATTAATAAAATAAAATTGGGTATTTCTGATTTAAGCAAATTTAATAAAAAAGTTTATAGTTATTTATAATGTCTGATTTTTTTTACCCAGTTTTTTACGTTGTATATAATTTAAAATATTTTGAATATAGAAACATGTACAGTACTCTCCCCAAAGAGGAACTTTTTTTAATATTGAAATTAAATTTTTCTTTTATCATAAAATTAGAAACTATTACATTATCATTTTAAATTTTACATGTATGTCAAGAAAAATTTTTATTTTGTTATTATTTGTCTGTATTAAATTAAAATATTGGGATAAAAAAAATGTTAGGGATAAAATTGGCTTGTTTGCCAAAAATGATTATGTCATCTATATAACGATAAATATAATATTTAGAATTATTAATGTAACTACTTTCAAAATAATGTAAGTATAAATTGATAAGACAGTTGCTCGCAGGGCCACCTTGTGGCAAATATATATATATATCAGTAGCACACACAGAAGTTTTCCAAGGGGGGGCCAGGTCAAAGTCCACCATTCTTGTATCATGCTCCTTTTGATTTTGTCGGTTTGGGGGAAAAAACAGTAAAAAACTAATTATTGAATAAATAATTAGTATTACTTAATAAAATTAATCATTAAAAACAATTATTTAATTAAAATTTACGTATTATATACTTAATATTATATTCAATAGGGGAAAAAAATCAAGGGCTTTGGGAGGTCCGGGCCCCTAGGAAACCCCTTGTGTGCGCCACTGAAAATATATATATATATATATATATATATAATAGCAGTTAGAACATAAATTATCTACACACATGTTTATATTATGTTTAGAAATTGCTGACTCCCCCATCCTGCCCTTTTTCATATAAAGATTACTTTTATTTTGTTTGTTTTATTTGTATTAACCACAAGAGCCAATTCGCTTTTGGGATTGCATCTTAATCTTTTAGTCACTAAATCTGGAAATGGCATGTGGAATTAGTCGCCAAAGCTGAAAATGGTATATGCAATAAGTCGCCAAATCTGGAAGTGGTATATTGAATTAGTCGCCAAATCTGAAAATCCTTATTTCTGATGATCTTGATCAGAACAAAGAGACGAAATTATGAAGTTATTGTATTAACCTGGGTCCTTGACAAGAGTGCAAAATTTTGAATTAATCTGACCTTTTAAAATGGGTAAAAATCGAGTTCAAAGATTCCGTTACATACAAGTGAAACTTATAAAAGCGCGTTAAAAAGGATTTATGGAAATATTTTTTTTATCATCTTGAAAATCATCAAATTAGCTCTGAAAGAATCCTGTAAAAATGGATATTAAATTTTTAAATCCATCACAGCTCGGAGCACTATTGACTTTGGTAGATTGTTCCTGCATTAATATGAAAATTGTTAATTTTTTCTCCAAAATCAAGACCAAAAAAAAAAAGCAAATTTTTGTCCTCTAAAGATTATATATGACCAACTAAGGTAGGAAATATACAAACTTTTTTCTGTAATTTTAAATTTAAACTGTTTTATTGTTAGTTAATATCGGTAAGAAAAGCTAAATCACACAGCCTTTCTTTATTCTAGAATGAAAAGTACTCACTGGGTAGTTCAGTGTCTTCTTCCAGATATTTTAAAATACGCTCCCTCAAATTCTAAAATCCATGAGTGAAAAAAGGTATTTAAAGCGAACTTGCACAACAATGCAGCTGCATTCTCCACACGATAAATTTCTACCGAATCTCAATTAAGTTTATTTAAAATAACTTTTGAGATTTTCTTTTGTTTAAGACACAAACGCATTTCAATAAAATCGTAAAAGATAAAAAAATGTTATTTATTATTATCTTTTCAAATTAATTTTTTTTAAAATCTTAGAGTACCACTGTTACAACTCCAGCATGCCACACTGTGGCACGCGTGCCACGAGTTTTCCACCCTTCGTCTTACAACCTTGAATTGGGGTGCCCCTCTTTACTTATGCCTTTACCGCAAGTAAACCCTTATTATATATACAATGTTCTGAAACTCATCGTTAAGGGGGCACGGAAACAAAGTTAGGGGAAGGTCATATCAATCTGGGGAAAATAAAAACAAATCTTTATCATTTGGTTAAGCAAGGATTTACATATTTTTGAAAATTTGAAAACTTGGTACCCTCCATTACACCATTAGATACGGGGACGACAATTTTCCCAATCTACAGTGATTTTTTTCACTAACAGGATCTCATAAAAAATAGTGCTGTTGATCATAATCATAAATCAAAAAAAAGTTTGCAGGATTAGTTAAAATCAACGTAGTTTGAAAAAATAATATCACCTGATTTTGATGTGTCATATAAAGAAACATTTTGCTAACTACTCCTGGCAAATTATTCAAAAGATGACTCATTTAGGTAAGATTCCAAAGTAATACAACAATGCAGAACGTTCATGCAATTTGAAAATAAACAGTGACATTCAATTAAAATTTTTATGTTTTTAGAAAAAAATTTTTTTTTTTTTTACATTTTATGTTGGACAGTTTATGTGTGAGTTCTTTGATAGTCTCGAGTATCTCACACAATTTATATGAGATTTCTTACCAAATTTTATGAGGCATTGCAGAATAAACACTTTGGACATCCACTGTAATTTGAATTGTTCGTTTATTCATGTCACGTATTGGAAATTGTTAAGCAATATTTTTAGAGTATCGACATAAAAAAAAAGTTAAAATGACCAAATTTTCTTTTGGGTAATAATTTACATGTCATTGTAAATCTTTCATGCCGTTTATAAATTATGGGCCTTGAAGTTGGACTTCTCTGTAGGTAGTTGAAAACTTACGATGCACCAGTTTTACTTTGAATTCAATGAACAATGCTACAATTGGCAATTTTTCTTGCTGTAAAGCATTTTTGAAACGAGAAAATTGCAATATTTTCGTTTAAGGGAAAAATGATTTCATTATTGTTTCATTTAAAAACCGTATGTACATATAGTTGTTTTAGTTTAAAAGTATTAAAATATATTTCGGACAATTTGTATTTACATGTAGTTGTCCGAAATTTTTTTTCCCGGTAAATTGCTGTTGAGCCAGGAAAAATTGCCGTTCGACTAGCTTAGTAGAATGACATATAAATAAATCAGGTAATTAAAATTCAAATAAAACATATTTTCCATTCACCAATTGTGCTTAAAATTTTGAAAAAATTGGAGAAATGTCTCTGTATTTTTGTCAACTTCACATAATTATTTAACTTTTCAATGCCGTGACGCTTTAAGAGGTTTCCAGAAAGGTTTTTCTTTTTAAAACAGTGCTCCTCAAAGTTTCAATATTTGGGACCCAATATTCAATTGTAATTTTCATCATGCCCTCCTCCCCTCCAAACAATAACAATGTATTGAGTTTAATAATATATTACTTTGACGCTTCAGCTCTACAATACGACTTTAACCTCTTAAATGGAACGGCACCGGCGCGCCGTATATTATTGTCTCACTCAGCCAAGAAGTATATTTACGTTTTTCCTGAGTACGATCTTTTTCGTACACTGCTATCCATAAAATTATTCCGAAGGCTTTGGAATGCAATAAAAGAACCTTGACAGTGTTTGCAAAGGATTTACTTATTTCGGAGAATTTGTTTATTTATTCCTTTTCCCTCCCACTCCCCAATATATCACATACGCGCGCCTACATGGAAAACGGTGTCATTTGAGGTGCAAATTGCGTAATTTTCAATCGGCACTTAAGGGATTAGTTAAAAACCGAACAAATAATCAAGTGTTAATTTTTTTGTATAATTTTATGTATAACAAGACCATGGTGTTATTGGTAACTATTAATGTTGCTCTTAACTTAGTATTGTTACATTAATTATCATATACATTACATCATATGCATATTATATACATTTATAAATGTATTTCATCAGTGTAAATGTGTATTTTATTTTTTATTATGTCAGAATATGTTTTGATTGTTTACTTTCAGTAAATTAATATTTTTTTTAAAGTAATCTTTTGTTTTGACTTTTCGATATATTCGCTTCCCCCTCATAGAGTTATCACGACCCCCTAGGGGGGCGAGCCCCACAGTTTGAGAGAACCTGTCTTAAAACAAAGGTCATTGAACTTTTTTTATTTTTCTTAAAAAGAGATGTGAATGGAAAGTGTTGAACATCACATAAAAGTGTATGAAGTGCAGGTAACTAGTGATGGCAATTCTACGAGCAGACCAATTTGTTTGTCTAGTGCTTACTGAGCTAACGAAGTATTGTCAGCAAGATTAATTAAACTTCTCTCCGAGACGGGCCCGACTGCAGTATATCACCTTGGGCCTCCATATTGTCCCGTTTAGGAAGATTGTATCTGGAGATCACATCCTATTCGAACAGCTATTTAACTCTCTGCATAATGCTTTAGAGTTGATTTTCTCTTTATAACGAGTTTGTTGTTGATTAAATATTGTTAAATTTGAAAGCTATTTGTGTAATTTGTGTAATGGATTTTACGCTCTGTTTCTTAACATGTCGTGTATAAATTAAATTAAATTACCCTCAGAATTATATTAACATGGGGATTCTGTTAGAAAATGTGAATGTATTTTTTTTAATAATTTCATCCCATATATATATGTGTTTTAAAGGCTCACCTTATTATGTAAGCTTTGAAATAACTGTCTAAGAAAGGAAAATAAATGAAATAATTTAAATAAAAACTATACACCGAATACGTATAAGTTTTATTACCACTTACAGATAAGTTTTGCATTTTTAATTTTCACAAAAACGTTTTTACAAAATACTCGAAACATTTATGTAACTTTTCCTCCTTTCAAAATGTAATATGCATTTCCAATAAGGATTCTTCCAATCAAGAGGCCGATTGTAATGATGCTGCTCATCATAGTTAAGGGGGTCTGACACATGAAATATATATTTTCACTTTTTTACATTTCTCAAAAGTTCAAATATTTCATTTTAAAATAATATATGATAAATGGAAATGCGGTAGTTAGAGGTATTTTTATTTATTTTTTAGAAGGAAGCCTCTCCTTGATGCACAGCTACAAATGAACAACGCTAGGAGCTACTGCTTTTCACACTAAATACATTTTTGATGACAACGCGATTTGTTTGTATACAATTAGTATAATCTTTCTCTTTTAACATAAACTAAATGTCTTCTTTTAAAGTAGGGAAGAGATGACTCAACACAGTTACTTTTTTTTGGTTTGTTGTTAAATGTGATTATTTTTGTTTGAACTTGCTGACAATGAATGCTAATTTATTTAACCAGATTTTTTTTCTATTCAATCAAGTTCTACATTGAAATTCTTTTTTGTAAAACGACAAAAATTATGGGGAGATTTTAAAAAAAATATATTTATAAAACGTGTTCGTTGGGTATACATTCATAGTGCAGGTTTCAAAAGGCAGAAGTTGAATGCAACGAAAAGCTTTATGATTATTAAACACATATGCAGTATACCATGATAAATGAAATGAAGCCATTTTTTTGGAGATGAAGCTGATTATATTTAAAACAAAATGTCTACATGGAAAGACTTAGAAACCCCAAAAGAGTCGGCAGTAAACCCCATCATATGTCCAGAGGAAATTTAAAATCATATTTCTGGAATTAAAAACTTTGAAATTAGGTGTAATTATGGCTATTGCACAATTCATTATGGGGCATGTTGCAAAATTAATGACCTTAAAACATTGTGGCATTGAACCAAGCTATAACTGTTTGTCTTTCATCAAAAGATTAGATACGCGTAGGATTCATGTAGCTCAACGAAAGCATTTTGAGATCTAAAAAATGCTAAACAATAACAATAATGAAAAAAAAAGAAACTTTTAGAAGAGTTTTTTGTAGAAGCAGTGGGTATTGAAAATTCTTTTGGAAATTATTAAAAAAAGTAAATCCTCAAAAATTACAAATTTTTAATTTACAAGCTGTTTTTTTCAAAATGGAATATTTTTCAATATGTATGTACCTTTATCTCAAAACCTAACACATGTATAATCCTAAACTTTTCTGTGAGCATACATTTAACATATTTACACATTTTAATGGAGGAAATAAAATATATCTAGGAAATGTTTTACATAAGGTTTTTTTTAAACTAAATTTTAGGGGAGAAAATTGGATATTTTTTCAAAAATTTATAATTATTTTAATTTTTAACAAAAAGACAAAATTGTGCATTAAAGTAGTGTAATTCATAGTACACATAACCTACTGTAAAAGTTTCATTCGTAAGAAGTAAGTAGTTTCTGAGAAAAAGGTACATACTTACATAATTTAACACATGGACTCCTATGGACGAGTCAGGACACCCTAAAGAATCTTGCTCTAAAAATTGAAAAATTAAAAGGGTCATTATCCCAGTGACTATAATACTGTAGCAAGCGGAATCATTTAGCATTGCAACTGGTCTTCTGTTTGGTAATTTCCGTTCACTCAGGAATTGCGATCAAGGGAGAAAAGTAATTACTGCCGAAATCAAAATAGAAAATAATTGGCCCCAGAATTTACCATTTGATCTATTTTATTAGGATCTGAAAGATAAAGGCATTCTGTTAAAAGTATGACTCACTGGAAGGGTTGCAGACTGAATAGACTAATTTTTTAATAAAATTTAATGATACATTACGTATCGAAAAAAATGAAATTGTCTTTTGGAAATGGATCAAATTTTCATAGATTGCATTAGATTCTGATTGATGCAAATAAGTTTTTGTAGGAATAGTTCTTTCATAAGAAATTAATAAAAATGCCATTAAATTAGAAGAACAAAACAGAAGTTGAAACTTCGTGGGCGGGATTGCATTATATTTTATGTTTCGAATGTTTCTAATAGTAAGTATTTAACGCGGAATCATCATGAATAATTTGAAAAAATATCAGTAAGAATTTTAGTAGAACTGTCTTGACTTCTTTTTACCGTCAGTCCTCAACAACGAAGACGATTTTCATTCTGCGATAATATTTTTCTTTACTTGTTCTTTTTCATAAACATTCTAAATTTTTTTTTAAAGAAAATACTTTAATAATTAAGTAATACCAAAGTTTTCTAAGCGAGTTCTATGTTTTAGAATTTTTAAAGAACTACATCGGACTTATGCCAACAGGTTACTTGACGATTAAGTTTAAAAACATTGAACAAGAAGGAATTTAATTATTGGCTCTTGTAAATGTTGCACATAAGTCATGCAACAGTCTGAGAGTGTACGGAGATGAAGATCGTAGTGAAATGACGATTATGATAATGAGTCGACAATTTAAGGAAGCGTCTTTACCACATTCGATCATAACATTGAAATGACAGAAATTAACGTGAAACAATTCTCCATTCTTCAACTAATACAGAAGGTCATTCGCACTTTTTGGAAATGATTTCGATAGTTACCGTAAGATCCGGCTTATAACGTGCACCTATACTTTTAAGCTGCATTTTTTAACTTTTAGGTATGTTTGCCGTATAACGCGCACCCGTTTTATGAAGAAATCTGAAATGATAGTATACAATCTTATGTTTTGAAGTCATTTATTCGAGATATTATTCCAGACTTTTGAAATAATATAGTATATTTATAGAACTAGAACTCTTTTAGTTCATAAGATAAGTCATTTCTTTTAAATAAACAGTATTTAGATATGTGTAGAAGTAAAAAAAAATTATGATAATCTCTTTTGTTATTTTTAAAGCTATCGTTTTTATACCCGGCGTATAACGCGTACCCTTATATTTCGATCTCATTTTTTGTGTTCAAAGTGCGCGTTATACGCTGGATTTTACGGTAATTTTTTTCTATAAATGCTGTATTTTTTTAGGAGAGGGGTTGATTTGAAACCTATCTTATTGCATGAGGACATGACAACCTCGAATTTTCCGTGAAAATAAATTTCTTCCTAGTACTGTCCTACATTGCTCTCAACCGTTTTCCAAGGTCGGTCCAGTGCTCTTGAATGGCTTTTTTCTGACTCTCGTTTGAATAAACTAAAAACACAAAAGTCTATTGAAGAAGCCTCAGATGATTTTACAGGTATTTCATCAAATAGGATACACTTATGACGGGGCTTTAGACGACTTTCAACAACTAATCCTCTTGGGGAATCTTTGGGCCCAGCAATCACGTTTATTTCGCAGCCATCCCTCTCAAGAAGAAACCATGAGATGCAAATTAGTTAGAGTATATAAAGTTAGAGTTTAATAATCGTAAATCAGTAGGATCGGAGCAGCTGAACACTGTGTTACTAGGGTAAGAATTAGAATTACTCATTGTGACTCAAGGATGGAATGTAGCAACTAAATTAGTGAATCTAGAATAGGATAGGATTGATTAAAGTTAATCTATTCGGATTTCGTGCGCTTATTCATGAATAGTCGTTTCTTTCTCTATATCACTCCAAGGGTTCCTTTTATAGATTGCTTGTTCTGGAATACTATCTTTGATAATAATAAATTAGATTTATCATGGATAGTCTTGGTCATTCATTGTTCCCTCCTACAGCTTTAGTAGACAAGATGATGAGGAAGTGACCCCAAGGGTAAGATCATTACACACTTTTTTTCCTGTTTCTGATTCTTTCTTTACTAAATAAGCCGCAGTAGTCTTAGACGTATGATTAGAGGCTTGTTCATATGAAGGACAACTTTATCAATGCTTTTTCCATGTAAGACTGGAATTTGTTCAACGAAAATTGATTCTAAAATACTCTGAGGATATTCGAGTGAATTAATATTATGGATTTAATTGAGATTTTCTTTGTTTTGAATTTTCCGTTGTAACAAAATCATGCAAGTGTCATGAATCATTTTGGGAAATTTCCTGAAAAAATAACGAGGCCGTTTCGTACGATCATTATCATCATTTGAGCAATAGAAAATTCATCTTCTTTTATTACAGTCACTTAAATTTGCCTATGCATAATAAGTGTTTAATTTTCCATTCTTCGTGTAGGTGTTTTTATATAATTTTTCTACTTTACTTTGTTTTTTGTTGGCTATATGTTTGGCAATACCGATGAATTTTAGGTTTAAACATCTTTCTTAACTTTAAATTTTAATGAATGAATTTACTTACAGTGTCGGCAGGCATTACTAGTTTATAGGTAATGAATATTTGACTTGACTGATTTTCTTTTAGGGTCAGAGACTTTGCTTTTTTGATAGTTGCCTGCGTTCGAACAGTCTTAAGGTATCCGACTACTTGCGGCGACTTTTTTTTTTTAAAAAATGGAGATTTTTTATGGTTTTTAGATTTATTTAGTACATTTAAAAAAAAAAGGCTAAAATTAAGAAGAGAAAAATAAATTGTTACAACCAAAATGGGAAAAAATAGGTGAAAATTGACAAAAGTACACAAGCGAGTAGCTCTGTACGGTAAGTGACCGAACTTAAGTTCTCGTTCTTTCCAATTTTGATGTATTAGCGCGATATTCTGAAATGACCTTCAGGTTAAGAGATATTTCAATTTTACAAAAAAGATAAATCGAAAATAAAAAGATTACTAAGGAAAATAATTACCGTAAAATCCGAAGGGTATGACACGCATAATACTTTCCGTTGTATCTTTTCATTGTCAGATATATTTGCCTTATAATACGCACCTCTTTTTATGAAGAAACCTTAAATGTATGTATTCAATGCTTTCATGTTTTGAACTCATTTCATTCGAGGTATTATCCAAGGCTTTTGAAGAAATAGCATATTTCTAGAACTACAAATCTTTAAGTTCATAAAATATGTCACTTCTATTAAATAAACAGTATTTTGATCTATGTAAAAGCCTCATTTTTTTATGCTCATTTATATATTTTTTTAATTTTAAAGCTGTTAATTTTATACACGATGCATAATTCTCACCCATAAATTTCGATCTTATTTTTAGTATTAAAAATGCGCATTATACACTGGATTTGACGGTAATTTACTGAAAGAAAGCAAAACACATACAAAATATACAATCTCTGACAATAAAGATCTGTGAATAAAGTCAGATTTAATCTTTACTGATTTTTTACTGAAATTTAGTTTCAGTCCTTGCTGAAATTGAGTTTTAATCTTTAATGAAATTGAGTTTTAATCTTTATTGAAATTTAGTTTTAATCCTTACTGAAATTTAGTTTTATTCAGTTATTATAACTGATTATTTCAGCATGCCAAAATTTACTAAATTATTAAAAATAAAGAAAAAAAAAAGGTACAACTATTTGGGAAATTGAAATTTTACAATTTCTTATCATTGAAGAAACAACTTTTCATGTATCTGCATGGTGCACTGTGAACAGCATAGATACTGGTAATATATTACTAAAATATATAATACAACCTCTGACAATAAAGTTCGGTGATTGAAGTCAGAACGGTCAATCTGGCAACACTGGCGAAACAAAACACTGCACATGCGTAGCGGCAGATGTTGACCATCTACCCCCACCGTTTTTCAGTTGAGCGACATTTGTGTTCGTTGTAAGACTTGCTTTACAAAGTGCTTGTTTAGTGCTTTGGTTCTTAACTAAGAACAGCAAAATGAACGAAAAAAAGATCAATTTAAAGTCTTGTTTTAAGCTTGGAAAGACACCAACAGAAACTTATTCAATGCTTGTACGTGTTTATGAAGATCAAGCACAGTCCATGAATTATGTGTACGAGTGGTTCACCTATTTTCGAGAAGGCCTTGAAAGTGTTTGTTACAACCCCCGTAGAGAAAGACCGGTGACATCCGTCAGTGAGAAAGTGAGCAAATTAATTACAAAAGATCGTCGAGTAACTGTGCGCATGATAGCTGTACGATGAATGCTGCAAGGTACATTGAAATTTTGACCCGTTTCACGAAATGTCTACACAGGGTATGACCCCAGTACGCATAACAAGGTTCATGGTTTTTTTATTATTCATGACAATGGTCGCCCTCACATAGCCAATATCGTCAAGCAATTCTTAGGAAAAAGGGGTGGTTCAAAATGAACATCCACCATTCTCGCCAGATCTCAATCCACCAGACTTCGGCCATTCTCATGGCACAAACCCTCTTTGAAAGGAAGGAGATTTGATGATATTTCTGAACTCCATCTCAAAAGACTTTTGAACTCCATCTCAAAAAGAAGACTTCTTGCAAAGTTTCCATGACATGTATAGCAGATCTCAGCGGTGCATAGTTATAAGGGGTGACTATTTCGAAGGATAGTAAGGTAACTTTCACTAATATTTCATTTAAGTTAATGTTACAGGACTATTCACAGAATTTTATTGTCAGAGGTTGTATAAGCATATATGCTTCAAAATAATTATATATATAAAAAAAATTCATTAATTAATATACAAACATTTGTTGACTATCCATCGTAAAGTAAAAACAAGGATTAGTAAGTAGTACAGAATTGTTTTGAGAAGGTAAGATTTTCTATAAAAATTACTGTTTTCTAAACATTTTATTTTTAAAATTGTTTGTGTTATTTTACTTAAATCTACTGCATGCAAAAATATATTCTTCGGCATACTGAAGTGAAATTTTTGAAAAATTTCCAAAGCATTTAGCTAGAAAACAGATGTAGAAACAAAAAATTACAATATTCATTAAATTCCTAATTATTTTCTACAAAACTAATCTTTTTTTTTTTAAAAAAATGAGCAATTTAGTTTTAAAGTTTTACTTAAATATGAAGATAAATATTTATTTAATATGCGGACAAAATTTTGAGTCTTTATGTTTAAAAAGATAAAGTTTCTGAGAAAAAGATACAAAAGACACACCAATTGCAATGTTCACTGTCATTGTAAGAAACTTTTTATATACATTTGAACCTATTTTTGTGCTGTAGATAGGGACCGCATA
Organism: Trichonephila inaurata madagascariensis; assembly: GCA_019973955.1. NCBI lineage: Eukaryota > Metazoa > Arthropoda > Arachnida > Araneae > Nephilidae > Trichonephila > Trichonephila inaurata. The sequence continues at coordinate 47,947 of BMAV01012311.1, read as the reverse complement.
AAAATAAACGCACAAAAAAAAAATATTCAAAAACTTCATAAATTCTTACGTATAACAAACGAATTCGTGGAAATACTGAATTTTTTTATGCAGTGGATAGGGAACACATAAGAAAAGTCTCATTTATAAAATATGCCAGTTCCTTACGAAATTTATGTGAGAGTACTTTCATAACAACATAAATAATTAAATGTTACACATGAAAACATTTTAAAAACATATAGTTTCTCATTGTATACACGGATACGTTTTCAAAATGCGCATACATAATTCATCGCTACTCATCATAATCCAAAGCCCTGTAATGAATAAGTTCAAAATCGCTTTCGTCACTTGAAGGTACAATTTAAATTGATTTATTTTTTGGCAACATAAAGTAAGAGATAAGTTTTTGTGACAAATGTCTGGTGGTCAGTTCCTTTTAAATGTCACGATAGCCAGATATACATGATTGAAGCCCCTTTTGGAATTTTATTCTCCTTTCTTAATTGGTATCTATTTGAAGAAAATGCCTTTCCAATTTGTTGGAAAACTGGATCCCTGCATATTTTTACCCCTCGCAAAGAATCCGGTTCTCCTTGTCCGTCTTCCTAATCTATTAAATTATTCATTCTGTCACTGGCATTGAAAGTTTCGTCTTCAATCATGCGCGAGCTGCTGGAGCGTTGAGAGAAAGCAACTAAATGCGCATTGTTGGGAGCTTTTAAACAATGAACAAAACGTCTTGAATTTCAAAATTTCAGTGGGTAACTCCCCCCCATGGAGGGGCCCCTAAAACCCGACTTACACTAAATACGTATTTACCCCAATTTATAATATTTTAAAAGGCAAACCTGACTTTTCAGAGGGGCCTTTAACTTCTCCATTACACCATGGAAAAATAGAGAAAACATTACGGGGAAAAACCATTAGTTCCCCGGGAGGGGGGGTGGGGGAGGGTCAGGATTTGGGGGCCCAATGTTGTTTAAATTAAAATGTTTAAAACTATTTATCCAATTTATAAAATATAAAAAGCGAAACCTGACATTCAGGGGGGAGGGGGTCCCAACATTCTCCGTTACGCCACTATTATATAGATATAGAAAATTACAGTGGCGCCAAAAGCCGAAATTCATCCCCGCAAAAAAAAAAAAAAAGACCCACAAAAAAAAGAAAATTGCATTAAAAAAGAACGCACAAAAACAGGTTCTGCTGTACATAATAATAAATAAATTTCGGATTTAAAATTTTTTTCTTGAGGCTGTTTTAGAAACCACTTGCCTAACATATAGAGAAACTTTTGAAATCTGATGCTTTAGGAAATTATTAGTATGTGAATATACAAATCCATAATAAAACCTTTCAAAATGTATAATCACATATTTCCAAATAATTACTTTTGCATATTGATACATTTTTGCAAGGTATTCATCATGCTTTATAACTTTGATGAGAATAATTCACGAAAGTTTAAAATTCTTCGCAATTCATACAGAATTTGAGGAAAATGGTGTAAATGTTGCAAGATATCTCGTTAGACAAAAACCGAAAAATGTTATGTATGTATTTTCTAGGCAATTTAAGTAAATTAGGAAATTCAAAAGTTTTAAAAGAAAATGAGAGAGAGAGAAGTTTATGTTTAAAAAAATAGGAAATCCCAAATTTTTTCCAGACGGGCCACCGATAAAGCGATCATACATCTCAGGGCCCAAGGTTCGATACTGGTTGGGTGTTTACACTGGTTAAGTTTATTTTGTTTTTAAAAATTTTAAAAATTTAAACCAAAAAAGTCTGTGTTTTTTAATTTTAATAAAAGGGTCCCTTTTTAAATTTGTTTGGGTTGCATGAAATATTCTTTTTTAATGAGAGTTAAATTTGGGACATCATTTTCTGAAACCCATACTCAAACAACTTGATTTTTAACTAAGTTTAGTTTCAGATTAATTATTTGCATCACTTGTGACTGAGATTAATAATATGTGGCTATGTAAAATGACGTTAGTTAAAAATTCATTGTAAAATTGAGAAGTTTGTCGTCACAGTACCTAATAATGTGTTGGAAGGTGTCAATTTTCCTCGTTTTCAAATATAAATTTTAGTCATCACCCTTAAAAAAAGATAAGGTTTTTTTTTTTTTTTCTCGAACTGATATATCCCCCAATAAAAGTCCCTTGACGTTCATTTTCGGGACACCCTGTATATATTTTTAATCATATTTTTAAACTTTTTTTACTTAAAATGTCAAGATATTTTTTGAATTTTTCTCTTTTTTTCCCCTTTTATCTTTTTTGTATTTTAACGTTTACAATTTTTTTCTATTAAGGTATCCAACTACCCTAAAATTATATGATTTTTCTTAAAATTTGATAAAAGTTTTTTTGTGATTTTATTTAATAAGACTTCTTAGTAGCTTTATAAAAAATCCAAATTTTTTCATTTTGAATTCACTAGAACAAAAACAAGTGTTTTAATAAAAGCGGATGCCATCGCTTCGCATACACTGATGAAATAATTTAAGAGAATTTACATGTTTTATCGATTTGTATGAAAAGAACTGAACTGAATGAAAAACTACTGCTTCAAGATAAAAATGAAAATCTAGTACGGCAAATACGTAATCGTACAAGTGTGTGTGTAGGTGAAGGCCAGCATTAAAACAGGCTTTATAAGCGCGTGTAAGTTAAGACGTAATTCGTTCTTCTGCACACCTCGATGAATTTCTTGGTGTTATTTTCAAGCAATCGGATTAATTCAGATTGTAACAGTAAAAATGAGTAACTACCAACGATTAGAAGATGGAATGAGGTGGCGAATTGTGGGGAGGCTAGAAGCAGGTCAATGTCATGTAAAGATTTGTAGAGAGTTCAATTTAACGCCCAGCATCATGTGTAACATAGAGAAACAGTTTCAGTATACTGGATCCATCGAGAGAAAACCTGGGCAATGTCGTCCAAGAGCCACATCGGCCAGAGAAGATCACCGTTTATTGATTATAGCGAGGCGTAACAGGGGGGCTACAACTTCTAAGCTCTCTCGTTAATTGTATGCAGCCGCAGGAACCCGTGAATCAAGGGTGACTGTATAAAAAAGACTTCATGAAAGAGGGCTGATTGCCAGAAGACCTGCAAATTGCGTCCCGCTCACGTCTACGAACAAGAGAGTCCGTTTAGTATGGTGCAGACAGCATAGAGATTGAAGTATGGGTCAATGGGCGACCGTTCTGTTCACACATGAGTCCCGTTTCCGCATTAAGACTACACGGTACCCTTTTTCAAAAATTTTATTTTTGAGACAGTAACAGTAAAAATAATTTGTTTTATATTCAGATTATATATTAAGTTGATTCTGAAAGTAAAAAGTCAGTTTGATCAGCCATTATTTTACAATTTTAAAAAATTAAGAATTTTCGAAGTTTTTTAAAACTTTTATAAAATGCTCACTTTTAAAATTTTTTAGTCCTTTTAACTGATTTATGTTTCTTAGATTATTGTAAAGCAAACAGTTAGCATGGCTTTGAAAATCTATTCCCTTATTGATTTTTAATAACTATTTTTCTAGAAAAACCTGGAAAAAACACGAAAATTTTTAAAAAAGTATTTTTAGCATTTTTTAAAAAAATAACTAGACATCTCAGCTCTAAATCCATACTAACTTTTATAGAACATATGTTTGGAGGTATATGCAAAAATTTCAAGGCTCTATCTTAAACAGGCAAAAAGCCTTTGGGATTAGAAAACACTTATATCTTCAAAATTGAAAGTCTGAGATAAACGCATTTAAAGTTTGTAAAGGCATAAAACAAAATCTTATAATGTTCTTTAAGCTCTAATTTTTTAATATATTATTTTCCAAAGAATGTTCTATACTAAAATGCTATTTTAATTAAATATGACAGAAAAAAATATTTTTAATTCAAAATACATTTTTGCATAATATTGGTAGCATTTGTTACGACGACAGATTATTCAACTTAATCTTAACCTAATATTTTCACAAAAGTTTTGAAACGCAAAGCATTTATGTATAAAATAATAATGATACTAACTTAAGCTAAAAATAGACAGCTTTGTTTATAAAATTTAATTTTTTTCAGTTTTAAATTGGGGAAGTTTAAGAAGTTTTAGCTCTTGTGCGACTTCAAAATATTAAAATATAGTACTACAATATGTATAGTATAATGTAGTTTGGTACACTAAGGAATATTACATTTTATATGCAACATTTGCATTCAGAATACTTGTATTCGGTAATCTAATTGCAGTATCAGCTGAAGACTGATTTTTAGATACATCATTTTCAGTAGTATCCCATCTCTTCGAAATATTGTTTCGCACAGTAACCCGAGATCGTTTTGGCCATGGCATTTTCGAGATCGTCTTAGCCATGGCATTTTCTAAACAGAAAAAAATTATTGATAAATATTTTAAGTTATATAAATTATTTTTTAAAACAAAAATTGCCTTGAAATTAATTTTAATTTATTAATTATGAGAACTCAAAAAACTAAAATCATAATCAAGCAGACATGATTTTAGTATTGAAAATTGGAATTGATAAACATTTCACACTAAAAGAATTGATTGTGCACAAAAATATTTTTAATTAATTAAATTTAAGAGTGGAAAAATGCTTTAAAATGAAACCGAAACTATACCCATAGCTCAGAAAACTACAAATATCTTAAAACTAATTTTCTAACAGCTGAAATTTGGTGGCAAGCTTGTCAATGGTATAAGCCACAAAAATGAAAAAAACCTGATAATTATGAAATTTATAGGGTACTGTGTAGCTTCCACCGATTATCGCCATACGTTCATATGGAGAGTACAATGGACCCGCTACCTACAAGCTACTACCCGCTACTATTACAAGCCTACAGATGGATTGCTGACAGCCGTGATAATAAGAAAGGTGAAAGACTTGATGTTTTAAACGACCCATTCAAGTTGTATCGTTGTCATACAATAATGAATTGCACAAAAACTTGTCCTAAAGGACTTAATCCAGCAAGAGCAATAGCGAAAGTAAAACAGCTCATGGTAGAGAAAGAAGGAGTTTAAGTATCATCTTTTGCATTCTTCGTAAGAGAACAGCGGACGTTTAATGGTCTGGGCAGGTATTCTGTTGAATGATCGTGTACCTCCCCATATCTTTAAAATGGGATCTGTGGATGGTATGAGGTATAGAGATGATGTCTTAGAGCCCTATGTTCGCCTTTTCAGTGGTGCATGTGGCAACGAGCTCATTTTAATGCATGATAACGCGAGCCACATTGAGCTCTTCTGATCAACGAATTTCTAGAGAGGGACGATGTTTGGTGAATGGATTGGCCAGCCAGAACTCCAAACCTCAATCTTATAAACCACGTCTGGGACGCTCTGGGGAGGGCTCTGGGCAACTCGCAACCCCCCTCCGAGAACCATCCAGGAAATGAAAACTGCGTTGGTGAACAAGTGGGACCAATTGCCCCAAGAACTGATAAACTGCCTCATTTTAATTAACATCACGCTGCGAGGTCTGTCTAGCTGTAAGAAGGGGCTGTTTCTTTTGTTTATTCTACAACCGCAGTTTCACACCTTCCAACTTGTTACTCACGATCATGCGTGTGTATTGCAATTGTTGAATGGTTATTTGTTTTGTATTGTATTAATGTATTTACGTATCAAATTTATTAAAATCGGTCCTGTAGTTCTAGAAATAATGGATCAAGTCTGCAAACTCTCTTAATTTCTTACAACAGTGTAAGATGTCAAACACACATTAAAATACGTTTTACTCGATATGTGTTTTTTTCGAAAAGCTCAAAAAGTTTTTAAAACAATTTGCTGAAAGTTTTATATATGTTCTGTATAACAGTAGAAGTGTTTTATCCTTCAGATTATTTGTTCAGAGTGGGCCCCGTTTATATAATTTTTTGTCAATTTTTAACCATTTTTTCCCATTTTAGTAGTAAAAATTTATTTTTTCCTTTTAATTTTAGCCTTTTTTTTCTTAAAATGTACTAAATAAAACTAAAAACCATAAAAAAAAAATTCCATTTTTTTAAAAAAAGTTGTCGCAAGTAGTTGAATACTTTAAGTCTTGAACTGGAGAAATGGGTTTCTAGTACACCAAAAAGAACCAGTTAATTATTTGAAGAACCAGTCTCACTTAATCTTCTGTTCTCACTTACGGAAGTCGTGTGATGTAGAACACGCTTTTTGAGTAACGTTCTCTGTTTCTATGTCGTCTGGCAGGCCTGACATCGAAGCTGCACGGAATTTCTTATGTTCTAGAAAATTTATTACATATCACGTGTGCTTCTGACAGCTACTGATATTCGAGCGATTAAGGTATCCAACTCTCCTAAAAACAGGATTTCTTTTATGATTTTGTTTTATAGGCCATCTTATTGGGTTTTTAAAAATACCAAGTTTTTTATTTTCCATTCATCATAACAAAAATTACAAGTGTTTTAATAAAAGCAGATGCCATAACTTTACATAAGATGTCAAACATTAAAATGCGTTTTACTCAAAATGTGTTTTTTATTCAAAAAGCTCAAAGGGGCCAATTTTCCAAAACCTTTAAAAAAAATTTTGGGTTAAAATTTTTTTTGTGTGTTTTCTGTATAACAGTAGAAGTGTTTTAACCTTCAGATTTATCCATCACTGTTTTATTACAAAATTTGCAGTTCTTTATATGAATATAAACACTGTTATATTAAGCAGTTTCATATAACAAATATAAAGTGTGCTCTAGTTTTTGTAAAAAATAAAATATCTCTAACCCAATATTTTAAAAAAGGGAAAAAAAGTAATACATCAAACCGAAAAATTATATTTTTATTTTTCATTTGTAATCCCCATTTAATAATTTTTGTCAATTTTTACTAATTTTTTCCTATAGAATAACACTAATAATTTATTTTTTCCTTCTTAATTTTAGCCTTTTTTAAAAAATGTACTAAATAAATTAAAAAATCACAAATAATCTCCATATCTCCGTTTTTCAAAGAAAAGTTGTCGAGAAAGAAGTCGGATACATTAAGTATATAAACATAATTCCATCTTACTTTCCTTAAAATAAAGTCATTCATTTTTATACGCGTTTCTCAATAGGTTAAAATTAAAAAGAAAAGATTACTTGAGGAGCAGAAGATTATAATATCATCAAATGAACTGAAATAATATGTAGCTGTATATACACTCATGGACAAAAAATTAACGCACCAGGAAGGAGTTGTCAAAATGAAACGAAATTTTTTCATACATAATGAAAATTTGATATAAGTAAATTATTTGAAAAAACAAAGAAAAAAAATCATTTATTTGAGAAAAAGGCAAAAAAAAGGAGGATTTTAAAATCCTGTTGAACCCCCTTTGCGGAATGCACGATGGATACGATCGGGGATTGAAGCATTTAAAATTCTGTATGATGTCTTGAGACATTTTTTTCCATATTTGCTGTAACTGCCTCTAGTTCGTTCAAACTCATGGGGTCCAACCGCCGCCCCAAAAATGATCCGGGATAGCTCGTTTGAAGACAAATCGGGGATTGGGGGGAAGGAAGGTAAACAGTGGAAACAGTCCTGGACCCCTTTTGCCGGGGAGGGAATATTGTCTTAAAAAAAGGCCGGAACCCGTTGCATAAGTAACACATGTGGTTGCAGGATGTCAGGAAATTCCCGTTTGGGCCGGTCCCAAAGGATCAATACTGGGTACCCGGATTGTAGGAAAACCCCCATACCATCACACCAGGGGGGAACGGGTGTTGCTGTAAAAAAAGGCAGGATTGAGGGGCCCCCCGGGGTTCCACACACGAAAACAAGTTATCCTGTAGATTAAACTGGGTTTGTCGCTAAAGACGACCTGGTTCCATTCCACTGCAGTCCAGTTTCCTCGTGCGCGGTACCTTCAAATGGAGGCGTCGATAGGTGGGCGTCAAGGGCAACACACGTAATGGGCACCGCGATACCAAATGTTCTTCAGCCAGGCGCCTTTGTATGGTTGGAGAAGACACAGGGGCCTCTAGTAAAGGTGCTACCTGTGCCTGGATGGCGGCAGATGAAGCAGTTGGCTGTACGCGTGCATTTCTTACGATGTGGTGGTCTTCTCGATGATTGGTCTGTCGAAGATGTTCTGAGCCTGCTCTTTGTGTAAATGACATCTCTCAGATCCACTGGTCCCAACACCTCATCACAACCCAATCAGAGTTGCCTAATTGATGAGCTACTCGCCTAGCTGACCACCCAGCTTCTATCAAGCAGATGATTCTCCTCCACTCAAATTGCGACAGCTTCTCATATTGTTTTCGAAAATGGCATAATGGAATGTCTACCTCAGCTCTTCCTTTGTAAACTATTTGCATTCTCAAACAAGCTTTGGTTACAATTTTTTATACTCCACGGGGAACGACGTTAAATGCCTTGTACCGGCTATACGTAATGCGCAATCACGCTGCATTTCTAATCATTTGCATAACTCTCCGACATGTACCTTCATTCATGCCAAGTATCGTTACGATCCCACAATTATTTAGTGGAACGCTAATTTTTTTGTCCATGAGTGTATTATTACTTATGAAAGTTGAGAATTTTTAATGCTGTATTATTTAATTAGCATTATTAAATTTTTAAATTTATAGTGTTACTATCGTGATATTGCATTGTAGGGCCGGGTCCTCTGTTGTGCGAAAAAGTTCTGGAACTTGAAGAGAAATTTGACGGTTCGGTTGATTTCAAACGTCAAAACGAAGGTGTACTATGGTACAGCAAAACATAAGAGATTATTTTCCACAATAAAGGTAAAATTGAGACATTTTGCACCTATTTTGCTTTTTCTTCAAGCATGTTTCCCGCTTGTGATAATTTTCAATATTCGTATAGAGGCCGGTTTTATATACTGCATGGATTGCATTCGGTTTTCTGTAATCCGAACGGTGTCCGGTCTCAATTGAGACGGATAAGCGACGTTCTATTGTAAGTATTAATTTGCTGAAAAAAAAGAAAATTAAAATACATTCTGACATAATGAAAAATAAATACACATTTACACTGATTAAATATATTTATAAATGTATCAGTACTGCCCAATGTCTTTGATAATTAATTTATCAATGCATTAAAAACAAGTTTGTTGCTGTTGTTAATTATGCCACCGGGTCGACAGAAACATCAGATCAAGATTCATGAAATTCATCGCGGCTAGAAGCTAGAATTTTACACCTGTCTTCAGCCTTAGCTTTGAGCACCATGCAGGTCACAGTACTATTTCCACCCCAATCTTGAGGGAGCACATCCTCGGATGGTCAAGGTCCTCCCATCTCTCTTCCCCTTTCAACAAAATCACGAGAGGACTTGCGGCTAGAGTACCCACCTGAGGCTAAGGGACTATATATTTACAAACATCCATGCCTTCTCCGGGATTCGATCCCAGGCCCAATGGCCTGCAGTTAGCGCCACTAACTACTATACCGAATGGGTGGTTTTTATAATTAGTAATAGTTCTCATCAAATAAGTTTAAGAATTAGTAGTGCCTCCCATGAGCTTGTCATTTAGAAAATTTAATACTTATCTTGATAATTTTGATGGTTTATAATTAAATTGGTATTGTAGTTTTAGTATAAATTTTTATTATATTCAATACATTGCTATTGTTGAAGGGGGAAGCGATAAAAATTATGATTGCAAATTGGGTCGCAAACATTGGAAGTTCGAGAAACACTGTTTTATAGGATAGTGAGGCCGAATTAATGGTTATAATATATTAATGTTGATTTCTTTTATATCTAAAAAAATATTCTAAATTTGAATTTATTCAACAAGGTATATCGTTCGGAACCTTTTTTAAAAAAGGAAATGGATAAAAGATTTAGTGTCACTTAGATTAAAAGTATAAAAAATTTTTTTTAAAAATAGTATTACAAAAAAAATATTTAAGGTAAAAATTTTGAAAAAAATAAACCCCAGAATGACCCATTTCCAAAATATTTTCTTTTTGTGAAAATTTTTATTATAATAATATTTTCCCGTATTGGTGCCCTTTGACGAGCTAAACAAAATTTTTTGAAATATATAACTTAGAAGGGTTTATCCATTTTTTACACAACAAGGGGAAAAATTTTTAAAAAAAAACCCCATAATTATTTCAAATGGTGAACTCTAAAACAATGTGAATTTTTCAAAATTTTAGTTGACCCTTCTAAAAAGGGGGTCTGAGTTATACAGGAAAAATATTATTATAATAGAAGCATTTTTCACAAATAGAGAACATTTTGAAAAAATTTTTAAATTCATTTTTTTCCAAATATTGTATTTTAATTTTTTTTGCCAAAAAAGTCCTTAAAACAATTTTAACATAAATTCTAATTTTTGGGGAACTAAATATCTAAAATTACCTTTATTTTTTTAAAATCAGGTTCCCAACGTTGGGAACCTTGCAAAACGTGCCAATAATAATGATTTGATTATTTTAATCCCTGAAAGGATTTAGTTCTCCCCCTATTTTTAACGATTTAAATATTTTCTGTGCATAAGTTTTTTAGCAAAGTATTATAATGCTGCTATTATTAAAGAAATTTTCCTGTTTATAAAATTTTTAATTTTAATACAATATATATCGTTCTTTCTAGAAGAATAAAGTTCCTTCTAAATATGTGCAGTTTCTTAGAATTCTAGAAAATAATATTTTATAGGGCCAAGAGAAAATGTATTTTTTAGTTAAATTAAAATTTTTGGGATTTTAAGGAATTTTTTTTTCATAAATTTTAAATATTCCCTAACATATATTGTTGCTTGGAAAAGTATTTTTTTTATTGCAAAAGTGTAGTATCTTGATATTTAAGTTTCCATATTTTCAAATGTTTACCTAAAATAGGTGATATCATAATTTAGTTTTTCTGTATTTATAGCATATTTTGAGACATTTAAAGAGTTTCAATTTTTTTGCATAATAAGAATTAAAAGCAAAAAATAAATTTCCTTACACTCTCGTCAAAACTAAAATTCAAATTCAAATTTTGCTGTTATTAATTTCCGTGCTCAATTTTAAATTTAATTTGATTTCTGTTTAAAATATCGATTGAAATGTGTATGTTTTTTAATATTGAAATGGATATTAAATGTTTTATGGTTAAATCATTAGACAAAACCTTTTATAATAAACAGTATTATAAGAAGCTGTGGAAAAGATGTATAAAAACGAAGCACATGAAAAGAGAAATTATATTTATTTCACTGGAAAGCATGTTGAAACACATATCATCAAATATAATTATAATAAAGAGAAAAAATTTTCTAGTGAGATAACCACATCATACGAACAATTACATGGATGAAAGCACAAGATTACATAGTGAAGATATACTCTACATGAAAGATTACATGGAAATATACCCTGAATAAATGAGATAAACATCTAGACCATTATTTGAGCTATTCTCACTTAATTAATATCAGTTTCTTCAGTATTGCTCGATTTTGAAAAAAAACAATACGACTAATATGAGCTTTATACAATGAACTTTACCAGATATGCAATCCAATATGCATTTTTTAACATCAATAGCCCGACAAAATGACAAACGTACATAAATATTTGAATTGTGGTAAATGGTAAATACACATCTTCTGTAGGGTATGATGTTTGTAACAGAATAAACATCTTCTGTCTTAGAGGATATGTTTTTATCAATATAATGTTTTTTAACCTGTGAAGTTTGAATTCACAAAAGTTAAAAAAAAAAGTTACTTTGTTTATGAAATTTTTTTATTTACCACACTATTTCTTATGAAATTGAAGTAAAAAGGTCACTGTACAATGCTATACTAAATGTAACATTTCAGTAAAGGAAAAAAGTGTGCTGATTTCAATGGTTAAAATATGCTCAGATTGAAGTTCGAAGATTTAATTAGGAATGTAATTCTTTTATTATGTAAAATTAAATTTTCTTCAGAGCATATATAAACGGATTTATTTGTTTCATTAATGAGAAAGTCGAAATTTGGCTGCGGAAGCTGCCACTAGTTGGAGCCACCATGAAATGGCTTTCACATTTGGAGATTTGCCGTATCTACAAAGGCTTGGTTACCAATATGTAGCCAATTAAAAAAGGTTGATGAGTAAGTTAAGTACAACAAGAAGAAGAAACATACACAGAATTAGAATATTATGCGAGCATTTGGTTAAATATATTATTTATATGTATGTAATAAACAGTTTTTGCACACTGTGCATAAGGATGTAAATTATCCTTATTAGTCACTGAACACAATTGGCATTTCTGAACTTAGCTTTAATGATGCAACATTACGTTCTGATGCACAGGGCTGTGGAGGGAGTTGGTAAGGAAAATGACAGTCTCCGACTCCTGGAATTTTAAACCTAAAGATTCCGATTCTGACTCCTGGAATTTTAAACTTAATGACTTTACACTGACTCCTGAAATTTTAAACCTAAAGATTCCGATTCTGACTCCTGGAATTTTAAACTTAAGGACTCCACACTGACTCCAGAAATTTTATACCTTAAGATTCCGATTCTGACTCCTGGAATTTTAAACTTAATGACTCCAAACTGACTCCTGGAATTTTAAACTTAAAGACTCCACACTGACTCCTGGAATTTTAAACCTGAAGATTCCCATTCTGACTCCTGGAATTTTAAACTTAATGACTCCACACTGACTCCTGGAATTTTAAACTTAAAGACTCCACACTGACTCCTGAATTTTAATCTTAATGACTCCACACTGACTTTAACTTAATTGCTCCAACTCCCTCATATATATGTTACCATATACATATGTGTTACAGCTTAATTTTTAAATATAAAAAGAAGTAACAGACGCTACAGAAAAAAAACTGACGGCATTATCAGATTATTCATATTAATTAGTACTTTTTATGAAATGGAAAAACTGGCATTAGTTATTTAAGAAAAAAAAAATAGCTTTGGCAAACTTTTCCTTGATAGAGGACTGTAGATCCGATTTGAAGAGTTAGGATCTGAATATAGTCTTTACACACTATCTTGAGTAGGAGGAAGTTGAGTTACTGTTGGGGCTCATTCTAAGAAAGGGTCTTGTAAGAGCGAACATATTTTTCTATTTCTTCAAGTAGATATTTGTATAGAAATCATGTTTGTATTTTTTGATTTTTACATCTAAATGCTCTTGGTTCTTTATTTTCATTAGCTCAACTTTACCCTTTTCAATAATATCCTAATATTTCTTAAAATCTAATTCATAATAAAATAATAAATAAAAATTATAACTCAGTTTATCATTATTTTATTCAAATTTATTTATTCAAAATAATTCATTATTTATTATTTTATTTTCTCAGTTTATTCAAATTCACTTAAATTTCATTTCAAATTCAAACTGTTCAACAAAAAAACTGATTCGTAAATGAATAGACGTATATTTTTAGACCGAATCAAGCCTTTTGCTGATGTATGTTATTTATTTCAATTCTCTATTTTTCATTAAAGCTAGTATTATTTTTCTATATCAATATTTAGAAAGATCAATGATAAAATTAATAGACGTGTAGAAGTAAGACGTGAATATTACATATAAAATACTTTTTAAGCCGTAAGTCAGAGCGTTTCTCAAAATGTGGGGTGCACCCTTCAAGAGGGCGTGATGACTATAAGTAAGGGATGCGAGCATATTGAAAAGTAGAAAACAAAAGATATTTTTTAAAAAAATTATTAATTTACTGAAAGCAAACAGAAAAAAAATACATTCTGAAATAATAAAAAATAAAATACACATTTACACTGATATAATACACTTATAAATATATCAGTACTGCACAATGTATTTTATAATTAATTTAACAATAATAAGTTAAGAAAAAATTTAATAATTGCCAGTGCCCCATGGGCTTGTTATATATAAAATTATATACAAAATTGAATACTTATCTTGATAAATTGTGCGGTTTATAATTAAGGTCATATTGTAGCTTCAGCATTAAGTATATTATTATTGAATTCAGTACATTGTTATTTTATGGAAGGGGGCGCGATGAAAATTATGATTACAAATTGGGTCGCAAATATTGAAAGTTTGAGAAGCCATGTCTTAAGTCTATTGAATAGGCAAGCATTCTCTACGAAGACATAAATCGTTAAAATAAAGCATAGAGTGCAAGTTGGTGATTTTCAAATTTTTTAGCTACTTTTATAATAGATCACCAGTTTCAAAGGTTACCAAATAAATTTTCGATTAGCCAAATATTTTTCTAGAAACAATAATAATATTCAATATCCAATACCAGTTATAACTTACACCGTATACTTTATTTTAAATATTAAATCAAATTGAAAACACTACTACATAAAGTTAAGTCAAAGACGGTCAATGCTAGGTTTCACGTAGTACGATCCAAATTTCGGGACCTTTGCTACTGCTGACGACGAAAGCAAGTACCCAAAGTTAAAACACTTGAAATTTATTCTTCCAACTTCCCCTATCTAACCAGGCTGATTTAGTCTGTCTCATGTGTCCGAACTACGCGCAGCTGTTATCTTCCGGAAATAGTTAGCTTTGCTCTGCGATGTAAAAGAGATGGTTATTTTTTTTAAAAGCGTTGAACGTTAAATTCGCTTAGCACGCTTAGGTAAAACATCAATGTAAATTTTGAAAATGTTGAGTAAGGTGTATAATAAATCTACCATGGTGAGTTCCAAAGTTTACGAATGACATCGGCTTTTTAAAGAGGCAGAGAATCCATCAAAGACAATGAGCGCATTGGACAGCCTTCGACTTCACGAAACGCTAAAAATGTTAAGCTTTGGTCTAAATATGTTCAAAAAGATCGTCACCAAACATTTGCACAATTTTCAGTGGCTTCTCGCCGAGTCGTTTGAGGGAAACTATTCGTCGTAAAGGGCCTCACTTTGGCAGAGTAACGATTGGTGTCTTCCACGACAAAGCACCAGCGCAACTATCCAAATTAGTAAAAGAGTTCCTCGTTAAAACTCGCACTAACGTGCTTCCACAACCTTCCTATTCACCAAATTTAGCCTCGTGGGACTTTTATCTGTTCCCGTCAATGAATAAACATTTACAGAGACATCGTTTTGTGTTATCAGATGAGGTGAAAATATCATCGCAGGAGGTTTTACGGGAGGTTGCGAAAAATGGCTTTACGTTGCACTTCCAGAAATTATACGAACCCATGACAGAAGTGTATCGTCAACCAAGGAGACTACGTTGAAGGTGGATATGCTTTGGTGCTGTGAACTATTCAGGGTAAAGTTTTCTACACCTTGTTCCCGAATTTTGGATCGTACTACGTAAGAAGCTTGGACAAAGCCATTTATCTAAAAGAACAACAATTCACTTCTACCCACTAACACATGAGAATTTAAAAACAAGTAACATAGTATGGGAAACATTAATGTATAAGCGAGAAAGAATGTTAATTCTTTAGACCAGCGTCACGTCTTCGAAGGCGTTTGCTTCGGTCACAGAAGTGGCAATATCGAGATGCTTGTCGCCACTTTTCGTTCTGTAGTGAAGCCCGTGGTGGTTAGTCTGCGTAGTCTCCGCCATCGAAGAGACCTGGGTCGTCGAGACGGGGTGCATCATGATGCTGGACTGGGCTCTACCCCTTAAGTCATGGTGCAAACGATATCTTTGGTATGTACGTTTCAGAAGATATAGCACCTAAAGAGAATAAGCAATTAAGCAATTAGAGTTTTGCTGGACGAAAGAAAATGGGTTCTGTGTTGATGAAAATATGAGGATTTGTTGAATAGTAAGGGGTGTTCAAACAAAACATTGATTAATGTTTACGAAATCTATCCTTCGTTCAATGGATAATGTACATAAATACATGGTACTGATTATAATTTTACATTTGAACAAGTCAATCCTAGGGTATGTACAAATGATGGACCCGATTTTAAAAAAATCATATTTTCGAAACTACTGAATATATTACAATAAGTGATGCATGAATGTAAAGAGAAATATACCAAGTTACTTTTCCCACCAATTATCAAAAGCACATTCAAGATCTCCGTGATTGAAAATGATGACAGAGAACAGTTTTTGCATGTAAGAGTACGCAGGGGTTTTTTCAGTTTTTTTGGTGCAACGTGTGCTTAGCAATTGCTACCGAAAAGAAGCACTAACCAACAAGAGCATTCTGCGATGGTATCATCAATTTAAAGAAACATGCTGCTGATATATATATATAAAAAGAAAGCAGCTGCTGCCCACGTGTCTCAGAAGAAGCAGTGGTGAGGGAGAGCAAAGTTTTGCTCAAAATCCATGTAAGTCTACGAGAGTTACCACCTGAAAACTTAGGATGTGTCACCAAAAAACGGCAAGGAAAACTTTACGAATAAAATTAAATTTCAAGCCGTATCATTTGCAATTGAGACAACAGATAACAATGAAAGACAAGTAAACATTTGTGCATCTTTACGAACTATTGATAAAGTGATGCTACAAAATGTATGGAACTAACTGGATTGCAGATTGGACGTATGGTGTGTAACAAAAGGGTTACACATCGAACATTTGTAACAAAATTAAAACTTGATACATTTCTCTTTGTATTCATGTATCACTTATTGTAATATGGGCAGTAGTTTCAAAAATATGATTTTTTAAAATCGAATCCATGATTTGCACTCACCCTGTGTTTAAGCTAATGTAATTGTATCTAATTATTTAGACTCACATTTGCAAGTTGTGTTCACTAGAGGTCCTAAAGTGAAACTTTGATTTTTATCTGAACTGTCTTCTATGTAGAGATGTCTTAGGAATAAAAGTATGCTGATCTTTCTACTTCTATGTGGGAAGTACTATTGATAGATCGTTGAAAATTTCTTACAGAACTGCAAATCGTTTAATTAGAGTTATAATCCCTGTCCTACAGGACACTTTTTAATGGTGTGATCTAATGCGCCTTTTTCTTGAAAAGATAGGCTTCAACCAAATATGCTTTGCATTTAAGAATCAACATTTATCTTCGTAGGCGATATAGGAGGCTCTCTCAGCGTATGTAAAATTGGCAAAACAAATTGGATCAATCATCTATCGTGAGCTAATGCGTCTAAAGTAAATAATGAAAGTTACTGTATACAATTTCTGCTTTAGCTGAAAAATCTTAACATTACACGACATGTTTCGTATAAAATATTCCAATGAAAGAGCGAAAGAAAAAAGGGTCTAAAAGCAGTATTTATTAATAAATTAACGCAGTTAATCTGAAAATACACCGAAATTTACAAATAAAACTTACGAATCCTTTATAAATACTTGTACACAGAGTGATTTAATATAAAGTTCCACTTTCAAAAGGTTATAAAGAAAGAACCACGCGGCTTAAGAGTACTTCAAATTTAAACTGAATATGCTAGAAGAAAGTAAAACTCTATGGACTAAGAAAGAAAATTCATTACTGATTTCATTGATTCTTTTAATGTGGGTTTTGTCCAGCAACATTAAAAACCGGTTTTTCCCATTCAATGTGGTACAACCTTGCTGGGGTATATGGGCTTTTCACAAACAGTATAGAACAAAAGTTGAATGATCTGGAAGCCGTTCTTTTCCGTCAAAATAACCATAACAATCATGCACACTGAACAGTACAGTTTTGTTTAATGTACAACTAATGCCAAAGAAGTCGTACTTAACTGCCATTTGTAACCAAATCCACTCTCGTTATGCCGCTTGCAGCGCTATCTTTTGATGCACTTTGGAGCTTTTTTCCTATGCCATAGCGTTTCTCCCCTTTTCAGGTATATTCAGTTCAAAATTGAGCAATGGTTCGTTTTTTTTACAGCATTTTGAAAGTGAAACTTTTATTATAATTGCCTTACATATATAAAGTCTCAACACGGTATTTTACTAAATATAAAATTTATTAATTCTTTTTCATCTTGGTATATGCTTCATTTAAAATATTCTTTTATATAGAAAGATAAATATTATACGGTTTATCTTTCTGCAAATTTCATCCATTAAACTAACCTAATAATGTACCAGAAATATTTTAAACCTTATTGCATTAAATGCAAATAGTTACAAAAGCATTCAGTTTCGAAATATACATTTAAAAGCATAAATAACACTGGAGCCACACAGAAAAAAAATCATGCATGTAGGAGTATGGGAAAGAAGAAACTAAATGTGTTTTAACCACGGTATAGCATGCAGAAATAAATCAAATATGGGAACCTACTTCCTACAGGTCACGTGGTTCACGGTTCGTCCTGATAGAAGAAAGGGAAAAAAAGCAGGTGGATCGCCGCTTACTGGACGCAGCCGGGAGTTGGCGATTAGTCCTGAATTTCTGGTTCGATCGCCATAACAAGTTCAGAATCTGTTGAGAGATTGCGATGGCTCATATGCTGTGCTTAACTATAGGTTTAAAACTAACGTATTGTGCAGCCATAAAAACGAAACATTATAAAGCACATAAATAAAAAACTTGCATGCGGATATATTTGAAGGGAGGATACACAATGGATGGGATAGGATAAGATTATAGTAAATTTAAAATTCTAATAGCTTTAATACACGCCAATTGAGTTAGAATGAATTTTTTTAAATCTCATTGAAGGTATGAACAAAATACAAATTGCATATTTGCTGTATAGCAAAGATTGAATAGAAAATTGATTTTCAAGCTAAAAATAGTACACATAACACATAATGATTCTATTAAGTATTTAAATAAATAATATACAACGTCTGCCAATAAAGTTCAGATGTGCAGCGTTTTGTTTCACCAGTGTTGCCAGATTGGCCGTTCTGACTTCAGTCCCCGAATTTTATTGTCAGAGGTTGTAAAATTAAATATACTTTATTTTATTTGGTGATATAAGACACTAACTTTTATATAAAACATGTTGAAATTTATATAAAAACAAAACAAAAAAAAGAATAGTTTGAAAATTTATATAGTGAAGTAAGAATTTTTAGAAAAATGATTCTTCCTGATTGAAAATGTATTGCAGATGATGAATTAAAAATTGATTAGCAAATGACACAATTATACAGTTTATAAGATTACAAAGCGTAAAGTGAACAATTTCTTTATCGTCAATCAAATATTTCAAACGGGCAAATTCTATTTATATTTCAGTATGTGTAAACTGTTTTGAAAAAAAAGCGCATCTTAACAAAGTTATCGATTAAACTAAATTGTATTTTTCATAGTACAAAATGAAATAAAACAAAAAAGAATTAACTTATTATATAGTTAATCTGGTTATCTTCTTTCTCTTTTGTAACATATAATATTATGTACAACAGAATTATACTAAAAATAACCTCGGGAATTAGTCTGTTTGTCTTCTATCTCTTTTGTATACATATAATGTAATATACAACAAAATTATATTAAAAATAACATTAGAAATTAGCCTGTCTTCTTTCTCTTTTGTAACCTATAATATTATATGCAGCAAAATTATGTTAAAAATAACATTGGAAAAATTCGCTTTACATAACAGCATTGAATTAATTTTGAATATAAACGGTTATAGTAAACGTTTTTAAAACTACTTTGCATATTTTGTATGATATTAGTATATTATCAACTTGTCAAGTTAACGTTTGTCTTAGACCTCAATAAAAGGGATAACACAAGGGATACAATTAAATACTTACTGAAGTCTATCCTCATACCTTAAAATTTTTTTTTTAAAAAAAATCAATATTGCGTGATTTAAAATACTCCAATCCAATTCTTTCTGAGATAATAAAGTACCTTTATATTTTTATTTAAGTTTTATAAGGCGACAGGGAATTTTGTGTTTTAAGTACCAAAATAGTAGATAGTCATGTAAATATATCAATTCTTGAGAATCTCTGTGCGGTTTTATTTACACAAAGCCATAATCATTAAAACATTAAAATAAATTATATTAATTTGGTAACGCCCATATACATTGCTGACTCTAAGATTGAAAACAATATAAAGTAATAGATTAAAATGTTGAATATATATGTGAGCTGTATATCACACATCGAACATTGAGAACAATTATGTTATGTTCAGCTATGCTTATTTAGCAACAGGTCTTTAATATCATGAAAAAATTCTAGTATTTTAAATTTTCCTACAAAATATTTTAAATTTTCCTAAATAACATCTTTTATAGAGATTTATGTCTTCCTACTTATGATGTTCATGTGTACTGCATTTCATATAACGGAATATAATCATCAAAAGAGTGACAATATAATAATATTCTGGGAAGCCAATCGTTTATCAATTCCTACTACTAGTTCACAATATCTCTATTTATATCTTGCTAAAATTTTTATTCGTTAATAAAATACATTTTAAAGTGCTCAATTGAACTGAAATTTTATATACGAGATTATTTTGGATGACAATATGGTAATTTAATTATAATTAATTAATTGAATGAAACAAATTATTTAAAGAATTACAGATACAGAGTCACGTTGGATTCATTTTTAGCAACTTGGGTCAAAACTTTAAAAATGCTTTTTTTTTCTCACGTTTTAAAGCATTTAGTTGAACTGAAATTTTATACACACGATTGTTTTGGATGACAATACGATATTTAAAAGACGATGAATAAAAATTAATTGCCACTTCGTATTGTGATTCTATCATATGTATATACATATTTATATTAATGGTAATTATTCGATAAAAAGTAACTAAAATAAAAAAATTTGTTGACATAAGTAGAAATTGACTTTGATTTTTTTTATATCACTTCTAAAATAACGATAAGACATTTTTTAATTCGACTTCGAATCTCTGAAACAAATTGGAAATTTTAAAGATTTGTGATTTTTTACCCTTTTATTACATTTATAAAAATAACAAAGTATTTTACACAGCTGATTTGGATAACAAACTCACTTAGATAAACTTAAAATTTTTATAATTCCTTCAACAATATCATACGAAACATTTGGATTTGTAAGAATATTAGATCACGAACGAAGCTTTCTCTCTGTTTTTCATAACATGCAGCAATACAGGTTTCTTTGCCACATCCCACAAGAAATCCCAGGATAAATTTAAATCCTGTATTTACAATATTTTTCATTTATAACATTATGATTTGGAGGGTTCTAGATGTATGGCAAACTTTCCTATAGTTAAAGAACTTAGTTAAAATTTATTTAAATACGGGTTCTGGCACTTATGTAATCATTCTGATTTTTTGAAAACTTTCTTTGGTGAAAAATATTTAACAATGAATTTTATATTAATGAATAGTTTACATTTAGGTATTATATAATATGCATACAAATAATGATATGTATGCAATAACCTTGATCCAAACACTTCTGGTATAATTTCTTCATATTGTTCTACTTTGTGTGTATAGTTAAGTTATCCTTCCCTTCAATATATAATTTCAATAAATTGAATTTTGCATATTGTGCTGTTCCATAAATGTATTTAAATTATATGGAATGCAAATGCACATCTCTGTTATCATTAATACTATTAGCTACTTCATTGTTAATTAGTTGCGTCTTAATCGAAAATTTTAATTTTGTGAGGGTTAAAGTTAGCTTTCAACAAGTTAAGGTAATTGGAGTAAAATGTAATATTTGGTTCAAACTCACTATTTCTATAAATATATATAAATAAATCACATTTCTCCATGATAAATTTTAAATCTAGTAAAAAGGACTATAGAGACGTGAGTCAAATTCAATAAATAGAACTTATGCAAAATATGTTCTCCTTATTGAGTTTGTCATAAATACAATTTGGAAGAAAGCATGGAATATAAATGTGAATTTTACTATCTCATGTTACACTAAATATAGAAAACTTGACAATGGCTTAGAACGTTAACTCTTATACCATTAGTTTAACATTTAATCCGAAAAATAACGCGAAGAACATATCCTATTCCTTGAAATTTCCAGGCTTTCAATATAATCCAAGAACAAAAGCTGCAAGAAGAAAATAGTTTCCGAGAAAAAATTTTACTGGAAGTTTTATTTCTGCTTATCTTAGTTCCTTTGAATTTTTCTTAGTGTTTCCTGTCTAAAAGGCTTAGTGAATTTTCAGAAGCAGTACTTCTCGTTCTACAAGTTTTTGTCAAATTGGATATAAAAGGGAAAAATGAATAAATTTATGAGTTACGTTAATAAAAAGACGGATATATTTTGTAAATTTATTGAACGAAATTTAATTTACTGCTACTATTGAGAAATTATTTTGCATTTCTATTCAAATGGAAGAATGACATTGCAAATATTATGTAATATTCAAAAATGCAGACCATATAGTTCATTTTTCTTCTTTTGGAGTTATTCGTACAAGAGGATATTTCGTTTTGTAAATATTGGTTTTAGTATATATTATATGTATTCTAATATGAGCTATAAGAATTTGAAATTGCTGCTGCAAAATTTTTTAGAGCGTTTATAAGTTAAAAATATTTTCCGCAAGACATGGCAGGTAACTAGTGGCGTAGCTGGGTATCCAAAGGCCCTGGTGCTAAAAATAGAAGGACCCTAACTTGGTTGTATTTTATCAAATAAAAAAGTAAAAATATCTGAATATTTTAAATATACAAAGGCTACAATTTTTGTTTACTATCTCCTCTCTCTTGGCATTGTTTGCGTTTAAACGCACCACTGGGTTAAGCATACTGTTCAGCTTTATAATTTATGCAATACATTTTGCATGTGCCCGCGAGTACTTACTGACGTTAAAATGAAGAAGAAACGTAATGCTATGCTAAAAAACGTTGTTCGTGAAGCTTTGGCTATTTATTTGGGAGGATCACTCATCAGGGGATTTATAGCTAAAAATGGTTCGAAGAGATAGACAGGAAATGATACAAAAACTATGCAAGAACAAGGGAAAAAAAAACCTCTGCAAAAGAGGAGGGGGACAAAATTTCGTTAGTCTATTACAGATACGTGAAGATTGCAACATGTTGAAACAGGAAATTAGCTTACTATGAATCATCATGATTATTAAAAATAGAATGTACACTGCTGGCCACCGTAAATGCAACACCCTGAAGGAAGCATGAAAATTACATTAAATTTACAACATACATTAGCGGAGGTAAGATATGCAAATGATTAGAATTTCAGCGCAGACACACATCACGCGCGCCTGTGGCGCCACCTCAAAAAGCGCTACTTAAGGCAGGAGATTTCGACGATTTCAAGTTCGGCAGTGCATACATTTTTTGTGGTATTTTCAAAAACGATCAGTTATGTCTCGTAGGAAGCAGCGATCTGCTTTTTGATCAAGTATCCGAGTTCGACAGAAGAAGAATAGTGGCCTACCGAGATTGTGGATTAACTTTCAGGTAAATTGGTAGTCGTGTTGGACGAAACCAAACAACTGTAATGCGGATATGTGACCGTTAGATGCAGGAGTATACGACGGACCAACGTGGTCGATCGCATCCACCTCAGTGAACCACTTCACGTGAGGACAGGCAAATTGTGTGCATGGAAGTGACGGGGTCAGCTCGGTCATCGCAAACCATAGCACAACACGACTGATCTGTAACGCATCATTCAGTGTATACGCGTACCATTCGACGCCGTTTACAGCAGAGTGGTCTATCATGATGCAGAACACAGACGTCTCCATAGCCAATGGTGCGATGAAAGAAGGATGTGGGTAGCAAAATGGAATGAAGTTGTCTTTACTGACGAGTCACCCATCTGTCTGCAACACCACGATGGTCGGATTGGAGTCTGGAGACACCGTGGAGAGAGGATGCTGAACAGCTGCGTTATGCACCACCACACTGGTCCTGCACCGGGTATTATGGTATGGGGCGGTGGATATCACTCTCGCACTCCTCTGGTACGCATTGCCGGTACTTTAAACAGCCAGCGCTACATCTCCGAGGTTTGGAGCCAGTTGTCCTTCTTACCTTCAGGGCTTGGCCACAGCCATATTTCAACAGAATATGCGCGACCACACGTGACGCATTGTCCAAGGTTCTTCGTCAATCACCAGATTGATTGCTCACTCTCAGATCGTTCGCCGATAAGCATGTGGTCCATGGTTGCTCAACGGGCCGGCCAGATTACACCCCATCTGCCCCCCAGATCAACTTTGGAAAAGTGTGGAAGCTGTTTTTCTGTTTACCCCATAAAACACCCAATCTCAAATCATGCCAGGGGGCTTGGCAGCGGGATCCTCCCAAAAATTTTGGGGCTACTTTCTTGGCTACTGTTTGGAGGAACACACCACAAACAAAAAACACAACACAAAACCCCCCAAAAAAAACACCGCCGGGGAAACCCCCACACACACAGAATGTAATAGGAAGAAATTGCTTCTTTTTATTTTTTTGACATGTGAAAAAAGGGTAAGATTTTTCATGGAACTTTCATAGCAAATTGAAAATAATATAAACTTTTCAACAAGTTAAGTTCGCAACCCTAAAAAACAAGGGAAAGAATTGGGGGAAAGAAGGGTTTCCCAAAATACTAAATAAAACCCCGAACACATGTTAAATTTTGCGAGAAATTATCGCAAGTTCGGCTTGCTTGGTGATCAGGGTCCTAGAGGCTCTCCTGAGTTTGAGGGCCACAGTGCACTGCACTTCCTAGCCCATTGGTAGTTACGCCACTGCTGGTGATTTATTTTTAAAACTTTCACACAAAGATGAGTTTAAGAAAGGGTTATGATGTAAATAAAACACGAGAGACGCTCTGAAAGCAAGTTCCGTAATTTATTTTTTTGGAAGAGAAAGTTGTACACCAGATGAAAAAAGGGGGAACACCATAAGAAACCACAACTTTTGTAGGTTAAACGATGGTAGAACAGTCAGCGTAGGAAAAATGATGCATGCGCAGGACGCCGAAGAAAAGAAAGTAGCAGTAAATTGATAAATTGGGAAAGTCAGTTTTTGAAATTAACCTGGTGGTCAGTCCGTACTTCCAATCAAAAGGTAAAATTTTTGATCCCAAATATAACCCCATATCTTTAAAAATGGCCCATAGGATTAACATAGGGGTTGAATTTTAGTGCGTAAAAAACGAGAGGAAAAAATGTTATATTCAAAAAAAAACTAGCCTAATTTTCTAATTATTTGTTATTATTCGAATAAATAATTTGTTTTGTTACTATTTATGCCCTTTTACGTTTAATAAAGCACCTATTCAAATAACACTTTAAACTCTTGATAATATTATTTCATCATTTTACTGAAACAGCTCAGGGATTCGTTCAAATCCTTTTACTTTTATCAGGGAAATCACCTTGAAAAAACGTTATTTTAACGTCTACCGTCAAGAGATCATCTTCCTTAGGGATTTGATGAGATTCCTAATTTCATCATTTTCCTGCGGCAGATACATGGACCTAGTGCATCCGTCATCCATGAACACCTACAAACCTTTTATGAAGAAGAGGTTATGTCTCGTCAATTCAGTGCTTCTCAAACTGTGGGGCGCATCCCCTAGGGGGCGTGATAACCTTTCAAGGGGGCGCGAGCATATCGAAAAGTCAAAAAAAAAATAATAAAAATAACTAAAAGATTTTAAAAAATTACAAATTTACTGAAAGGAAGCAAAACAAAATTCATTCTGACATAATAAAAGTAAAATTATGTCAGAATAGTATTTACACTGATATAGTACACTTATAAATGGATCAGTACTGCACAATGTATTTGATAATTAATTTATCAAAACGACTAAGAACAAGATTAATAATTACTAGCGACTCTCAAGGGCTTGTCATACATAAAATTATATACAAAATTAAATACTTATCTTGATAATTTGAACGGGGTTTATAATTGTAATCGTTTTGTAGCTTTACGTCAAATTCATAATTATTGAATTCAATACATTGTTATTGTATGCAGAAGAGAGGGTCGCGAAGAAAATTTATGATTGAAAATTGGGTCGCAAGTATTGAAAGTTTGAGAGGCACTGAGTTACGCAGTTCACTCCCCAATGACACCTTTTTCCACGTAGACGCGCTATGTGGCACATGTGATGTATTGGAAGGCTGGCAAATCCTCTGAAATAAGTAAATCCTTCGCAAACTCTGTCAAAGTTCTTTTATTGCATTCCAAAGCCTTCGGAATAATTTTATGGATATCAATGCACAGAAAAGATCATAATTCGGAACAACGTATATATACGCACATGACAACGTTTGGGCTGAGCGAGACATATATACACGCTAGTGACACTTAAGAGGTTAAAATCGTATTGTAGCTTTAGCAATTTTTTTTTCAAAATATAGTATTATTGAATTCAAAACATTGTTATTGAATGGAAGGGGGTGCGATGGAAATTCTGATTGAATATTGGGTCGTAAGTATTAAAAGTTTGAGAAGCACTAGGTCAACTCGTTTTTTTTTTTAAAAAATTCTAATTTAGCTTAGTATTGGTGTTTTACCGTTGTAGACAAGTACATTCCCAGAGAGCAGGTATATCTTTTCAGAGAAACACCGTATGGATTGTATACCAATCGTCGCAAGTAATTTTGAAGGCGAGTTTCAAACCCAGAGGGAGGCATCTGCGCTCTAACGACGTGTGAAACCGTAGAAATTTAATTTTGCCGAGAGGAACTAAGACAAACAGACACTCAACAGTTCGTGCCACATAACGATTTGACATGGATCCTGTCGATTTTCTGCATCATGAAAATTCAACGACTTGGGCCAGGGTCAAACCCACAACCATGGGAGTACAAGGCCAGCGACAAACCAACTACGCCTCCCAGCTGGTTGTCTCGTCAATTGATTGGTAGTGGGTATTGCATGGTCAGTGATGTTAGGCAGAGTGTAGAGGATGAAGATAGAAGTAAGCGTCCATTCCCATCCACGGATGGAAATAACATTGCTAGAGTGCAGGGCATGGTGTTAGAAACTCCATGATGTGTTAGGTTATCGAAAAATGGCTGCAAGATGAGTGCTAAGAAACTTGACCCTGGATTACAGCAGTACAATAACAGGAATCAACCTCAATCATTTGATGTGGTAAGTGCCAGAGAGAAATAAGTAATTGTTCAGAATCAACACAGGCAATAAGACATGGGAAGACTTCTTTATCCCAGAAAAATTATCCCTCCCTTATAATTTTTAAAATTATGATTATTTTTCATACATTTTGTAATTTTTTGAAGCCATAATCATTTGTAAATACTGTATAAAAGATTTCGAAGTATTTAATTTAAATTTAAAAGAATTACACCTGTTTGAAAATTGTTTATATTTTCACCCCTAGAGACAAAATTAACACCCCTGACACCCCTTTCCTGATTGCATGTGCTACTACAGATGTCTGTGATGTCGATGATGATGAAAAACAGTGAAAGTTGTAGAGTTCATGATGTCATGACGTATCTTTTAGTGCCTATAATTTTTCCATGTGAAAATAAATGTCGAAACTTACTTCCGGAACGTCCCTCGTCGAATTGATTTGTTTGAGATAAAGTGCAGCATCAAGAAGAATATGGACATTTTCAAACAAATGCCATAAGTCTAGTGTAACCCATTTTCAAATGTATCCACAACAAATCCAAATTGTCTGGAACCTTCAGAACGGAATGACATTCCAATTTTTTCAAAGCTACTGAGAAAAAGAATTATTTACGAGCTTTTGTTTTTTAAAAAAAAATCTGGACAAATATTGAATCGCAGAGCGCAGTAGTTTTATGGTGTGCTAGGATAATTGTACAAGAGCTCTTTGTTAGCAAATGTGGTTCAAATATTGGGTATTCTAACGCCAGAGCTTGATAATAGAATCAACTTTTTTCAAACATGTTTGAAGCACTTCACGCAGAGAATATAAAGAAACGGTAGATTGGAAGAGTAACAAATTAAGAAATTCTTGCAATTTAACAGGAGCAAATAATATATTATTGCTTTAAATCTATACAATTTTATTCATTAGTAAAAAAATTATAAAATATAAATAATAAGTTAATCAACAATTAATTAATTTGGGAATAAATTTATTAAAAAAGTTATAATTAAAAATATTAAGTAGCTCATTAATAAATTACATTATATTTTAAAATGATATTTAATTAAATTCAGTAAATAATGTAAAATTTTACACCTGCTATTCCATGTGAAACATCATCATAGAAACGGTTTATCTAACTGTTATTTCTTTTTTATTGGAAGCATTGGAGTATAATACAACCTCTGTCAATAAAGTTCGGTGAATAATCCTGGAACATTGTCATAGATGAAATATTAACCAAAGTTACCTTACTGTCTTTCGAAACAGTCACCTTCCATAACTATGCACCCCTGAGATCTGCTAT
Source organism: Trichonephila inaurata madagascariensis (assembly GCA_019973955.1). Lineage (NCBI taxonomy): Eukaryota > Metazoa > Arthropoda > Arachnida > Araneae > Nephilidae > Trichonephila > Trichonephila inaurata. The sequence goes on along the minus strand of BMAV01012311.1, from coordinate 19,730 downwards.
AAGATCTGTCCTGGAACCTTTACAAGAAGTCTTCTTTTGAGATGGTTCAAAAGCCTCATCGTTGGATGTTAGAAATATAGTCAATATCGATAGCACGTTTCTCTCATCCCTAAATTCTGGGTAACGATTTGTCGCACAGATTCATGGTTAATCTACAGTTCATGAGTTAATCTACAGTTAACTGACGATCTTTAGAGATAAATTTCTCATTTTCTCAAAATTTTCGTCACTGACGGAGGTCGCCAGTCTTCCACTACGGGTTTGTCGGAACCACTTTTCCTGCTTTTCGAAAACTGGTGATCCACTCGTACACATACATTGTTGACAGTGCTTGATCTTCATAAATACTTACCAGCATCGCATAAGTTTCTTTTTGTGTCTTGCCAAGCTTAAAACAAAACTATAAATTGATCTTTTGTTCTTTCATTTTCCTCTTCTTAGTTAAGCACCAAGGTACTAAACAAGCACTTTGTAAAATAAGTCTTACACGGAACACAAATGAGTCTCAGCTAAACAACGGTGGGGGCAGATGGTTAACACCTGCCGCTATTTATCTGCAGCATTTTGTTTCCCCAGTTTTGCGAGATAAGGCCCTTCTGACTTAATTCACCGATCTTTATTGTCAGAGGTCGTATACAAGGTTCATTTCAAGGAAATATTGTATAGAGTTATTAAGTTTGATAAAGAAACAAAAATAAAATTCTTTTTGAATCATCCTTAAACTTTTCCGTGAATTTTTTTTTTAAGTGTCGAAATTGCTTTATAATTTTAGATCATACCATGCTAGTAAAAATTATAAAAAAATTTATACTGGAATGCTAAATATGGATTATGAATTTTAATTTTTTGCATTAAAATTACGAAAGCAATGTTTTAATGATTTATTCAAGATATAATTTATTTTAAATACAGCCAGTCACATCTGATAGTAGTGAAATATAACTTAAAATATATTATTTTGTTACTTCATGAGCAGTTTATTCTTAAACAGCAGATGTGTAGCTACTTAGAAAGTTCTTTTTTCTTGACGTTATTCATTATAAACTTAAAAACACAAATCATAATAAAGGCTATTTTATTATAATGACTACTTTCGATGGTAATAAAAAAGTAACTTAATATCGACTTAAGAAAAATATTCATAAAAACTGAATATATATTTTGATGGATAGAATATAAATCACTTGGTATAAGGTGTCGCGTGGTGTTAAATTTCTCTAGAGGGCTGAAAATATAAACAATTTTAAAACAGGTATAATTTTTAAACATAAATTAAATAATTCGATACTTTTACACATTATTAATAAAGGAATGGAGCTTGAGAAAAGTGTAAAATGTTTGAAATATTATCATAATTTAAAAAATTATAAGCATATGAAAATAAGAAACATTTCAATAAGAAATATTAATTAAATATTACGTTGCATATGCTATTTTCTAAAATAAAAGCTTTAATTACTAGCTATAAGTTGATTTATAAAGTTAATGAATCCTTACTACACTGTAGTATTTTTATATAAATAGAATAATAAATTATATTTTTTAAAAAAATAATAAAATTACACATTTTCAAATTTTTTTTTTTAAATTTCAATATTTTTCAAATATATTTGGAAATACAGAAACTATATTATTCTTAAATTAAGTAGAGCTTAAAAAGTATGACACATTTTATAATTCTATAATGTTTTATACATCAGAGGATACTATTTTAGAAAATAGCGTGCGCAACTCAAAAATTATTTTTTACAGAATAATTTACAGAAATTCTTTCTTTCTTACAGAATTATTTCTTATTTTCATATGCTTATAGTTTTTAAAATTATGATTATATTTCAAACATTTTGTACTTTTTTGAAACCATAATCCTTTGTAAATAATGTGTGAAAGATTTGAATTATTTAATTTAAATTTAAAGGAATTATATCTGTTTGAAAATTGTTTATATTTTCAGCCCTCTAGAGAAATTTAACACCCCTGAGACCCCATAAATTGCATGTTACTTTAAGGGTATATGGGCTCAATTCATGTGATGTCATAGTCAAATGATAAGGATAATCACGTGTTTTTAGCCAATCAGTTCAAAAACTCATGTTACGCCAAAGTCACACGATAAAAACAATCATGTGTTTCCAATTAATTAGCTCATGCGTTCCGTTGTTGCCAACTTTTGATATTTCAGAAGCTTTCACTTAAAAAGTACAAATTTGTCAATAAAAATAATATACATATTTTAAGAAAAATGCATTTTATTTAAAAATACTTGTATAAAGTAAGATATATATATTTTTTTAATTTTAAAATCTTTTGAAGAAATATTTTTCATGACATTTGAACATTTTCGACCAATTATGAAATTCAAAATGTTATCTAAGTTTTACAAATATAACCACAAGTACAATTAGTTTGAATTCTATTTTAAATTCAATGAAGATCACGTGTTTGTATTTATCATGTGACCGTCATGAATTGAGCCATTTAAGCTATTGAGTTAATAAAATATAGTTTCAGTATAGTTTCGTAGCACAAAAAGTTAATTAACTAATGCAGAATTAATAGTAAACAATTTCAAAGAAATTTTACTTATATGTATCAAACTTACTTCTCCATTCATGTAGCAAAATATGAGAGACACCAGTAGACCCTGAAACAGTAAAAAAAAAGAATAAAACCATATTGTTGATTTTGAAGAAAAATTAAAGTTACTGATTGATTTTGCAAAGGTTAAGAAAAAATATTTGTTAAGGGAATGTTTAATGCCGATAAAGGAAATCTGCAAACGAAAATATTAGCCATACATGAAAAAAATACAACTTCCTTAAATGGTGACTTCACTTCAAATTCTGTTATTTTTCATTGTTTTAGAGCAAATATTTTCTTTAGTAATGCAACCGAAATGTGTAATAACAAATAGTTTTTTTTCTCAAATAATTCATTTTAGTATTTTCATGCTGCTTTTGAAATACAAATGCACTTTGAATAAAATAATTAAACTTACTATGCATAAGTATAAGGTAAATGCCTTTTTCTTTTAAAAATAACTCTAAAAAATTTGCTTATGAGTCAGCTGTGTTAAATAAATTTAAAATGTTTAAGCTGTAGAAAAAAACACATTTTTAATGTTTAGTAATTCTCATTTTCGATTTGCACTTTCGCGAAAGATATGCCTTCAGTTTTTTATAAGAATAGTGTAATTAAAATTAAATTAGGAAAAAAAAAAGATTTTTATATTTTACTTTGATTTAGTAAGAGAAAACACTTTTTTCTGGACTATGAATATTGGTTTATAAATTAAAATAATTATCTGCTTGGGAATTTATAAACACCAAATAGATTTTATTTCAGTTTAAAGACTTCCTTGTTTGTATGTTACAAAACCAAGAAAAACATATAAATTTCTTCCATTATTATATGTTTTTTATTGATTCGTATTTGGAAAATTTTAATTTAAATAAACAGGAAACTGTATTATTTTTTAATAACGAAAATACAGTTTTAAAAATAAATTTTTAAAAAAAGCAAAATTTTTAATAAATATACACTTTTGATAAAATAATGTATGTTTGTAATAATTTTAGATTCTATAAATCCCTCGAACGTTCAAAACAAATCATTCGAAAATTTATATTTTCAATGATTTCTTAAGTAATTTGAATTTTAATATTAATAAGGGGAGCACCTTTTCCATCTAATGCTGGACCAACCCTCGTTGCACAAGTTATACACCTGTTCATACGCATTGCCAAAATTGTAAAACTGTAATTTATATATAGCATGCAATTTTACAGTATATGTAGTCAAGAATAAATATATTTAAAAAAAATATCTTGGCAGCATCTGTTGCAGCTAATCCTAACAACGCCGAAAATTTATTACATCACAATTTTTTTTTATGTATAAAGAGAGATTCTAATGTACAAACAAGTGTTTATTAATAATTTTAAATGTTGCGATGCTGAAGAAACTGCTGATTACAAAAGTATACTTCAATTTTGATTTCAGTTTTTATATTTTAATGAAAATGTATTAAATTTGGAAATAAAATTTTAAAAAGAGATTATCATATACGCTTTCCTTTATTTAAATATAATAAAGAAACGATGAAAACATTTATATATTCGCTGTTTCCTTTTTCTTGATAATAAAATAAATATTTAAGGATATATAAGCAGTACTCTCTCAAAACAATAAACTTGGCGAATGCCAACTTGGTGAATTATTAATAGAGTTTGCGATTGTTGCGATAAATCGAGTACCCAATTTTGTTTTTCCTTTTGAATTTGCTTATCCAATTGAGAAGCTTGACTTTAAATTTTTTAACTTATATTCATTCATTTTTTAAGATAATTAGAGTTTCATGAGTACTGTCAATCTCAAAACCATTGCCTTTACAAATTGTAAAAGTGGTTTTTCTCATACTTTCAATTTTTTCGATGCAAAGGTTTCTTATTCCTTGAGAAGTTTTTTTTCTGATTGAAATGCTTTGAAGTTCCTTTAGGTTCTTTCATATACATGTGTTATCAATTTAGTAGTAAGTTAGCTCTAAAGTTTTAGTAACGTTTTAAATAATGCACAAATTATTTTTAGAACGCTATTTTTTTTCCGGACTTAGCTACAAATAATGTAATTATAGAAATTTAACAAAGAGTCAGATATTTCGATTCCCTATTCAGTTGTGTTTTTAATAGTCAAAGAAAAAAAAATTACTTAAAATGACTAAAAGACTTTAATTCAATATTTTGCAAAAGTGTTTTAAGAAAAACATTCATAACTTTCAATTTTCAAAATTTTTTTTTTCTTTTGCAGGAATACAAAAACTTGCCAACTAAAAGTAAACATAAAATTAAAAAAAAAATGAAATGATTTTTGTAAATTAAGGATTTAATAACTCTTTCTGAAATTGATTTTTAAAGTTTACACCCAAGTTAACGTATTATTTTGTAATTTACAGTCATCTAATCAAGCAACCGGCATCAAGTCATGTTGTCATTCAAGATATTTCGTTTAGAGAGATTGATGTACGTTAACTCTATGAAAGATCAAATGACAAGAGGTGGAATTTTCGAGGATAAATGCACATCTCAAGTTTTGTTCTCGTGGCTTGAACGGCGTACAGAGTTAGAAGGCCACCAATAACCCTCTCGTTGCTACTTGTTGTGTAAAAAGTAAATGCACAGTCAACAAGCAATCATCAATCGAACAATCGGCAGCCTATGGTGCTCGAGATAACAGGTGGTCCATCAAAAGAAAACTTTAAATTTTCCGACATTTTGTGTATCTTTTCTTACAAAATCCTATTTTAGGTGAAAAAATTGGGTCACTATTCATTATCTTTATAAGTTAAATGAAACGGAGTGAAACACATTGTGTGTGTGCCTACGCCCACACGCGTGCGATAAAAGTGTAAACTTCTCATTTATTCTGGGCAGGAGAATTATAAATTGTTCGGATTTACTATGTTATCTTTTATGACATTTTCACATGCGGACGTTAACTAGTTCTCTTTTCCGTACCCATACATCGGCGGATTTGTTTATTGCATCCTTTTTCTGTCAAGGGCAATGTTGAAATATTTATGCATTCTTATATATTTGTATGTGAGTATATAAGATTTATAAATGTCTATTAGTCTAATTATTTAAAAATATTTACATGAAAATTACTTATGTAGATCATATTTACATAATATATATATTTATATGGTACTTAAGTACTTGAAAAAACGCCAACGATCAAAATAAACCCGTCAAATTGACAATCCTAATTTCCAATGTGTCGTACACACTGAATTGCCAACTATGGTTACTTTTCAGCAAAACTCGCATAAAAGAGTTAACCCTTCAAAAAGTAGATTTATATTTTTTTGAAGATGTTTTTTTTATGCTTATTGTTTAAAAGCTTTGAAAATATATATTTAATTATACAATTCTTCTTTAAATCTATGGTCTTAGTACTGTGAATATTAGGAGAATGAATATCTACTCTGTTTATTTACTAAATCAAAATTCCGTTCTATGCATCAGTTAGTTTAATCCTGTATATGGATGAGTTATAGTTCAATCAGTTGTATACATCAGTCAGTTCAATCCGTTATATGCGTCAGTTACAGTTCAATCAGTTATGTACATCAGTTAATTCAATCAGTTATATGCATCAGTTACATACATGAGTCAATTCATTCAGTTGTATGCATTTGTTATCGTGCAATCAGTTACATACATCAGTCAATTCAATGGGTTATATGCATCAGTTATAGCTCAATCAGTTATATACATCTATTGATTCAATCAGTTATATGCATCAGTCAATTCAATCAGTTATATGCGTCAATTACAGTTCAATCAGTTATATACATCAGTTCAATCAGTTATATGCAGCAGTTATAGTTAAATCAGTTATATACATCAGAGTCAATTCCATCACTTATATGAATCAGATAAAAATAATACATTTACATTTGATAATTATCCAAATGTAGATTATTTTGTAGCATAAATGTACAATATTATTATTGCAATTTTTTTCTTAGAAAAGTCCAACACTTAGGGAAACTTCCACGAAGGACTTCTAAGTAAATTTAATATAAAATATGGGACACACAAATGCATATCGGTTGCTAAGTACTGATCTAAGCAGCCTTTCCTACCTTTCTTGAACTTCTAGAAGAATACAACTCACCAAAAATAAAATCCGACCCTATTTTGACGTTTCCGAATAAAACGTCACTGGAAAAAGAATATTTTTTTCGAAGGTATTTGTATTCTCGGAGGATGAGTGCGTAATGTATTTGTTCTGTGTGTATGTGGCACACAATCCGACAACAAATCTGGATTTACAGATGTTTGCTGACACTTCATTTTCTTCGGCGTATTGGATTGCCCATCTCGCCTCTCAATGTCGTAATCAGATACCCTCGTCGAGTTCGTGCTCTTTTGACAGTCTTTGATCGGCCAAATATTGGATCGTTCCATCTTGCATTCCAAGATTCCTTTTTCTCCCCCTTCTTTCCTCGGGTCCCTCATTCAAAATGACGATTCTTTGTCAGTGGGAAGAAAAGTCTTAGAAATGTTTCTTGAGCGAAAGAGATGTTTGTAAGAAAGTGTTTCGGGATTTTTTCTAACCTCATCCATTTTTTTCTGGCAGCTTATGGTTGTGTTCGGGTATTTGTGGCAAAGAAAGTTATAACAGAAATGAATATAAGACATCAAAAATGAGTTTGTTTGGTAAGGTGTCCAAAAAACGGTCGATGCAAAGTTTTGTGTGAGTATTATTGATAACGCTAGAGAAAGTAAAATAAAACTTTGTTCGGTTTGAGAATAAGTTTCTTTAAGGTATCCGACTACTTGCGAAAATTTTTTTTTTGATAAAATAGAGATATGGGGATTTTTTTGTGATATTTAGATTTATTTAGTATATTTTAAGGAAAAAAATCCTAAAATTGGAAACAAAAAGAAAAATGTATTATTATTAAAATGAGATAAACTAGTAAAAATGGACAAAAATTACATAAACGGGGCTCAATTTGTACAAAAATTTTACTAACAAATTCTCAGTTTTTCAATTTTGATGTGTTACTTTGTTATTCATATTTGAAATAACCTTCAGGATAAAAGATATTTTAATTTTTACAAAAACTTTATCTTAGTGATTTTATGAAATTGCTTAGAAAAACAGTGATTATATTCACATGAAGGAAAGGACAGTAAATTTTGAAATAAAACAGTGTTTGATAAATATGAAAGTCAAAACACTTCTATTATACAGAACGTATAAAAAAAATCTCAACAAATTATTTTAAAAACTTTTTGAGAAATTGCTGTTTCCTTTTGAGCTTTTCAATAAAAAAACATTTCGAGTAAAACGCATTTTGGAGTTTGACATCCTGTGTAAAGTTATGGCATCTGCTTTTACTAAAACGCTTTAGTTTTTGTTCTATTGAATGGAAAATAAAAAAATTGGTATTTTTACTAAGACAATAAGATGGAATATAAAATAAAATCATTAAAAATGTGTCAGTTTTTGGAAAGAATCAAGATTTTAGGGTAGTCGGATACCTTAAGCGATTGATACTGTAAATAGGTTATCGAAGAAATTACAAAACAAACTCTAATATATCAATTTCTAATCTATCAATACAATTCTTCCCTAATTCCTTTTTCAAGTTTTCTATAGCTATTTTATTCCTGTATATTTAATGATTCATCGTTTTTCTACTTTAAGAAAAATTAAAAGAAAGAAAGAAGAAAAAAAATTAAAGAAAATATTTATGATTTTAGACATTGATCAAATTATACATGTCTTCAAATGGCACATTTAAAGATAAATCTCTACAAATTTGTTTTGTTGCCCATTCTTATTGTTTGATAGTTTTAGAAAGTTTATAAGCTATATGTATATTTAATTTTGTCTTGTAAAGCGTTCATAATATTTACTGCAAAAATTGAATTTTATTATATAAAGATCGTAAGTGGACAACTAAGTTAATTTTAGTACTTTTGCTCTTTTATTTTTTTTTTTTTAAAAAAAAGGAATATAAAGAGGTTCACAAGCAGTTATTTAACATTAGACAAAAAATATCCACTGCGTTGAGCTTACGTGTTCTAAAAGAAAAAAAAAACAAGTTTTGAAAAGTCCGGTTATGGTTAAAACTAGCATTTTGGGAAAATACATGTGACTAAACCTTTTTGACATTTGTAAAGATCTATATCAGAAACTGTATAAATAGTTCCATTCTCTTTTTTGATGAAAATAAAAAGAAGGACCTTTAATGAAAAAATAATTTGAAACCAATTTTTTTTCCCGAAACTTTTTCATCAAAAATACTTTTAAAAGGGGCTTTGCATTTACATTCACTGGGGAAATCCTGAAAAAGGTCTGATTTAAAAGTTTTAATGTATTCAAATTATTTCAAAACCAATTAGAAATCAAAATAACTCTCAAAACCGTAAGTATTATTAATCCGGCACTTAATGCACGAAAAAAGCGAACTGAACTTTATGCGCAGGGTATCTCATACCCAAAGGGGGTTTTCTTTTTTACCAAAAAATCTTCTACAAAGGTGAAAAAAAAAAAGGGAAAATCTATGTTTAAAAATTTTTTCCACGAAAATCAAGTTTTCTTTTTTTTTATTAGGACATTCAGTACGTTGCTTATATACACATTTATACTCATCAATCACTGGATCTTATTATTTTTTTTTAAACTTTGAAATTGCGTGGTTTCTATTTTTTTTACATTCTTCTGAAATTTTGAAACCCAAAAAACACTTTGAAATCGGAAGGTTTGATTTTTTAGTGGTGTTTCTGACAACTTAACATAATACTTGGCGCATTTACTGTCGCAACGTTCAATAACAGAAAAAATAGTGCCATAGTCTAACGATTACATTTTCTAGCCATTGAATAGGATGTGATCATTTTATCACAAGGAAGATAAATGCTCCCTCACTTAAATTATCTGGATAGATTTCAGTAGAGGAATCATATTTGCTATTATTGTCTTCGTCATTCGATTCTTTCTCATCATCTTCGCCAATAGACATTCTTCCTCCGAAAATAGTGTTGTACTATATCTATTAAATACCATATCTGTTAAATTACTTAAATATAACATTTCTTCACCATAACACAATAAACGGGGGCCCTTTAAACCTAGCGGGTTTTTCAGGCAGGGTATGACATACCCGAAAGGCGGGATCCAAAATTACATTTAGAATTCGCCTCGCTAAAAACCCTTAAAAGGGTTGACCTTTTATCACTACAAGAAACTATTCATTATCCAAAAAAGGTTTAGATGGAGTTCTTGAAAAAAGTTAGGTGGTGGGTATGACATACCCTGCGCGAGAAGTGCCGGGTTAACATTTCTTCCTCAAGTTTAACATTTTAACTTCCTGACAGCAAAATTCTCTCTTATGGTCCCTTGCTTTTGTCTACTAAATCAAAATAAAATTATTGGGTACAACTTTAATAAAACTTCAAACGGAAAATTTTGAGTTATGCCACTTTAAAAACGATTTCTTAAATGAATCTTCAGTTTTTCAAAAATTACATTTAAAATTAATAATTGTTAATGTTGTCTGGAACTAAATAAAACTGATTTATTTATTGCTAACCGTACCAGGAAAATAAACGCAGTTTGGGGAAGCTACGTTTACAAAAACAGTGACAAATTTTTGCTAGTTTTAATATTTTGATTGATATTTTAACCTTCAAAATATAGACATACTTTAATATACTAAAACAGTTAGTAGCACAAAGATGAAGCTTTGATTAAATATGCATTTTTAATCTACTTTATATCTTCAACTTTTTCATTATTATAAATTTTATCTTCAGCTCTGGTGGACGCGGTAGCCTAGTGGTCAAGGTAATGTACTCATGACCGGCGTGTCATGATTTCGAGCGTGGTACTACTGAAGACCCGTCGTGTAGGGAAGCGATGGACATTAAATCTGTCTAGGGAAATCAAATTCCCCCATGTTGGGTGGTAGCTAGGGGAAATTGCCCGCCCCAGACACCCCCCATCCTTGTCACTTGAGCATGTTTCAAAATTACGAGGTCCTTTACCAAAAGCCCTTGTATAGCTGAATAGAGCGACGTTAATATTATCTCACTCCATAAATTCAGAAAGTTTATATTCTTCTGAAGAATATTCCCAACTTTGAAAATAAACTTGTTTTTAAAAAAAACAATTGCTTTGAACGCTAAATTTAATTTAAAACTTAAAGGTAATAGTCAAATAATTTCTTTAAAATTGGGAAAACCCCCTTCAGGTTTCTTCAAAAAAATCCAAAATTTTTTATTATGTATGAATTAATTTAAAAGATTTCTTTTTTTATTACAAAAAAAAATCCCCCCCGACGAAAAAATTTAAAAAAATAATCATTAAAACCCCCCTCCCCACGCCCTGGGTTCCCTCATCAAATCATCTCTTCCTTATTTGAATTTCATTTCATTTAGAAGTGATGAAATAATGATATAGTTCGGAGAATATAATGTACTCACTCGTCAAAATAAACCGTTCAAGCTGGTCCAAGCGGTTCTCAATCTCTCAAATTATTGGTGCCCGTGACAGTTTTCAATAAGCTTTTGTAAGGCAGAAACTCGTTTGTGTGCTCTATAATTAGAAAGCGAGCCTCTTTGACTTTCCTCGTTTGACTTAATTATTATTGAATTCTCGTTTGTTTTGGAATTAAATGGAATGTTTGAAATAGAGATTTCGATGTTGTTGGAAGGAAATCTGTTTTTCTTGCTTTTCGTAAGGAAATTATTGAAAGATATTATAGAATATACGAAACGCGTAATGTTTTAATAAAGGAATGCAAAACACATAACAGCTAGGAATTTCAATATCGGACCAAAAGTTCAATACCAGTATTTAGTATTTTTAGATCTTAATACTGGGATATCGGTTTTAATATCGGTAGTAGAAATTTTAGGAAAAAGAAAAGAAAAAGGAAAACACTGGTGTTTCTTTGTTTGATTTGACAGTTTTATTAGAGAATGTAGGTATCCCAAAATATAATTTGTAACTTATAAATTATAATAGTATATATAGAATCATTAAAAATTAAAGGAACATCTTATTTATTTAAATCACAAAAAAAGTGTAACTATCACTATTCATTCTGTGGTGCTATTAAAGATTTCTGAAATGTGATATTAAAAAACATAATGCATCCATTGTACTGTCATTAAGCCTGGAGCGTAATTTTGTGCAAAAATTACCAGAGCTGTTGAATATGCTGTTTCGGTATCTACGGTAGTTGGTTACTATTGTTAGCAATGCATTATTTTCACGTAGTATATATTTTTGTAATAATTCATTTTTTGTAGGGGAACGTTTAAATATCTTAACAATTTTTCGAACGCTATTAATTATGGGAAGCAATTCTTGTTGAGCTAATATTTCCTCCTTGATAGCAATATCATTTTCAACAATTACATTGTCATTATCTTCATTGTCAGTATCACTCTTCAAAGTCAGAATCCAAAGTTTCTATATCCACATTATTTGGATTTTACTGTTCTTTATTTTTTTTTTTTGGTATAATACACCTACCGGGTGTTTCTAAAAGAATATCGGAGTTTTAACGCTTTATTGTCCTTATCACATATAAGTTACAAGTATAATTCATTCATTGAATGAAAGAGTAACTGAAACTTTTACCTACGAATTTACAAATGTTCAATGTGAGCCCCATTCGTCAAACGGCATACATCAAGTTGATAGGCGAGTTCATCCTAAACTGTTTTCAGCGCGTCTGAGGAAATTCTTGCAACATCTGCTTCCATCCTTGGTGACAAATCTGAAAGGTCAGCTGGTAGCGGAGGAACGTACACAAAATTCTTTATGAACCCCCACATATAAAAGTCACGTGACGTCAGATCGTGGAGGCCATGCGATACAAATTTTATCGGCAGGCTTTTTGTGGTCAATCCATTGGTTGAGTACAGTGATATTTAACCAGTCGCGTACTGAAAGATGCTAGTGAAGCAACGTACCATCTTATTGCCAAATGATGCTATTTGGTTCACTTTCTTCCAAGTGAGGAAATAGCCATCGTTGTAGAGCACCAAGATAGGCAGAACCAGTTACAGTTGGTTACTAGTTACAGCCTTGGTCGTCCCGTACTTTTCCTTTTATAAAGACAGCCAGTTGTTTCAAACTGATGATATCACCTAAGAACATTATTATCATTTGGAGGTTGACAACCGAACTTAATACGGAAAGCTCGTTGCACAGTAATAACAGATTCTGTCTTTGCAAACCGGAGAACAGTAAACTAAACTGGTTAACAGAACGCTTTCTGTTTACCAATTGCTATTTTTCTACTAGAACGTTGATCTACAAGAAAGGGGAAAAATTAGCATACATTTCGCGCACACGTGCACACATGCCAGCAAACAAAACTGTTTTAGTTGCTCTTTCATTCAATGTATGAGTCATACTAATATGTTATTTGTAATGAATACTATGAAGTGTTAAAACTCCGACATTCTTTTAGAAACATCCGGTATTACTACTAATTGAATTTAATGAGCATAGCACAATTGCTGATTTTCACCAATCAACTTTCCAATTTTTATCATAACTGTTGCTCGATCAGTCGGTATGGAGACAATATCTTTTTTCAAGGATAATCCATGTTTCGCTAATTTAGATTTAAGCACTTCCCATTTTTTTCAGCTGGCGTACTTCCCGAGATATATGTAAGTCCTATACTCTAATTTTTTTCTGAGTTAATATTTATATTTAAATAGCGACTATTTCTTACACTTGTCCATTCAACACATGTAAGACTAAATTTTTCACCAATTACTTTTAATTGTATTAGCTCGAGTTTCAAACAATTGCGCGAGCGCGTGAATGACGTTACTGTAATTTGTAACAGTTCTTATAGTATCGATCAATGTTGGCAGATTTTTAAAGCCTCTGTGGGGATAGTGATTTTCTTAATTCAATAGAAGTGCAAAACACTCGAAATGGTAAACCATCTAATACTTCATTTTACTTATAGTTTCATCCAATTTATCTTTTTTTTCAAAATAGTCCAAAATTCCTGATGGCTTGGGGGTTAGAAACTGAGCTTAAATTTGTATCTTCAACGCAATTGAATTATTTTACATTTTTAGAAATTTTTATAAAGTCTCGTTTTTAAATGTGCAAGGTGTCTGCTTGTACTTCCTCTCCCCTTTTATTTTAATAACTCTTGAACATTTTATACTTTGTGCCACACCGTATTATTTCATCATATAAATAATGAACTAAACCGAAGTATTATCAACATATTTGTTATGTTCTTTAAAGTAATTCTTATTCATTATTATAAGTTATTATTTATGAGTTGATATATAATGCATCTGAAAATTATTTTGAACCCTAAAGTATGATATGCAAATAAAATGTGAATAACAAACTCACCAATTTAAAAAATATTGAAGTATTACGCACTTTCTTCACAACAACAATCTTGTTTTCACAGATACGAATATCAGACTACGAATCCGGCACATGTGCAGTATCGCTCTGAACTGTAATAAGGTAGATTTGGCCCGCTTCGTTGAATCATTCACATATTTTATCACTTCTAGTGATTGTACGATGAAACTTGATATTTTCAGTCTACTTAATTTAGCCCATTAGACAGACATAAAAACAAAAACGTATGCTATTTTGCTATGTTAGCGATTCCTGAAAATATAGTGGAGGCAATTTAAAAAAACATCTAGTAAATACCGAAAAAACGGTATTTTAACTTGAGAATACCGGAAGTGCAAAATTGTACAAATGGCTCTAAATATCGGTATTCGGTATCCCGATATTGCAATCTCTAATAACCGCATTACAGTCGATGCTAATTGTTATTTTTGATTTTTAACAAAATAAATGAATTATGTCAATATTAACCTCAAATATTGACTAATAAATGCAATACATAAAAAATTATGTTACCATTGGGATATCTGATGTTAAAATGTCATATATATATACACAAAGTAAAGTTTGCATCATTTGAGTAATCAAGCATTGATTTGGGCAAAACAAATTTATTAGTTTATCTATTATTTAAACATATACACGTTACAACACAAAAGGAGATATACTTTATATAAGTTGAGTGGGCGGATCACAAGTCTAACCAAGTTTTGCCCCACCGCGCAGCTCGTTTTGCGCGGTTGACGGATTTCCCTTTTGAAATAATCCCCAAGAGATTATTTGAAGGCCGATCTGGCACATGATGATTTAGAGAAGTCCTACTCACAATATGCTAGAAAAGATCTTGAATATATTTAAGAGCTTTGTTTTATGTCATCTTTTAATGTTTGTGTTCGAACTCAAAAGTTATTGCTGCGTATTAAGGTATCCAACTATGTTCGGAACCGTGATTTTAAAAAGGCGCATAAATGGATAATTTTAATGATATTTAGTGTCAATTAGATTTGAATACAAGTATAAAATTGTTTTAAGGACATTTTGACATAAACAAATTATTTAAATGCAATATTTTGGCAAAAAATTAACTTAGAATAACCTTTTTTCAAAATGTTCTCTATTCGTGAAAAATGCTTCTATTATAATAATATTTTGCCTGTATATAGCTCAAACCTCTGTATAGAGGCTCAACTAAGATTTTTGAAAAATTCACATTGTGTTTTCAGAGTTACAGCCATTTGAAATAATTATCGGCGTTTTTTTCTTAAAATTTCTCCTCTCTGTTGTCGTAAAACAAGGATAAATATATATATATATATATATATATGGATCTCGTAAAACAAGGACAAACTTCTAAATTATATATTTCAAAAATTCTAGTTGAGCCACTGTAAAGAGGTCTAAGCTATGGACAGGCAAAATATTATTATAATAGAAGCATTTTTTACAAAAGGACAATATTTTGAAAATGGGTCATTCTATGTTCATTTTTTGTCAAAATATTGTACTTCAATAATTTTTTACTGTAATACTATTCATAAAACAATTTTATATACATTTTCAAATCTAAGTGCACTAAATATCAAAAAATATTATCATTTACACTTTGCAAAATCACGGTTCCAGCTATCAATCGTAATAAAACTAGTCCAAAGGTGGTGGCCCGAAAGTGGTCTCCCTTTTATGGAATCAATTCCAAACAAGTGGTACTGTCACCAGGAAGGTCGGCAAAGGTTGCCATAGAGCATCGACATCTGCAGAGAATCGCTACTTGAAATTAAGCCCATGATGCTATCCGTGGACAAAAACTCAGCTTGCTCGTGACCTTGCTGCTGTGTCTAGAAGAAGAATTTCCAAGCAAATAATCCCCAGCCGTCTTGTAGAGACGGTAATTTACGCTTCGCTTCCAGTCTTGTGTGTCCCTTTGACAACATCTAGTAGAAAAGGCAGTATAACATCATCTGTGGACACCACTGGAATGGGGGAGTGTTCTTTTCAGTGATGAATTGGAACGCACAAGTTAAAATGATTCTCGTCGAATCTTCACCTGGAGAGAAAACCTCAGCTGATAACATCAGTGGAAATGATAACATCAGGTGTGGACACCACAAGAAGGGGGCGTGTTCTTTTTAGCGATGAGTCGAAATGTACCACAAAAATCGACAGATTTGGCGGTAAAGAAATCCTTGTGTGTGGTGACATAATGTTGGGTAGTCATACATTTGTCTGTTTGTTTTCGATGCGAATACTTTCAACTCAAAGCCTTATAGGGATGAGATCCTATAAGCTTATGTGAGGCTTGTATGGATGTTTTGGACCCTTACTATGTTTTTATGAACGATAATGCGCGGCTACACAGAACTCACATTTTTGATGAATTTCATGATGAGGATATTCATCGTATTGACTGGCCCTCGAGGTCTCTGAATCTCAATCCTGAAAATGTTTGGGATGATTTAGGAAAAGCTAGTTTTCCACGTAGCTCCCCTCCCAGGACCCCCTACCCCAGGGATTAAAAGTCTTCCCTTTGGAAAAATGGTCTTTGTTGCCAGAAATAATTTTGACCCCCTCATAAAATGTACTACAGCTCGTTGTGAGCCTTGCATAACAGTTTACAATGATCATACTTTATATTAAACAGATCTTTCCCTAAGTGTTTTGTCTCTGATTCATAATTTCACACTTTTTCATATGACTTGTATCTTTATTCACAATAAAACCTTTTGAAATTATTTCCAATAAAGAATTTAGGAACGGATTGAAAGTAACCAATATCAATCATTAATGAATATCAATAAGAATTATATATACTAATAATTATATTTTGTAATAAATAATAATAATAATAATATAATTTAATACTAATTATTATATAAAGTAATACTCACACATATAATATAACAATAATTTTTATAGAGAATAGTACTCATATAATATATTACTAATAATTATATATATATATATATATATATATATATATATATATATAAATAAATAATATAATATATAATTATAATAATAATTATAAATAGATAATATAATATATAATTATAATAATAAATATAAATAGATAATATAATATATAATTATAATAATAATAAGTAGCATAATAAAAAACAATTATTGTAAATAATATAATATATTTTTTTTGTAATAATAACAGTATTTTTTATTTTATATTAAAAATAAAATAATATTCAAATTAATAACGAATATTAATTACTAATTGTTGACAACTTACAATATTATAAAAACTGCAAGTTCCTTTAATGAACTTCATCGAACTGTGAACGCTTAAAAATGAATTATTTAGAACGAAATAAAGTGGAATAGGACAATAATTAAAAGCACAACCTACATAATTTTAAAAATATCCTGGTACTCCCCAACAATATTAGAAATATCCATATTCGAAAATAGCACAAAATACAACAGAAAACTGAAGAAGAATAATTGCAATGAAAATGGTTCAATTTTTACAGAAATCGAATTAAAATCGTCTGAAATTAATGGAGTTATCACGAAAAACCCCCAAAACAATACAAATTAACTCTAATGTACGTCCTCTCCATGGAAACCACGTGACCATACAATAAAAATATCAAGGCAACCATATTGTAAAGTTATCATCCATCTTGGCGAACGTAAACAATAACTTTGCGTGTTGCATTTTATTTTAAATTAGCACCGAAATACTTTGAAATAAGTATATGTAAATGTGTGTAAATATAATAATGAAAATTTTTATTTTATTGACTTTACATTTTTTTTTCGAACGCGATTTCAGTCAACTTCCAATAATATTATACATTCGTTAATTAAATTTAATATTTGATATAAAAATTGATTAAGAAATTGTAAAACTCTAATTTTACAGAATGGCAATGCTTTTGAAAATAAAATATTCAAATTTGAAAATAACCTAAAACAATGCTTCTCAAAATTTCCAATGTTCGCAACTCAATTTTCAAACATATTTTTCATCATGCCCCCCCTTCGTATACTAACAATATATTGAATGCGATAATAATGCACTAAGGTACTGTATTTAAAATACGATTTCCATTACAAACCGTAAAATTCATCAAGATAAGTTTTAAATTTTACGTATAATTTTGTGTCTGACAAGCCCATGGAAGTCATCAATAATTAATATAAACTTGTTAATATTTATAAATTAATCACAACAAATGCATTGTGCAGTACTGATATATTTATAAGTTTATTATATCAGTGTAAATGTGACAGAATGCATTTGTGTCGCTTCTTTTGAGTAAACTAATAATTTTTAAATAGTCTCTTTTATTTTCGACTGTTCGTTATGCTTGCACGTAGAGTTACCTCACTCTCCTAGGAAGGCGCGTCCCACAGTTTGAGAAACGCTCACCTAAAAATAAAAACCAGAATATTTTGCCAAATCTATATTCGAATTCTTTAATTTGCCGACAGCAAAACCAATTGTACTTTCCTTAAGAAGTAACTTTAAACAGGGAAGAAATCGAATACACATCTAAAAAGAAAATTTCCAATTACAACAACAATATCGGCATTCGTCTCTCTCCTCCTTTAAAACAAGATTTAATCATTAACTGTTTTATCAATTACTTTCCTCACTAACTGGGAACCAAATCCTGCAAAATCCCGTATCCGGATGCAAGCAATCGCGGCATCTCCCGGGAAGTCAATTACATTAATGTAATTTAACCCGAAGACATGACGGAATTAATCCGCCCCTCTCCTTCCGATTCAAACCCCCGACTCGAGCACTATGCAGTCTCATTCCGCCCACTTTGACGAATCAATGTTACATTTCAGAGAAAGAGAAACTTTATTGTCAAATCACAACTCTCAAGGGAATCAATTGTATTAGATGCTTCTTATGTCTCTCTATTCTGTAAATGTAATTTAAGCATTGATTTTATTGCATTCGATCAAACTCTATGTTTTGTGAAAATAATTCTTTGTTTCAATTCCTACTATTAGATTATCTCTCCCTAGATTTATATATATCTTGTTTAAATTTTCTCAATCGTTACTAAAATACTTCCTATTCATCCATTCAAGTTCAAATCCTTTTTTTAAAAACTTGAAGTGGATGACACTGGATGTCAGTACAGTTTTTTTCAAATATTAATTTATTAGTTAAATTTAATTAATGAATAAATAGTAGCGAACAAAAATTATAGTCCAACACCATATATAAAATTAAAATCGATCGATGTGTCACTGTAAAGCAGTGTTTCTCAAACTTTCAATACTGGCGACCCAATTTTCAATCATAATTTTTGTCGCGCCCCCTTCATCCCCTGTACAACACAATAATGCAGTGTTTCTCAAAGTGTGGGGCGCTCCCCCCTGGGGGGCGCGATAACCTTACAAGGGGGGCGCGAGCATATCGAAAATAAAAGATTAAAAAAAAATTAATTTACTGTAATGAAGTAAGAAAATACTTTCTGACATAATAAAAAATACACATTTACACTGATAGAATTTATTAGTATTACTTCACCAAACATAAAAGCTTTCATTTCGATGCATTCATTAGCTATGTGATCCTATAAATAAATAAAAAAACATCACATTTTGTTTGATTTGCTGTAATCCCACGATGAGAGATTTTTTACTGAGTTTTCTCTTTTTAAATCTAAAATACTGTTTCAGAGATAAGACAAAACCCAGACCCAGAGAAATATTCTAGGAAGATAAAAAATTCATCTGTTTGACCTTCGAACTTACTGCTATGGTTTAGTTCGTTCCTTTTATCCTTTATTTTCATTTAGGAAGTTTTAAATAAT
>BMAV01012310.1:219767-233175 GCA_019973955.1 Trichonephila inaurata madagascariensis | reverse complement strand
ACTTAAATAATAACCGGGATTTTATTAAACGCACACCCACAAACGACATATATGTATTTATCCTCCAAATAATAGCCCAGGGTTTGGTGGCGAAAACCTGTTTGGCACCAGGAAACTCTTTTCCACTCAACCCATTACGTTTGATACAAAGTTACATTCAAAAATAAAGTGCGCCTTTAAATATTGAAAATTGCCAGATTTTGCAAAATTGAATATCAAAAACCTTTTTTTTTTCTTGTACGGTTATTCAAAAAATACTCAAAATTTTATTTAAATACTTACCAATTTCTTTCTTTATAAAAATAATCTCACTAAATTTTTTTCCGTGTGTAGAAAGATATTTTCCGTATTCTGTACACAGATTGAAAAAAGTTAAGGTTTTTTTAAAAAAAAAAATTGTGTTTTTCGTTTTTTTTCCTTTTTGCTAGAAATATTTAAGAATTATTTTTGCTACATTTTTTTGTTTAAAAATTACTGTTGTTTTCAATCTATATATGAAGTTTGAAGGCATTAACTTAAAAATGAAGCCCCCCCCCCCAAAAAAAATTAAAACTTTAATAAATAAAGCATTTTTACAATAGGAATAACTCTTCCTTTTATTTTGAAGGTCTTTTCACTTCTTTTTCCCTACGATTTCACTGAGCGATTGCTTAACGCGCTTCATTACTGATTGTGGAACCCGTGTTCGATTTTGTAATTATAAAAATGTCTACTGTTTTCAACATACAACTATTTTCAAAAAGGTACAGTGAGTGAGTGAGTGAATATTAAAGTCCCCCTGTTCACTTACTCGACAGCTCTGATAGCGAGATTGGAAAGGGAATTTCCATGACAATATGTTATGCATTTAAAAATTTTCGTGCAACGCCGGGGGAAAAAACTTGTCTGACAAAGAAAAGATGCGACAAAGTTTCGAAACAGGGAATTTGTAGTAATACACTCGGTAAAAGCCAGAGCAACGCCGGGCTAAGAAGAGGAGAGGGGGGTTGAGTCATTTTGAAAAAAAGTTTTAGAAGTGCTAATTTTGTGAAGGAAAGAGAAAATTTATAAAAGTAGAGAAAGTCCGTGCAACTCCGAGCCTTGCAGCTAGTAAATTAAAGAAATACATTAATTTTGTGCGATTTTATATAAGTATTTGAATACAAGAGCAAAATAAAACATAATTGCGAGATATTTATAGCCCCGGTTCCACAGCTAAATAAATTTATCATTGGTATGTGATTTATTAATATTTCATCTTTAAATAATAATTTTTATTTAAATTATTTTGCACTCATAAAATATATTGCACTCATATGCAATACATTGTACTCATCTTAAATCAATTAAAATATTTATAATTTCGTATCTTAAGAGAAAAAAAAAAACCCTTTAAATAAGATCAGCAACTATGAATTTCACGAGAATTCAAAATCAAAAACCGTAAAATATAGGATCACACTATATTATGTTCGGTTATGCATTTGACTTCAGATTCAACAATTCACCAACTTATTTTTTTCTTTAACTTATCTTTCATTCAGAAGGTCCGAAAGAAATATTGAATATGTCAAGGGCTTGATCGACTGTGTCAACTACTCTTCTTGAAGATATGGGAATTTTCCTACATTTTTTTCTCTTCTGTGACGGAAAAAATTCTGGTCTTTTTCCTTATAACTTCATCGTATTGAATTCAGAATCAACTGGCAATGAGTGAATATTAGAGTTTCGTTTGGTTTTTTACGAAAAAGGCTTTATTTATTTTTGGACTAGGTTTCCCTCCATTTTCAATTCCATGGCAGATGCAATTCTTATGCTTACCTGTTATTTGTCCTAATAGATACTTTAATAAGAATGTCGCCGACTGGGTGGCGTGGTCGGTTTGTCGCTGGCCTTCTGTACCCAAGATTGCGGGTTCGACCCGGCCCAATTTAGTGGTTTTTCATGATGCAGAAAATCGAATGTGGCCCTGTCGTATGGTTATACGGCATGTAAAAGATCCATAGAGTGTCTGTGGATTTTGTACTCTTGGAAAAATCAAATCCTAGTACAGGTTCACATCGTCAGAACTCAGGTGACTCCCTCTAGGGAGGGAAGTGGGCATCAAATTGCCTGCGGTGATTGTTATCCGCTAATATGGTGCCGCATTAAAAAAAAATACCAACTTCCGGGGAACGTACTAGGTCTGCAGCGGGAAAACTTCACAATCCGCACCCCTTTAAAAATAAAAATAAAATATCTTAAGGATGTCAAAAGAGATTCATTTTTTCTGTTTTCTTAGAATATGACATGTGATGTGTTTTACCTTATCTTGGAAAAAACATTTAATTGTCCTCTGTTCTTTCTAAAGGTTTTAGGGAAATATATTCCGAGTTTTGATCTAGACAAATTTCATCTCTTAAAAAGGCAAAATTTAGTTAAATTTTCCTTTATACGTATAACTCACTAATGTTAAGCGAAAATTTAAAATTAAAAAAAAATTAGGAATTAATACAAACAATTCAAAATTCCAATAGTTCTATTTTTAGCTATCATATTAGAAAAAGTTCCGAGGATGTTTAACATGATAGAATATAAATTTTATATGAACTTCATAGAATATGAAAAAAACAAAAATGAAATGAAACCTCGTATAAGTGTAATTATTAAATCACAAAATGATTAAAACTTTCGAGCGTAATATATTTTTTATCAGTGTGCTTAATTGTATAATTTCAAATTTTTCCATCTTTTTTTCAAAAAATATTACAAATTTGATAAAGATATGCCTCTTATAATCGATTTAAAACTTCGTGTTACTTAATTTGATATATTACATTAGTTTTTAAAGAGGATTTTTGTTTGGAATAGTTATTATAATACACACACACACAACCCTATTTATGATACCTAGTAATAATCATATTTAATTCAATACAAGAAATAAACGGAAAATATATTTTGTTAAACACCATCCTCTTCAACCATAAATATATTTTTTTTATTATTAAACGTGTTTTATTATTAAATGCACAATTCACTATAGCAAAAGAAATCCTAAACTTAAAAATCATTTTGATATAAAGTTCTTACGATATGCTATATTTTCGGCACTTTAACGTACTCTATCTTGATTTATTTTTAAACCAGATCCTAATTAAAAGTAAGTAATTAAAATCTTGGCACCTAACTAGCAGCTAAGAATACTAAATAAGAAAGTTATTTATGTTTTAAAGAGAAAATGGCCCACCACCATCTGAGCATTTATTCCATGTTTCTGGCATCCTATTGCCATTAGTAATTGGATGCTCTCAACTGCATGATAAAAATTAAGATGACGTCTTACTTTTGTAATTGCTTATTATGATATTGCTTCTAAAGTAGGAAGACAGTATAGATTTATTTAACGACTGTTTATCAGTTCTGTAGTCTCTTTCTCTCCGAAGCATTTATAATAAAGCTTCTCAAAGTTTCAATATTTGCGACCCAATATTCAATCATAATTTTCACCACGCCCCCCCCCCTTTTATACAATAAAAATGTATTGAATTCAGTAATACTATACTTTGACGCATAAAATTACGATATGACTTTAACCTCTTATGTTCCGTACATAAACGTCTTGTTGAGCCAAAGTGATAATTTAACTGGACGTATATATATACGTCTTTCCGAAAATAAAGGGTCTTGACAATGTTTGCGAAGGATTTACTTATTTCAGATTATTTGCTCCTTTATTCCTCCCCAGCCCCCACCCCAATACGCACCTGCACACAATACATCACATACGCCCGCCTACGTTTGAAACGGGAGGCGAATCGTGTAACTTTTAATCGGAGTTAAGGGATTCATTATAAACCGTACAAATTATCAAGATAAGTGTTAGTTTTTGTGTATAAGTTTATGTATGACAATCCCATGGGATCACTGGTAATTCTTAAACTTGTTCTTAACTTAGTACTGTCAAATTAATTATTAAATACATTGGGTAGCACTGATAAATTTAAAAGTGTAATATATCAGTGTAAGTGTGTATTTTGCTTTTTATTATTTCAGAATGTATTTTGTTTGTTTACTTTCTGTAAATTAATAATTTTTTAAAATAATCTTTTGTTTTCAACTTTTTGATATGATCGCGCCCCCTTCGTAGCGTTGTCAAGGGTGGCGCGCCCCACAGTTTGAGAAACGCTGATTTATAATAATCAATTAATATTAATATTTTCTATTTAACTTCCATTTTAGGAGTTCCATTTAAACAAAAAGTGGCAAAAATAATGAGATAAAAAATAAGGGATATCTAATTCGAATACTCAATTATACGATTGAGCTTTTTCTTGTAAACTTGAAATTTGGCAAATGATTTCTAAAAATATAGTATAGAATATTTTTGCAACATATTAGTAAAGAGATGAGATAATGAAACTTAATGCAAAAATACATTTAAGTATTTGAGAACCAGAGTGATAATGTATTTTTAAATTCCATTAATCGAAATATAATATGTTTATTAAAATCTTAATATGTCAGTTTCTTTCTTTTATTTTTTTTCTTATGTAAAGTAATAATATCGCTTTTAATCCACGTCTTTAAATAAACGCTCTTGAAAGCTTAAACGAAGTGGTAGTTGTTTTTTTTTCATTATTTCTTCTTCTTTCTGGTGTTCTTTTTTTTTCTACAAATATAAAAAAGATATAAAGAATATTTTACAGCCAGCATATTATGCAGCAGGAAACTGTAAGCCACAAAATGCATTTTGAAAATAACGGTGTTTCATTTCTCTCTACTAAAAATATGCTTATCAGGAACACTACTCATTTGTATTCAAACCAGGTACATAGTTTTCAAATTACACTAAAAATTTATGTAATTTACATTGAAATAACACTGATTCAAAAGTAATACCAGAATTAATAATCTTCAAATTAAATGGACTTTAGCAACAAGTATAATTTTAGTAATTTAGGTTAATTAGAATATACATTGAAATGATATTTATTTTATGTGGATTCACCAGTAAAATTTATTGTGGATTAGCAAATTTAGTTTGTACACCTAAGCGTACATTGACTCTAGTATATAAAAAAGAACAGAAAAAAAAGTCCAAGAATAATCGATATAAAGTGTTCAATATCGATGGTGAATGTTATTCCGGAAAGCAGACATCCGAAAAAAAGTATTATTACGTTGAATGTTTTGTTGAATGAAATGTCCGTGTTTCTTTTATTTTCCAGAGAATAAGACTTGTATACTGAGAACTTTTAGCTGATTGTGGTGAAACTTTATTACGTCCGAAATTTTACGTATGAAACATAAAATAAAACAAGCTTGTAAGGTTTTCTCTTTTTTACTTTGTGGGGGGTGTTTTTTGTATCTGAAAGTGAAATATACACTAAAAAAACTTATTACAAAAAATGTAAATATACTACATTAACGTCCTTCAAGTTAATATTAAAACTATCTGACTTTTTTTTAGCAGACTATGATAGAGAGCAGAATGTCATGGTTTTAAGCTTCATTTATATCACACAGTTCAATCTTTGAATCCATAATTCTATCAAAAAGGAAAACAGATCATTTATTTCATAACATCAGTATTTTTTGGCTTACAAAACTATAAAATAGGGACCATTCGAGAATGTGTAAATAGCTTGTATGTATTTTTTTCATATTTTGAAGTATATATTATGTTTAATCACTAATGTCTTAGTTAAAGTAGAAATTTATCTATACGATTTATATCAAAGTTATTTCTAAGCAGCTTAACTCATTTTAAACATATTGATTTAATGTGTCTAGACATAGAGTTACCAGACTGAAAACCCTCCAGTTGTTTGATGACTTAAATGTTCTGTTGCTAATTTTTCGTGTCATTACAAAGTAGCTAATGATAATGTTATATGTATTTTGTGTCATGAAGTTAAAAAAAAGTATTAAATAAGTTTTAAGTAATAAACATATATAATAATAAAAAGTATTAATTGTACTAATAATTCTAAAAATCCTAAAACTATATTACATAAACCAAATGCAAATTAACTATTATTCTGAACTAATATTACAAAAACTAAATGTAAATTAACTATTATTCATTCAAAACATTTTTAAAAACTTTTTCGAAAAGTTTATTTTCTATGTTGATTTGGTATGCTTCTATTTACAGTTCATCTTTATATTGGATTTCTAGCATTTGAAAATTTAATTAATGAATACAAACTGCTATTGAAAATTCAACACCATGAATGAATAATGAAATTTGCTGCAAATGTCAATTATAGGATGTTATGCAAATCAGTACAGTTTCAGAGTCACCACGCATGCGTGATGTAAGCAGTGGTACTGAAGCTGAGAGCGTATAAATAAATATAATATAGAGAACTATAGCGGGACAACTTCTTTTTGACCTACTTATTCGCCAGATATGTCGCCTATAAAAATAAGCGTGATTTGGTTGGTCGGCGTCTCGCTCGTGATCCACTTCCCACAGCTTTAAAATTCGAGCTTCGGTGTTTATAGAAGCAATTTGGAATTCACAGCCACAAGCAGACATTCAAAATCTGCTTGATTCAGTGCCACTTAGTATAGCAGCACTCATTGTACAGTGTGGTGGCTACACCAAATATTAATTTCGGACACTCAATACTGTTTTCTTGCTTTCAAAATGTATTCATTTATTTAGACTACTAAGAGTCGTTTGTGTATTACATTTTATTTAATTCTGATGTTTCCTTAATGGTGTTAAATTTTTCTAAACATCAATATATATGTATAGTGATTATGAAGCATAAGAATGATGGTTTAGTAAATATATCATGTACTAGAATACTCCTGGCACAAATAAATTCATCATACAATTCAGAAGAAGGGGAAAACCTGAATAATAGTTTCAAACCTAATTTATGAAGAATAAATCAATATAAGAAAATGTAAAAATATTGTTTGTTTTTTTCAAAGTTGTCCCCAACATTGGGCAGTGATGTAGAGTTAATCTAAATTTATTGATTTAAAGCGCCTTATATATATATGGATAAAGAATTTGTATTAAAATATAATTTTAGTGTATGTCATACATAAATATGTTATTATAGTAAAAAAAAAATCAAAAGTTTAATTTCAAATTAGTATTAAATTTTGCAAGTTGATTTAGATATTACTTTTAATAGAGAAACGGAGTAATAATACATTTTTCTATCTAAAAAAGATAAAAACTTTTAAGCTCTTTATGTAAAATATTTTGTTAATTGGCCCTTACACTTGAATATAATTAGTTTAAATTTAAGAAAATGCATATGAATATTTGATTTTTTTTTTTTTTTTTTTATTTTTTAAGACGAAGAAAAATATGCTAGACCTGACACTAATTCCCATCAAAAGACAATCGTGTTAAATAAGGGAACTTCTGCATGTTAAATTAGTTTGAGACTTATTATTATACTGTAGGGATGTAGGTTTATAAATTGAGAAATATCGTTATATTTCGTGCTTACATCCATTATTTCAGCTTTAAAAAAATGGATTATTTACCGGAAATTAGAGGAAAAATAGGTTAAAGCGATTTGTATCGATTTCAAAAAAGTTATACAATCTATAAAAGTAAAAAAGAAAATTAATGTTAAAAGAATATCAAAAGCATATACACAAAGCTATAGAAGCAGTATTATTATTCTTTTATTGATGCATTATTTAAAATGTATTTTAGTCTTTTCAAAAACATCAAAGGAATTATTTCAAAAGAATTATTCGTTGACCAGGCTTTCTCTTTCGATTCCAAATGCAACCACATTACTGTTCTTATTCTTGACATTGAAAGCAATACAAAACAAGGAAAGAAGAACGAATTGCGAATAAGGAACACTAAACATAACAGTAAATTAGCTGCATCTCTTTTAGTTATATTTCCGTTATTTGGATACGTTGTTTCCATCGATCCAGCTTTTGGCTAAATTATTATTAAATATTAATAAAAATTATGTCAAAATTGAAAAATATTTAAATATACGTAAATACATTACTGGCCATTAAAATAGCTACACCAAGATAGCGACATGCTACAAATGTGAAATTTAAACGACAGGAAGAAAGTACTGTGATATGCAAATGATTAGCTTTTAAACACTATAAACAAAGCAAGCACCGGTAGCGACACCTATAATGTGTTTGAATGAGGAAATTGTTCAGCCAATGTCTCATACACAAATTACATTTGAACGTTGTTGCCAGGTGAAAGGTTGTGATGCCTCGTGTAAGAAGCAAAAATGCATACCAGCACGTTTCTGATTTTGATAAAGTTTAACTGTAGCGTACCGGGATTGTGCGGTTTATCGTATCACAGTTTTACGGCTCGCGTCGGTCGAGATTCAATGACTGTAAGCAAAATATTGAATCGATAGGTTCAGGACGATAGGTTCCTCTATAACTAGCAACCAAGAAGACAGGCATATTCCCCACATGGTCTTAATTGATCAGGCAGCTACGTTTCGAGCCCTGAGTCAAGAACTGGGGTTTTTTGCAAGACAACAAGTGCCTGCCCTAACAGTTCGACGACGTTTGCAGCAACATGGATTCTCAGCTAGGAGACCATGTCTGCGGCTACCCTTGATGCTAAATCACATTCAGGAGCATCTTCAATGGTGTGATCAGCGATGAACCTGGGCACACGAATAGCGAGATGTCATTTTTCAGAGGAATCCAGATTTTATTTACAGCATCAAAATAGTGTTTGCAGCATTGTGGTGAATGCATATTGGCACCATGCATTCGTCATTGGCATTATGGCTCATTCGCTGGCGTGATGGTATGAAGTGTTGTTGGATACATGTCTCTGTCACCTCTTGTTTTCATTGAAGGCACTTTGAATAGTGCACGTTTAGTTTCTGGTGTTCTAGGACCGGTGGCTCTACCCTTTATTCGAGCCCTGCTTAACCCTACTTTTAAGCAGGATAATTCACGAATACATGTTGACGGCATTGCACGGTTCTTATTTGAGAGGAAAAATGTCCAAATGTTGCCTTGGCGTGCACGTTGTGGCCACGGTAGCCAAGTGGTATAGGTATCTTACAGTGGCTTGCCTTGTCCCGAGTTCGAGCCCAGTACCACTGAAGACCCGCCGTGTAGGGCAGCGGTGATCGTTAAATCTGTCGAGAGCGGAAACGTCCTCCCGTTGGTGTGGTGTGGTAGTTAGGAGAGGGGGTTCCAGCTCAGAAGTCGTCCACTTCACTTGACCATGGTTCAAAATTACGTGGTCTGTCGCCAAAAGCCCTCGTTTAGCTGAACAGTGCGACATTAATATGCAATCAATCAATCAATTGGCGTGCACGTTTTCCAGATTTCTCGCCAATAAAAAAGATTGGTCCATGGTTCCCGAGCGACGGTCTCGTCACCATACTCCTTTCACTATAATTGATAACCTATGCCACCGTGTTGAAGCTGCATGGGAAACTGTACCTGTGCATGCCATTCAAGCTCTGTTTGACTCAATTTACGAGCGTATAAGCGCTGTAATTAGTGCCAGAGGTGGTTGTTCTGGGTACTGACTTTTCAGTACTAAGCACCCAAATTTCTTAAAAATTTAATCGCTTGTTATTGCCAGTATAATATATTTGCCCAATAAATATCATTTTGTTATCTGCATTTCTTCATGGTGTAGCAATTTTAATTGCTCGCAGTGCCTCGCAAGTCTATAGATACCGTATTTATTCGTATCTAAGGCACCGTCGATTTTAAGCCCACTTGAAATTCTCCACACATTTGTGAAAATAAAAAAAATGATAACAATAGTGTAAATTGCTTTATTGGTATCTGGTATTTAAGCCCTTTGAAAATGTAAAATGAGAAAAAATAAAAATTTAATCGTATATTTTACCCACCTTAAACACTTTTAAATACACGCATGGACCTGAAATTGCTCTAAACGTCAGTATTACGTTCAACCTTTCCTCATCCAATGAATTTTTCAGTCTTCGATGGTAAGCCGCACCCGATTTTCAGTAGGATTACCATGAGAAAAAAAGAGAGAATGCCGCTTAATTTCGAATAAATATGGTAAATCAGTTAAAGTTGTAATCATACTTGTAGATGAATCAGTTTGTATTTAATGGCCTAGTGAAGTTAAACATAAAATTAAAGCCATTTTGGACAATTCACTACATATGATTTTCATTACATTGATTAGCAGCGATATAAGAGCATTACATTTTTTTAGCATTACTCTAACATTACATTTTTTGTTTTCCTTTTACGAAATTTCTAGTTAAAATTAAATGTTGAGAATTATATCTAAAATACTACATATGTGTGTATACTAAAATATTGTGTACAATTAATAACAAACACATCATCAATTGTACACATGCAGGAAAAATATTTATTTTCTTGCAACTTACTGTAAAAGAGACATCAGTAATCTCCCGCATTTTTTTTATCGTATCATTCGCATGTATTTTCATTTTATATCTATGCCAATATTTTGGAATTTTAATAGAAATTTTCAACTGATGAAAATACAATTTTTAAAAGAGGAAAAGTTAACATGCCGCAATAAACAAAGATGTCAGCATTTAAAAATTTTGGAAGCAATAACACGTTTTTTTTAATAGTAATTTTTTAAAAAAAAAAAAAACGTTTTTCATCAACTTTTTGTATAATTGCATTATTTAGAGTAAGTATCTTTGTGGAATTAAATAATGATGCTCAATAGAGTACTTTTATCGTAATTTCATTACCACTGTTTAATTTCTAGACAATATAGATTCACGAGAGAGAGTTTCTTTCTGTGGGCAAGCATATATTATGAACGATTATAATGCATTAGAACGGTGTTTCTCAAACTGTGGGGTGCTGGCGTGGTAATCCTGCGAGGGGGGCGCGAGCATATTGAAAATAAAAGGTTTAAAAAAATAATTTTTTTGGAATGAAGTAAAACAAAATGCTTTCTGACATAATAAAAAATACACATTTACACTGATATAATTTATTTATATCATCTGGTGATCATCAAAAATAAAAGATTCCACTTCAAACGCTCATTATCCATCTTTGATCCTATAACCAAATAAAAAAAAGACATTTTGTTTGCTTTACTGTAATCCCACGATGAGAGATTTTTTCTTGCGTTTCTTTTATCCCCTAAAATATTACTTTTGATTATCATATATTTGACATTCAAACTTTCTGGTATGTTTCACCCGTCTCTTTTTCTTCTATGAAAGTTGTAAATAATACTTTTCTGTTGCCTTTTTTCCCCATGTGAATGAGTTTTATGATATATTGAGCACTTTGAAGGATTATTTGGCCAAGATGTATTTTTATGAGTATTCTGAAACATCTAATGCATAATGAAAAACGTTTTACACCATTATTTTTTAGAACATGCTACACTTTCCACATGAACAATTTTGTGGTTATGATTGCTGTGTTGTACGACTTATTATGGTTTATAAATGTAAATGAGCATAATGTAAAAAAAAAAAAAATGGGCATCTGTGATCCCTATTGAAGGAAGTTGAAACTGATCAAGCAATTGAAGAACCTGCTGAAATAATGCATATTAATCAAGATAGCGAAAGTAAATATGAGAAAAGCGTTAGACATGAAACGTTTGAGTTGATTTGAAATTTTCAAATGCTGCCTAAAGATCTCTATGAAGGAGACGATGAAGCCATAATGTAGCACTTTGTCTTGTCAGAAAAACACAAGGAGGGAGAAGTTCAAAATGATATTTGTAGATCATCACAAAAGACAGCAAAACTACAAAAACGAGAACAAAATATGACAGTTTTGCTGGAAAATAACGTTTCTGTATTGTTAGCGAAAAGTGTTTGTGATTTATGTCCTTTATTAAGGACACGCACATTTGGAACATTTTCTTTAGTTTAATTGGATTTTTTCTCAAATTATTATAGCAAAATTATTGAGAAATCCTTGAAAGTAGGTAAGTATATTTTCTCTTAATTAAATTATTCACTGGAATTGGGATTTTTATCGTGTATAGTAAAAATAATTATAAAATAAATTATTGTTTTAAAACAATCTAAAAAACACGCTTTTATAGTGAACGAAACTAAAAAGTAAAATAAAAATAAAAATATATATTACTTAAAAGTAACACATATACAAAATTTAATACTTATCTTGTTAATTTTTACGATTTATAATTATGATCGCATTGTAGCTTTAGCGCCAAAGTGCATTATTATTGCATTCAGTGCATTATTATTTTTAGGGGGGGGCGCGAAAAAATTATGATTGAAATTGAGTCGCCAGTAGAAAAAGTTTGAGAACCACTGCATTAGAAGCATCTATGTTTTATATAATTTACACATTACAAAATCTTTACGTGCTGAAAATATAATATCCACGATAAACGTAGTAAAGAGTTTGAAATTTAGAGTTTACTTTATGTATTTTTAACTTCTTTTTTACTTTTGGAGATTTTAGAGTAATGAATATTTTTCCTACTGAATTTTATATTTTACTTTTATAACATTAGACTCAAATATAATTTTGTAAAATGCATATAAAAGAGCAAAAATAGGGCACATCCCATTTTTCTTAGTTCTTTATAGTTTTATTTTACTTATTTATTTTTACATTTTAAGGAAACTAAAATTTCACTTCGGTAAAAGGTAAGAGTATATATCATTTAAAATATTATTTAAGATATGAAATATGAAATTCAAAAGCTTTTAAAACTGATTTAGATTCTTTTTAAGCATATATTTTAATGTATATTCATAATCTATTCCTTTTTTATATGTTCTCTTTATTGAAACTATATTTTCTTAGATATCTTTGTTACACATTTTGTAATATTTTCTTAGGTTTCTTTTCCGCAGAATTTTTTCCATTTCAATAATTGCGAACAAAAACATTAGTATAATATAAAACAACATTGCTAAATTTAAATTCAATGAAACGTTCTTTTTATGATAAAAAATGTTATTTTATAATACTGAATATACACAAATTATCTTTTTAATGAAAATATTTGTTCAAATTACGTTCAGTATTTACTCTGTGTTAAGTATCTGAAATTACTCTTGCAGTAATTAATTGTATCTAGATTTTGAAAATTTGCCTTATATAAAACTTTGTTTTTAAAATTTTATTTTTATCGGAAAATGAATCATGTTATTCAAAAATAATTTTTTTTTTCTGTCAAAAGAAATTTTTAGCAAGCATTTATTCTTTTCCATACAATTATGGGGAAAGACGATGTTAACG
Source organism: Trichonephila inaurata madagascariensis (assembly GCA_019973955.1). Taxonomy (NCBI): domain Eukaryota; kingdom Metazoa; phylum Arthropoda; class Arachnida; order Araneae; family Nephilidae; genus Trichonephila; species Trichonephila inaurata. Next base: position 219,999 of record BMAV01012310.1, on the reverse strand, counting down.
CGCTCAGGCAAAATAAATAAAATTTCTTCTTTTTAACCCCTTAACGCACATTTACTTTAAGAAGAAAAAAAAACCCGGAAAAATATCGGATTTTAGTACCTCGTTTCGGCCAAATTTAAGTTATATATGTAAGTTTTCTTTAAAAAACATGGATCACACACACACTCAAAATTTTATGTATTGTATGTAATTTATAGCTCTTAATTATTTTAATGCATTCGAGATAAAACAT
>BMAV01012310.1:178154-206750 GCA_019973955.1 Trichonephila inaurata madagascariensis | reverse complement strand
CCCAAAATTAACACGTTTTTCTTGAAAAGAATGACTTTAACCACTCTTTGCTTAGACTACTCTCATATTAAAAGCAGAAAGGCTTTCACGCCCTCTAGCGGGAAAGACAACATTTAGTGATGGCCAAGCTTCGGTACTGTAAGTACGTACGGGCATGTGATCCGATTGTTTGAATTCTAAGCTAAATGTTTTGTTCTGTAGTTATGTATGTAAATCTTTGTTTTGTTTAATAAACGTGTTTTGATTAACTATTGGACTTGGTTAGGAACATAGAGTTACATTTAGTGACTCCTTACACAACAGTTTAACTGAAATATTTTTTGTTATTTAAAACCATCAATCTATTGTTGAAGAGACTAACTTTAAAGGAAAAGAAATCAACTTTATGAAAATCATTTTACCTTTTTCATTTTCATGCACACACAAAAGTCATTTAATCAACGCTTTTCAGAGATTTTAATTGTTTTTACTAAATTTAAGAAATGTTTTTATGTCTGCTTCGCTTTATTTTATAAATAAATATGAAAGTTATAAATCGGTTCTCTTTAATATGCTAGGAAAAGTGGAAGATGATATGTTAAGGGAAATTATAAAAAACACACCATATTTATGTTTCGTATGTTGCTAACATAGTATTATTCAATCTTTGTGGTGGCCGCGGAAGTCTAGTTGTTAAGGTCACGGAACCATGGCATGAAATGAATTCGAACGAAGTATGAATGAAGATCCACCGTGTAGAGGGAGTCGATGAACGTTAAATATGTCGACGCTCGAATGTCCTCCCGTTGGTGTGGTGTGGATGTTAGGAGAAGGGGTGCTAGCGCAGGTGAAGTCCTCGTCACTTGGTCAATGTTTAAAATCCCGAGGGCCGTCACCAAAACCCCTGGTGTAGCTGAATAGTGCGACCTCTATATTAACTCACTCATTCGCTCAATCTTTGTGACTAATAACAAACAACAGCTGTAGCATTTTTTGTTCCTTTTTTTATTTAAGGTATCCGACAACTTGCGACAACTTTTTTTTAAAAAAAATAGAGACATGGAGATTTTTTTTGTGGTTTTTAGATTTATTTAGTACATTTTAAGAAAAAAAAGGCTAAAATTAAGAAAAGAAAAATAAGTTCTTACTACTAAAATGGGAAAAAAATAGGTAAAAGTTGACAAAAAATTACATAAATGGAGCTCGAACCTGTACAAATAAATGAAAAAATTCTCAATTTTTCAATTTTGATGTATTAATTTGCTATTCCTTTTTGAAATGACCTTTAGGATAAGAGATATTTTAGCTTTTACAAAATCTAGAGCATTTTATCTTAGTTGTTATATGAAATTGCTTTAAAAAAAACCAGTGATTATATTCACATAAAAAACTGTAAATTTTGTAATAAAACTGGGATTGATAAATCTGAAGGTTAAAACACTTTTACTGTTATATAGAAGTAACACACAAATTTTCAGCAATTTTTTGAAAAACTTTTTGAGCAATTGCTGTCTCCATTTGAATTTTTTGAAAAAAAAGAAAACACATTTCGAGTAAAACGCATTTTAAAGTTTGACATCTTATGTAAAGTTATGGCATCTGCTTTTACTAAAACACTTGTAGTTTTTATTCTAGTGAATGGAAAATAAAACACTTGGTATTTTTACAAAACTAATAAAATAGCCTATAAAATAAAATCATAAAAAATGTGTCAATGTTTTAAGAAATCTTGATTTTTATGTAGTCGGAAACCTGAAGTACTAAAAAAATCTAAAAATTAAGAAGGGAGAATATGTTCCAAAATGTTATTTAAGCACAAGTTTTTTTTTTTTTTTTTTTTATTTTTCTTCCTGAATTAAAAGAAAAGGCTTCAAATAATCTTATTATGAAAATATTTCGCATAACCAAATTGTTTGCGGGAAATATTGTTGTTAAGAATATTCTATTCTTCGAGATGTAATACATTTATTTTCGGAAATAGGTTCGTGTAACTATGTAAATTTGAATCGCAAATTAAAACCTAAAGAACTCTTTTCAGATCTGAGGAACATAAGATGTGAATTTTCTCATTAGAATCAAAAAGGAAGTTCCAATCATCATTATTATACCTATTATTATTTTTTTCTTTTTTTTGAAAAAAAACAGATGTACATTTTGAAGATAATTGAAAAAAAAAACTTCTAATTATGAGATAAAAATGGATCGTGGTTTAACATTTATGCTACATATGCGAAAGGAAATGAGATGAGAACAGAATTGTAATTTGTGTTTACTTTCATGTCTCCATTACTAATGAGAATTTTAGTCACACTGTAAAAAAAATGAGTTAATTTAGTAATTATTCATTTTGAAATAAACAGTAAAATGTTAATAAAGGAAAAGAAGAAAATGTTCTTAATGACTTGAGTTTTTTAAAAAATTCTAAGAGAATATTCTTTATATATATAGGTATTCCATTTCAAAGCCAGCTTCTTCATTTTGTGTAAAAAAGGTTTTTTTTCTAATATTTATATACTAATAATTTGCAACCGTTTGTTATACATTACAGATCTTCATTTATTTTCCTGCGTAAATCATTAATAAATAAATTACGACCCCCATTCTATTCAGCAGCAAAACTATAATTACCATTTGGTAACATAATCGAGTTTAATGGTAATATTTGCATAATAATTGCTTTTTGTTATTTATTTTGTGTGGTACCAATATACATTTTAAATACGCATATGTGTAAAATATAGATTTTGTATGGTTAATATTTTGGTATGCAGTAAATAAGTTCTTTGATTTTTGCTTACGCAATTAACTTGTTTCATAAGTTAATAGAAAATTAGTTTTTATCTATGAATTCCCCTAGTGTGGAAAAAAAACAAAACGTAGAAATTAGGGAAGTTGAAACCTTTATACACTGCAATCTAAAAAAAAAAATTATGTTCTCCAAGCAAGCAATTATGTGTCTCCAATAAGATTCAGTGTCTGATCTTTAAGACACAAACGTTAGGAATTAATTGAACAATATCTTTCTTAAAATGGTCATGGTGGGCCACTTTTGGGCCTTTCAGATCTCCTGATCTGTCTAACTAGTAGATGTTTTTCTTGGTAACAGCTAAAAAGGGCTGTGTACTAAAACCCCATTCAGTCACATAATAAACTTGTCACCCAAATTAGCTCCGCATCTACAAGCGTTCATGAAATGCCTGAAATCTTGCAATGCGTTTTAACATCCTTTATGTCATCGATTTCAAGCTTACTTCACAGATAATGTCAACAATTTATCTTCTCCTTTCCGTCAGAAAAGGATTCTTATACATTATTTGTACCTTCGTTACTTTCTCATTTTTTTCCACGAATGTGTCCTCTGATGGCTTAGTGATAGAATTTTGTCCACACATTGCCTCGAAATTCCTGTTTCTTTTTACGACTTCTATCCCCAAGCCAATTTGGATCTATTTTAATGTATTACTTATAATACTACGAAATATATCTAAACATCAAAACATCACGCCAATTGCTTACTTTTTTTTCTTTTTTTGTTAAGGACATATGCGTTCTTTCGAAACGATTCCCTTATTTATAACGTTCTTAATGTTTATAACGACAAGTACATCTTAAGCTATAAAAATTATAACATAATTAATTATTACCCTTATTGTGAGGACAAATGATTTAATTATTTTTGATATTCGTACAATGACTGGTTATCACTCCCTTTGTACGGATAGTTCAAATAAAGTTGATGGAAGATGTAATTGTGTGGTGACGAAATCTGAACAGAAAACTAAGGATACTTCTTAAGATATATATTGTCGGCTACAGAAGACTTTTTGAAGAAGCTATGGAATTCCATTTCTGTTTTATTGAGAATTACGCTCAACCACACAAAGTTGCACTTGTTGACCCTTATCTGGAAGAAGAGGGTATTGACGTATGGTTTTGTCCATGAAATATCCAGATCTCAGTGCCAGAGAGCCCTTCCATGAAACCCCATTGCATGTCGACACATCGTTTTCAATGACACTCCAGACATTAAAATAAGCTCTTTTGGAGGAAAGGTAATTACTGCTTTAATCATTCATCAATAACCTCATATTGCTAGAATCGTCAATCAGTATAACCCCACTAACAGTAGAAAAGCATATCTTAAAATGTGTACAAAGTGCACAAGTTCTCGTATAGCTGTCCAAGTTGTCCACTCCTCCGATTACACGAGTAACACAGAGTTACAATGTATCCTATTTTCACCAATGTTGCTCTATTTGACATGTCAAACTAAATTAAGCGCTGGTGCTATTTCCAGCCTTACAGCATAAGATATTAACATACCAAATTTCCATACATTAATTTAATCATTATTTGTGTGTTTTTAATTATAATTTTGGTCATTGTGAGTATTCCTTAAATGGGTATGTATAAAAATTCCAAAATATATGTTTCAGTACGTATAACAAAATAGCCTGATGACTACTTTGTTGTGCACTTAAAGTTATTTTGGTCACTAAATCTTTTAAACAACAATAATCTAAATGAAAAAAAAAATATTTGTTTATCATTTCTATGAAATTATTCGTTTATCACTTCTAAATATAAACTAACGCCAAATGAATTCTGAAAAATAAAATTTTTAAATGAAAAAAAAAAAAATCATTTTTCAAACAATATTATATTACTTTTTATAATATTAGAACTTTAACTATCAAGAAGCTATAAATTAATTGGTGCAATTTTTTTGCTCTAACGATACATCATTGAATTATGTAAATTATATATATATGTAATATATATATTTTTATAAAGCAGTCTTTTTTATTATACAGTGAAAAAATGAATTGGATTTCTCGTTCTTTAGGCTGTGAAGAGGTAGTTAATTTTTAAAAGTATGTTTTGTCCATAATTAAAATAAATTATTTCATTAGTGTCCATGAAATTCAATGAAAGAAAATGAATGAGGAGAACTTAAATATAGTAATGTTAAAGAAAATAAGTAAACTCTCTCAGTTACTTTTTAAACTTAGTTTTTTTTAAAAAGAAAGAAAATTATTCTACTAAGAAAACTATTACTTCCAAACTTACTTTGCAGTTATCTGAAAAAGTTTTGCCAAAATAATAAAGAAAATCAACTTTGAAAATGATAAAAATAAAATTTCAAATAGCAGATAAAATTTTTAGAGCTATAAAATTTTTCACACGTATTTCGCGGTAATATATAACTTTAAAAATAAACTTTTATGATAAATAAATAAAATTCTAAGGTATTTTAAGTAAAAATATTCAAGAACTTTTGCTGAATATCTTAAAATAAATAAAATAAAATAATTTTTTTTAAAGTTGTAAAAAAGTGAGTCTTAAGAAGATAAATAAAGCTTATATTCAAACACAAAGACTTTTCAATTTTATCTTATATTTTAAAATCAATATAATTTTGTGTGGATATTTACCTTCTACTATTATTGTATGACCTGTATATACTTAACTTATTTTGTAATTGGAAAAAAAAATATCGAAAATACATTTAAACTGCTTAAAATTTTAACTAATTTTCTAACTCTAATTTCTTTGCTGATTGAAGTATAAAAATATTACTTTCAGATAATAAGAAAAAAAAATGTATGCATTCTTTGAATGCTTAAGATGACCACACATTTTGACTTACTTTTCAACTTTTTTGGGTGAAAACAATGTCTAAATGTTGACTTAACTTTTTTTTATTATTGAAAAGAAATAAAATAATTCCAGTGCACCACAAATATCCCACGGGCTTACAGAAGTAAGTAAAAGAAACAAATTAAGATAAATAAAATAAGAAAAAGCAAATAACATAACGAAGTTACGAAATAATGAAATAAAAGAAACAATGAAGTTACAAAGACAAAAATACATTACGAAACCAATACAATGAAGCTCAGATGCCATACTCGTCATTTGATCATAGTTCAAAATTACGAGGTCCGTCACCAAAAGCCCTCGAGTAGTTGAACAGTGCAACGCTAATATTCACTGAATTACTCACCCGAAAGATCGCGATCCTCCACCTTTCCTACAAAATGTCACTGAAAAGTTTCAGTCATCTAGAAAACCACAGAAGAATGGAGGAACATTGATGCAGGAATTGCAGAAAAAAACTAAGCTGATAAAATCTGTATTAAAATGTTTAAAAGTACTTGTGAACGCTAAAAGTTGTCTTACTCTAAGTACTATATTATGAAAAAATTACAATAATTAAAACTGTGTTGAGATCTTTTTAGGTGTACCAGGAGTTTTGAGTCGTATTTTTTTAGTAATTTTTTATTGTAATTTTATTTCCTTCAAAATAAAAGAAGTTATGCTATGTCTTAAAAAAAATTATAATTTTATTCCAATAAGAACAAGTTACAGATGTTATTTAAAAAATTACATTTCTGATGTACCGTTTTTTATTAGTTTAAGACTTCAAATTTTATAGAAAGTTGTAAGCGTACAAGCACTTTTGAGAGCCATGGTACACATCCACCCCTTTAAGATATCCAAATACCCAAAATCATAAATCTCACCAAAAAAAAATAAAAAAACGTTTTTTTTTTTTTTTTTTAATAAATTTTTTTAGGCCACTTTTTTAGCTTCATAAAAATACCAAGTTTATTATTTTCTATTCGCAAATAAAAATTACAAGTGCTTCAGTAAAAGCAGATGTCACTACTTTAAGCAGGATGTCATATTTAAAAACGCGTTTTACTCGAAATATGTTTTTTTGAAAACGTTCAAACTGGAACAGATATTGCTCAAAACGGTTTGAAAAAAATTAACTGATATTTCTTTGTGTATGTTCTGTATAATTGAAGTGTTTTACCCTCCAGATTAATCAATCATTGTTTTATATGACAAAATTTACGGTCCCTTATGTGAATATATTCACTGCAATTTCATGCAATAACTAAGGTAAAGTGTTCGAGTTTTTGTAAAAATTAAAATATAATTTTTATCCTGAAGCCCATTTCAAATATGAATAGTAAAGCAATACTTCAAAATTGAAAAATTGCAAGTTTGCTCATAAACTTTTTGTACAGAATGGACGCTGTTTATGTGTAATATTTTGAAAATGCTTACCCTTTTTCCCCATTTTAGTAATAATAATTTATTTTCCTTTTCTTAATTTTAGCATATTTTTCTTAAAAGGTTCTCAATAAATCTAAAAACCACAAAAAATCCCCAAATCTTTTTTTTTTTTAAGAAAAGTTGTCGCAAGTAGTCTGATACCTTAAAAGAATGCTTTTATATTATTAAAATGGCAAACATGACTGGAAATAGGGTAAACATTATGTCATATAATTCTGGAGCATAGTCCTGATTCGATTAAAAATAATAATATTAAAATATTAATAATATTATAATTAATTATAAATAATATTTGATCTCTGTAATTCTTCACATAATAAAGCAAGTAATCGCTAATTTAATTGTCTTGCTTTTATAAAATTTATCATCTTCACAGTAGCATTTAAAGTGTCCTTTAATGCATACATCTTAGTATTATGAGTCCTATTCCAAACACGTTGTTAGGATTGAGTTTCACTTTTTATTCTTACTCCATTCTTTTAAATGCTTATTGGAATCAAAAATACGAAATTGGCCCTCATCTACAAACAACCTATGATTCTAATAAAATATTAGCTTATTTTATCTTTAAATTTGGATTCTAAATTTCAATTTGCTATTCCTGGATCTCATATAAATTACTTCTTGAAGAATGGACCTTTGAAACAGCTGATCTATATAAGTACTTGTCAAATACCTTCAGGTGCAATTATAGATGGGTACTGTTAGTTGCATTTCAGAGAAACTTTAGAGCTCAAAACAGGTTCTTAAGTTTTAAATATTTTCTCTTCTTGAGTTAAGTTTGCTGAACGAACAATTTTACTTTTGTTATAAATTCTAGTTTCTTTCCTCAAGAGCTTTAAAAGAAAATAATTAAGGCATCTAGCTGGATAAAATTGCTAATTTGGCAGGTGTTATACTATTTTTATAATTAATCAATGAGTTTTAAAAATACTTTTGTAGTTTCCTTAAATATTTAATTAAACTATATTTGCTACGTGAAAAAACCAAATTATGCCAAATGCTAATTTAAACATCAGTTGAATGTAAATATAAAAACGAAAACTTTGTTAAATATATTAATAAATTTATGTAAAACTCGGATGATTAAAAATTGAAAATGTATTGCTCAATTACTTTTATGGCACTCTTTTTTTTTATTTGCAATTTATTTTTATTTATTTTTAAATAAGTTTTTAGTATTTAGATTTAAAGGAGTTTATAGGGAAAATCGTTGCTCTTTCCCTTCAAGTTTCTGGTCAGTTTTAGGAGAGACTACACACGCATACAATTTGAAATATTTTGAGTATATACAAAGGTTTTTTTCTCCCTTCATTTTAACACACAGATTTGATACTGACTTTTGTTTTGGATATTACTACAGAACTTTGGCAATCTTGGACGTATAAACAATATCCGATGTTAAATTTACTAAGAATTTTAAATTATATGTAGAGTTCACCAGTTCCACAATTGAACAATTAAGTTAAATATAAAAATTTATATGAAAAAGTCATAGTATGAGAAACTTTTTCTTTGGATTAATAACACATTAGTCTTTAAAAATATTTAACTGCTTTTGAAATTGAGGAGAAAATTGTATTTTTAAAATTTTGCTCCCAAACATTTCCTAAAGATAATATTTGGACGAAACAAATATTTATTACAAATAAAGAAATTGATATTTATCAGTTGAATTATTATTTAAAAATGACATAAAATTTTAATTTTTCTAAAAAATAACTGAAAAATTACAAGACATTAACACTAAGACCTTTTTATTGAAGGTCGTTACTACAGGGAATCCTTACTCTTTATTTACTGAAAGCATATTTTTTTAATATGAAATAATCTCAGAATAATTCGATAATTCATTCGCAGTCCAAAACGGTATCAGAACTTCGGTTTAATTTATACTGACGTGATAAAAATGTCCGCTTCCTAAGTGGAAACGATTTCCCAAAACAAGGTAAAGCTATGTCGATACAATTAAAACGTCAGTTTCCTAAACGAAGATGATGTCTAAAGACACAAGGGCAAGTTATGTGTCAGCATATTAAGTAAAAAAGGTATTTGAAGAGTCAAGCTTTCTGGGAACAATAAAAACGTCAACTTCCTGAACGAAGACGATGTACGGAAATATATGCTTCAGCTTCTTAAGCGGGAACGGTATTTGAAGAGAGGGTAAAGCTACCCGTCAGCTTCCTAAGCGGGAGAGGTATTTGAAGACAGGTTCAGCTATGTGGCAGCTTCCTAAACGAGAATGGCATTTGAAGACAGTGCAAAGCTTTCTGGACTCAATAAAAGCTTCAGCTTCCTAAACAAAGACGACATCAGTACAAGGTAAAGATATGCGTCAGCTCCCTAAGTGGAAACGTTATTTGAGGACAGAATAAAATTATGCGCCAGCTTCCTGAGCAGAAACAGACTCCTATAAGCTATGTTAATAAAATAAAAACATCAGATTCCAAAGAGAAATAGGTATGGAAGACAGTGAAAAACTTTAATGATATTATCAGGACATAATTGTGCTTTTTTGAGTTTGTACATAATTTTTAGTTATTTCAAAACAATTTATGGTGCACCAATAATGGTGTGCTCTACGATATTCGTAAGTACAAGATGTTGAATCATTACATGCTGTATGATGTCAATATCTTTCACACATCTACTTAAATAAAAACGAAATATTTAAATATATACAATCAGATGTCCTTTCAAATCTTCAAGTTTTTAAGAGAACCAGGACATGCTCGAAATAGTAAAATACCAAAATTTCGATTATTTGATTATAGGATGTTTTTTCTTTTAATTATTTGTAATAGAACTTAGATTTTTTTACGCCTAATAAGGATAGTTATTCTCTAAAACTACAACAATAAGTTTTTAACTCAAAAGTGTTTTTTTAAGTTGAAAGTGGACATAAATTTTAATATATTTTCATGCATAATTTCATAAAGGTAGCATTTTTTTAAAAAAATTCATAACTTAAATATGAACAATATTTTACATACACATATATTTATAAAAAAAATTCTAAAAAGATAGTTTATAAATCGTTTTATGTGAAATCTCACTGAGTACTTTCTTTGAAAAACTTATGGAACTTTATATACTTTTTATAGTATTTTTTTTTACTTTTTTTCTTATATGTAAATTTTTTAAAACATTAAACACCATTTAAGGAAAAAAAATAATATTTTGTTTAACTATATGTGCATGTATTTCTGTTTATAAGAGTAAAAACATTTGGAAGCATAGAATGAAGTAAATTTCAGTAGTGTATTTAAAATTACTAATTTGATATCGGTACGTTTCCTGCCAAATTGTTTCAAATGTTCGCCAAGTTTGCCGATTACATTACAATATTGCTACTTTGTTTGATATCAGTTGCTACAGTGTTTGCCATAGTGCTTCCATATATGGTCGTTATGTTTGACTAATCTTTACTGTGGTAACCCTAGAAACTTCAAGCAAAATTCGATTTTTTAAGAAAACATATTTTATAATGAACGCTATTAGTACAGTGTCCGAATTCTTTTGTGTGTGTAAGTGTTATTTCTTCCTATTAGATAATGTGATAAATGTGATAGAGAGATATAACAATGTTTTCCCAAAAAAGTAATAAATTGATCGGTCGAATTTCCTATTGTGGATCATACGATGTGAATTCGCTCTGTCATAATAATAAATCAAGAAAGAATTGTGTGTTTTATTATAGAAAAATGTGAAAATTTCAACCGAATTTAACAATTTTTTTTTTTTCATATTTTACAATAAACCATCGCATAATTTTTTGTAGTGTTTTTAATTCTTCTTTCAACCTCAAATTACTTTCCTTAAAAATAATTTATTGCCTTCTTCGTTTTCATTTTTTTTCTTTATGTATTTTGAAATTCCTCTTATTGAATTTCTTTATTCTGGTACTTATACCCTTCAACAGTTCAACCTACAGAAGTTTAATAATTATCGTCATAAAGTGTTACGTAATAACTGTTTTTGAAGTTGTGAAGCATTTATTGATTTAATTATATATGGGTTACACGGGGTAGTAATGAGAACAATATTAAAAGTTTTTCCTTTTAAAAAATACTTCCGAGTGAGCGTTGTGAAATTTAAAGTCTCACAGGGGTGATATTTGTGTTTTTGTTATTATATTATTTACGTGAGAGGTATATACGAATTGCATCCAAAATCAAATGAAGAAGACATTTAAATTTTCAAAAAGTTTATTTTACGAGGTAGGATTCAAAAATTCCCGGACTGAACCTATAACTTTAAAAAAAATTACTAATTAAATTGCTGCAATACATCCCACTTAGGGGGGCTGCAGTAGTCCAGTGGTCAAGGTATCTAATCATGACAGGCACATGCCATTAGTTCGTGCCCAGTACCACTGAATACATAATGTCATGAAAAGAAACCATGGCATGAAATGGACTTGAGCAAAGTATCAATGAAGATCCACCGATGCACGTTAAATCTGTCGAGAGCTGAAACGTCCTCCGGTTGGTGTGGTGTGGTAGTTAAGAGAGGGGGTGCCAGCTGAGGTGTCGTCCACATCCCTTGACCATGGTTCAAAATTACGTGGTCCGTGGCCAAAAGCATTCGTGTAGCTGAACAGTGCCACGTTAATATTCAATCACTCACATCCTACTTAGAAATAAGACCCTTGAGCGACAACATACTTTTGCCATCGCATGTAGAGATCGTCGAAAAGTTTTGGAATCCATTTTTATAAATATGATGATTAATTATATGAGTGATGCGTTTTCAACTTCATCTATGGATTGAAATTTATGACCCTTCAAGAAAGGTACCAGTTTTGGAAATAAGCTGAAGTCAACGGGGGTGATATTAGGCGTGTAAGGAAGATGCGTAAAAACAGAGGGTTTTCGTTTTCGCAAGAAATTCAGTGACGAGGACGGATCAGTGTGAGGGAGTGTTGTCATGCAAAAACACCCGTGACTGCTCAGCACATAATTGTGGTCACTTTTTTCGAACCAACTCTCGCAAACTTCGCACGATGGCTATACAGAGCTTTCTGTTTATAGTGTGTCCTTTCAATGTAAATTTCAGAAGCACAATGTCCTGTATATTAAAGAACACTTGTAGTATGCCCTTTCCTTTAGAGCGATTGTGGCGGAATTTCTGCTTGAGTGGAGATCGAGGTAATTTCCTAGTTGCCCATGCTGTTTTGAATTGAGTCGTACAAAAAACACCATTTATCGTCTCCATTAACGATTATACTATGTAGGGAAGGATCTTTGTCAACAGCCGAGATTGAGCCTCTCTCTACTTCCATTCAAATTGCGTTTTGGTCTTCGTTTAACATGTGGGGAACGATGTGTTGATACACAGTATGCATGTAAAGATCCTTAGCCAGCATCCGTTTGCATGTGGCATCGGATATCCCAATTGGCTCTTCTATTTGCGCTATTCTTTGAATTCTCTTCTTATACTCCACAGCAGAAACCTTTTCGACGTTCTCGGCTAAGCAGGATGTCTGCGGACGTCTAGAACTTCCGTCGGCGACACTTTCTCTGCCTTTTCTGAAAAGTCGATGTTACTCAAAAGCTTGCGTTCGTACTAATGTATTACTGCTGTACACATGCTTTAACAATTAATAGATCTCCGTAGTACTCGTTCCCAAGGAAAAACAAAGTTTAACATGCATTATCTGCTCAACAAACCCATTTCTTTCAATCGCTGGTTATAAAATACATCCGCTTATAACATACGACACCATGTTGAGCATGCGACCCCATGATTTGCGACAAATCACTTTTAAAAAAGGAAAAGGATGCAGTAACAAAGAAATGTTAAAGTAGTTACTCTACTGCAAAAATTGTCCACGTTGTAGGCTTAGTCCAGAAACTTTTAAATCCTTCCTCGTTTTTAATAACGTTTTTGCTGAGAATTATAAATATCGTTATTTAAATAAAGGTGATACTAAAAGAAGAATTCGATGTTTTTGTTAAAATTATATGCCTGGAAAAAATAGTTAATTTGATATAGTTTTTTTTATACTGTAATATCTTAGCTTTCTTACAAAAAAATTTAGAATAATAAATGTTATTTTTATAGATTTAATTTCTTTATCTAGACAAGTAGTCTTCCTACTTTGTAAATTTATTTAACCCAAAGAAATAATAGATGTTTTTGGGAAACCCAATCCAACCCTCAGAAGAATATATCTTTATAAAATATTTGAAATAGATAAACACACACATGTTCCAATAGTTTTCGTAAACACAGTTAAAAAAATATTGTATTCCTTACTAAATAGTTTTAATTTAATATTAATGATTTAAGAATTTTTTATTTTAAATTTTAATTTAAATTTTAATTTAAGATTAAGATTATTAATGGTATTATTTTGGGGTCCAGGCATCACTTTTACTTGTATTTTATTTAATGACTGAGGTATGTGTGCTTGTATTTTTTGGACGATATGTCAAAGTCTAGCTCTGTAAAAGATGTCTGCAGTCTCATTTCATAGTCTGAATTTTTAATTTAATTGTACATTTTCTGATTTTGTTGCAATATACGCTGAGAAAGATTTTTCATTTAAATAAGTTGCTACCCGAATATAATTAAGATGTTTATCTGTGTATGGGATGATCTTCTGTCCATTATGTATGTATTTGTAACCAAAATGTTAAGAGAGGTTTTCGCTTAAATTTTTATTTTTTTACGTCAAATCTTTTGACAATTTGTTCCCTCCCTTTCATTTTGGCGCAGCATAGCCAAAATTCGCTCGTGCGCCATAAAACCCTACACTCACTCACCCCTCCCTTTCATCGGCAAACCTTCTGTTTCATCATACTAACGTTGTAACTCATTTTTTTATCCATTCATGCTTAGTTTTCTGTTCTGGGAAACATTTTCTTATATCTTTTTAATTGAAAAATTGTAATTCATTATCAACGTCTAAACAGTTTCCTCTAAATTCAAATAATTTTCACTTTAATTCATACATTAGTAATTTTTTCAAAACTTTATCAGTCATTCTGTTTGAAACGGGATGACCACAAGTAAAGTTTTAAAACGCATTCATTTTGTTTCTTTATATTTTTTGCACGTACATTTACTCTTTGAAATGATGTATTTATTTATTTTAGAATGAAAAATATTTCTGCAATATAGGGTAAACATTTTATCATATGATTATGGAGCATAGTCAAGACTTCGGTGAATTAAAAATACTGATTTCGAAAGTAAATACAGAGTTCTGTAATTGCAGCATACTTCAGAATATAATGAAACAAATTATCTCGAATTTAATTTTTTTCCTGCTTTAATAAAAACATTTATATAGCATCATTTAAAACATCATTTAATGCATTCTTTATTTCTTTTTTTACGAGAAGATAGTGATTAAAACATCTCTGAATATAAAGTGTAGTGTAATTTAAATTTATCGTGATATTACCCCTTTGTTGGATCCTAATAATAATTTTGCTCTATTTCTACAAACATGAAATCATAAATCTAAAGAGTAATTTTTTCATGTATTTATTTACAATCTCAAGTATTTTTTCCTAATAATTCCTTCTGAAAAAGATTTGCTTAACAATATAGTTTTTTGGATTGTAGACGTCGTATAACGAAGAAAAATTTCAAAGTGTGTAAACCAGCAGCATATTTCTAATCTTTGAACATCTTAATAAATTGATAGAGAAAGTATTTTAAAGTAAATATCAATTCTTCTTTACAAAAATGTCCATTTTTATCTTGAAATCCAATAATTACTCTCTAAAGTGAGTATAACTGTGCAGTGAGTCAGGTGAATTTTAATTTAACCTTAAAATATTAAAAAACATAACTGCAGCTGAGTTAAATTATTTTGATTGTATTTATTGGCGCCGTAGATAAAGTGTCACATATAATCACATATTACAAATTGTAAATCAAAAATATAATAAGACCTAATCAAAAAAGAAATAAACACAAAATATCCGAAGTATGGATTAATTTTAAAGTAATCCATAATTATTCATGGGAAGGATCTTTAAAGCTATTATATTCGATAATTCAAAAAAAAAATAATAATAAGACTTTTAAACGAATTAGGCTTTCCCTATTCCAATAAACACTACACACAAATCGAAACAAAACTCATTGTTTTCAATCTACTTGGTTGTAAGGTAGATTGTGTATTCTAAAATGTTGCAAAAAAAAAAAAAAAAGAACTTGACGGCGACGACTTTTTTCCACTAAGAAAAATTTATTCACTTCCGTCATCGAATAAAATTTTCCTTCAACTTAATATTCTTTAGAATGAATTGAAACCTTTGAATTTTTCTGTAAATTTCTAACCTTAAATTATTTTTTTGGAGAGTTCATGCTCTATGGTAAACGTTTTGAAAATTAGCCGAAGATTTTGTATGAGAAACTAATTTTCAATTTAAATTCGAAAGATTTATAGCAAGGGTAAAGATATGTATGTTAGTTTTAAAAAATTATGTTTACCTTCCCCTTCCCAACTTTTTTACACTATTGCTTTTTAATCTTTTGAAATTCGACATATATTCCAAGAAAATTGCTTCTTTTCAAAGTAATTTTACCTCTGTTTCGAAACGTCTTTCTTTATATTTATCATAAGTAAAGAATTTTCTAGATTCTCATTCGCATTTTATCTTTTGAAAGACTTGTTCCAATGTGATTAGTTAGGATAATGATTACAAAGCTTTAATGTCTTTTTTTTTTTTAATAAACTTGAATGCACCACCCACACATGCATTGAAATCTTTTTATAGTACATGTTCAAGAAATGGTGATTCTAGATATACATGTAGAGACTATTTTAAAAGAACTATTTATAAAAATGATATATTTTTATACTTTTATGAATGATACAATCTCTGACGATAAAGTTCAGTGAATGAAGTCAGAACGGTCGATCTGGCAATACTAGAGAAACAAACATTACGCATGCGCATCGGCATGTGTTTGACTATCTGAATCCCATCATTGTTCACTTGAGACTCATTTGTATTCCGTGTAAGACTTGCTTTACATAGTGTTTGTTTAGTACGTTGGTTCTTAACAGAGAACGAGAAAAATGAACGAACAAAAGAAAACTTTAATGTTTTAAGCTTGTCAAAACAACAAAAGAAACGTATGCATGTTTATGAAGATAAAGTACTGTGTGTCCGTGAAGTGTGAGTACCAGTGGCCAGCCCGTTCTCGAAAGGCAGGACAAGTGTTTCTGACAACCTCCGTAGCGGAAGACTGCCGACTTCCGTCAGTGACGAAATCCTTGAGAAAGTGAAAAAATTTATCACTTAAGATTGTCAAATAACTGTTTTTATAATAGCTGGTGAACTGTAGATTAACCATGAATCCGTGCTGCAAATCATTACCCAGAATTCAGGGACAAAAACAAAATGTGTTATCGATATTGACGATATTCCTAACATCCAACGAAACGTGACGAGGCTTTTGAAATCCATTCCAAAAGAAGACTTCTTACAAAGTTTCCAGGGCATATGTAGCAGACCTCAGTGGAGCATAGTTATGGGACAAAACTATTTCGAAGGACAATAGGTAGCTTTGGTTAATATTTCATCTACGATAATGTTACAGGACCATTCACCGAACTTTGTTTTCAGAGGTTGTATAGTTTTATGAGCCATATTTAGGTTCCATTTTTAAATTTGTTATATTCTTTAATTTGTCCACATTCGGGGTGTGAAAAATTAATTTATTAATTGTGAACATAAGAAAATATAGATTTATGGTAATCTAAAATTTAACACCATGGATGAAGTATCTTATAAAGGCAAACTTTGTGCCATGTGATGATATCGATAAAACATGCAAATATGCCCAGCCATGCTGTAAACAAACATACCATAGGCACTAATAGCATCACCTATGAATTATCTGTAAAGGGAGACCATGAGACGTTTTCTAAGTTTTGAATTATACCTTTTTTTTTCTTTTACTATAATATGCGAGGGGTGATCAGAAAAAAAAGTTAAGAGTCGAATAAGGAAATATTTACTAACAATAGACCGAAAATACAAAATGGAATCAAGAGGTATAAATGTCTATCACACTTCGACATAATCACCAAGTCTATTTAGGTATTTATCAGAGCGCAGTTCGGACTTGTTTTACCCGTCTTTGTAGAGATCAGGTACCTGTTCATTCAGCCAGGTCTCGGTGGATGTTTTCACAGCACTTTCTTGGAATATTGCAGCACATCAGAAATCATATGCTGCACGCAACCACAGCTCAGTCTCAGCTCTGACGAGATTTCCCTCAGAGTTACACATCAATCATTTTAAATCATTTCTTCAATTGGTGACTTGAAGAAATTGGTCGGACACTCCCTGCCATACTGCGGTTTTCGATATTCTGTCATCCTGATTGAAAAGAGTGACATGATTTCGCTATATGTTGTCTGATCATTGCTTCTTCCTCATCTATTTCCATTATTTGACTGTGAATGTCAGATGCGGACATATACTTCGCTCATAAAAATCGAACTTCAAAACGAGACTAATTCACTAAGCGTCTTGCCATTTAAATCATCCTAAATTCACTACCTACCCGCAAACCGGTTATATGACAAGTAGCGCTGTTTTTCTCCATTCTTGGGAAACAAAATTTCTCCACAGTATGCATTCAAATGCTGTGGCTTGTAACCTTTTTTTCTCATCAACCCTCGTAAAAAGCTATATTATCTAAATGAAGGTCGAAGTCATTTATAATTGCATTTCGGAGTTTAAGATTTAAAAAATATTGTAAATTATACAGATTGTGCGGATATTCTCCCAGAAAATTGGTGGATGATAGCAAACTACAGCGATACGAATATGTAAATCCGTGACTCGAGAAAAGATCGTTTATTAGAGGAGATTGCAATAGTTACAGACACATGACTTTGCCCAGCATGGTGGTAGGCACTTTGCACAAGGAAAATGACAGATTTCAGTAGTTACTGATCCTATTCACGTCCTTTGGCTAATCCTCTTTGGGAAAAATATAAATCTTTTATCTATGCTTGAGTTAAAAATCGTCTTCCGTAGGGATAACTTGATTTAATGTTGAGTTCTTTTTAAACCCTAAAGCACAGTGCTTCTCAAACTTTCTAAACTCGCGATCCAATTTTCAATCATAACTTTCAACGTGCCCCCCTTACATACAATAATAATGTACTGAATTCAATAATAATATACTTTGATGTAAATCTGTAATACGACTTTAATTATAAACCATGCAAATTATCAAGATGAGTATTAATTTGTACATAATTTTATGACGTACCCACAGAGTCACAGATAATTATTAAACGTGTTATTGACTTAGTACTGTTAAATTCATTATGAAATACACGGTGAAGTACTGATACATTTATAAGTGTATTATATCAGTGTTAATGTGTATGTTATTTCTTATTATGTCAGAATGTATTTATTTTTTTTGTTTCCTTTCAGTAAATTAATAATTTTTTTTAAATAATGTTTGTCGATATACTCGCACTCCTCTTATAGGGTTATCAAGCCTCCCTATGGGGGGGGGGGGCACCCCACAGTTTGAGAAACGCTACCCTAAAGTTAGTCATTACGCTGTTATTAAAGTGAGATTAACTAAGTGACTTTCGGAAACCATGGTGAAAGGGAGAAATTTTAGACTGGAATATGATTAACCTACGGGAGATCTGGCGAAGGTTCTTCTATCAGATCACACTCAGTTAAGTGTTTTATTATTTGTCTTACGAATTGAATATAGCTAATTCATTTGATCGCTTCTTCTGCTTATAATCTTGTTTTGTAGTAAAGTGATTGAAACAAAATAAATTAGATTTTTTCATAACAGTGTCTGTTCACATGGAGTCTAAAACGTTCCCTGCGACCTTAAGGCCACGATACAATGATTGAAGTAGCTTTGGCAGTTAAACTCACCTGCAAACCAAATCGTTTAATAAGTTGGACATAATTTAAATTTGTAATAAACATAGTTTCAATGAATTTCATTCCCTAAGAAATTTCGTCTTTTTTTCTTATGCTTTTCTTTTCATCCATACCGTTTTTACTACAGGTTTTGAATTCATGAGCTGTATGTTTTATCCGAGTTCTCGCACCTTGGTCCTTCCTTTCCACACTGTTCCTCTATTTCCCTCTCAACCAGGGGTAGATAACGCTTGGGTCCCTTTTCTTTCATTTCCTCCTTCGGAAAGTTCGTTTTCACGATTTCGAATCAATTCATATTCTTAGAAATTTGAGCTTAAGCCATCAGAGTTGAAACTCAAAATTAATCGAATTATAATCTTATTTTTCACAGTACAATACCGAAACCCTATCATTCATTGAGAATTCATATAATTGTGCTCATATACAGAGCGCTCAACTTTTGTACAGACAGTTTCTCGATAAGAGCACATGGAGATGCCCTAAAAATTGAATCTGTACGATCTACAGTTAACGAGAAAAATACGGTAAATGATGATAAATAAATGATGGTAAATGATGGTTCATTATGAAACTCCGGCTGGATATGCATATCTTTGTCACTAGATTGGAAGTGAAATTCCATTCTATGGCTTGCGTGATCACCAGATCTCCCACCATTGGCTCTTTTCTGCAATGGGGCCCTCTGAAGGAATTGAACAGTGAAATGTTACATTATAATGCTTCGTTTATATTTGAAAAAAAGTACGTTTTCTCTTAAAGATACTTTCATAATTTTGTGGCATTTATGGTAATCTAAAATTTTTTTACTAGCATTTTACTACTTGTATGGCAAGATATAAAATTAATTTCTTTCCTTTAATTATAATTTCTCTTTCTAATTATAAAAGAAAGAAACCAATATATTTTAATTGATATTTTTTTTATTTAAGTCGCCACACTTTCTTATTTTAAGGACAATTTATATCACATTAAAAATTTAAGCAATTTTACACTCATTGATTTTTTTTTACACTTGTAAATTTTGTTTCAATGTAGTTCTAAGGGTTTTTTACTCTAGTGTTAACTTATTGTTATTTTTTGATTAATTAAATTATTCCCTTTCATTTAAGCCTAGTACAGCTGAAGATCAACCATGCAGAGGGTGTCGATACACGTTAAATTTTCCGAAGTTCAAACGTCCTTCCGTAGGTGTGGTGTGAGAGAAAGGAGAGGGTGTACCAGCTCAGGTGTCATCCTCGTCACTCGACTATGGATTTAAATTACTCTCGAAATTGCCAACAGTCTTCATGCAGCTTTATAGAGCGGCGTTAAAAAACTCTTTCTCACTCTGTAGCTAATCATAATTCTTTATTGATATAAAACAAGGAAAATAATAATAATAATATAAAAAACGAGTGTGCTTTTGACCACACAACTGAAGTAAAACAACTTCTTTAGCTCCATCTATATATATATAAATGTGTGTGTGTGTTTATATATGTATAATATATAAATGTGGATTCATATACATATATATTAATTTTCTACAAATATTTAAATTTATTATAGGTTTTCATAGATAAATTAATATTTTTGAATAATTTTTTTTTATTTTTATTTTTATTCATTATTTTCATTAATTATTGTGGTTGATTGTAAGACCGAGGAAATAGGCTTATGGTATGAGAAATAAGATACATATGTTTCGGAATGAAAAGTAGAAAGATATCTATAGAAAACTGCATCGATTGTTATTTCATGTCTTGTGGTAGGCTCATTTCGGTTATTATTCACTTTATTCATTTGCAGTTCCAATTTATCTTGTAGAAAGTTAACAAAGAGTTGACCAAATTCGGACGCGAAATTAACATTGAAATATCCTGCTAAAATTAGTGGTAACGTATTAGAATTTTCTCCTGATTCTTCAGAGCCTACTCCACCGTAAATCATAAGACTTTTATATGAAAACTTTATAATATTATTAAGCGTGTTTCTGGGCGAAATGTAAACATTTACCATTATGATGTTTGTTCCATCATCCAAAACACAGTGAGCATCACATATATCTCCATTTGATGATTGACCAATATCGAAGTCCATGTTAAAAGTCCATGTTTGAAGTTACTTATTCACAAAATATGAACTTTTAAATGAATTTACAATTTTATTCATTTTAAATTCACTTCATATTTAATGTATTAAACAAAATATAAAATTGTTCAAGAACGAAATGAAAATACGAAATAATCAAGAAATCACCGTTCGCATGACGCTAGCAAACTCGCAAACAAACTACTGACTGAAATTTCTATCGTCATTAACTTATATTTCCCTCTTAACTTCCGTTCGCCTCGCCCGATCAAACTTTTCGTAACGTTCTCGTCACCCTTTCACCAGCTTACTCCCCAAGTCAAGCGTGCGTAAAGACGTTTAACTTCAATAATTATTTGTTTGGCTTGTTTAGAAAAATTAGCTAAAAAAATTACAAACAATACCAATTATTGATATTTCAAGTATTTTTATAAGTATTTAATGTCTATAGAAACTCCAGTAAACTTTTCCAGTTAAATCCAGATTTCTTTCACCTTTGAGATCTAAAATGCATCAATAATATTTGTACTTTCCGGGAGAAAAATTTACGAACATATTCATTGAATAGAGTAAATGAAGTTGGATAGTCAAAACAATTAAAATGTGTCTTATACTTAGAGAAAAGTATAATTTTTTTTAGATTTAGAATACATAAAGACCCTCACATCATTAAATAGTTTTGAAGATCTTGTTATATATTATTTTTTTTTGGAGAATATGAAATGAAATTTCAACATATTTGATCGAATAAAATACGAAAATGGTTTTGAGCGCATATTTGATTTATGTAAATTAAAGGATTGGCTTCATTACAAAGACTCTACTTTTTGGAGATTGAAAAGGTGATCAAATTGCGACCGCAGTGGAGATAGGATTTTTTTTCACTAATTAAAAATTTGAATAGATTATTTTTATATTTGGTTAAATAAATTTCTTTTCATAAACAGGTACTTTTTTATTATTCCAGGATCTTAATTAAGTATGAAAATTTACTTCAGAGAGAAAAATAAGTATTAAGGGGAAAAAAACTGCTGTCATAAAATGATTATAGATATCGGGAAAATAAATTTTGAAAAAGCTTACAGAGTTCGAATTTTATTCTCCACATAAAACACATGTATGTATTTTTAAAAATTTAAGAATAGATATATTTATTATATACACACCATGAGTTACAGAAGTAATATTTCATTTTTACCTAAGTTCAGGTTTAAAAATTTATGTCACAAAATAATCTTACTGTATATGTCCAGGTTTCAAAGGTGTTCATAATGGGTGGAATTAGGAGTTTTAGAGAGTATTTAAAAAAATCATCATTATTTCCTTTTGTAATTAATATGCATGACCTATTTTTTTTTTAATTTTATTGTAATTGAGTTGAAAGAAAGTATTGATAAGTAAACACATTTTTATAAATAAGACAAGCTAAATATTTTTACATTAATATCAAAAACATAACTTAAACTAATTTTATACTCTTTTAAAGATTTTAATAATTGCTTAAAGTTGTGTGTGGAGACACAAGTTATGTTTTTTAGCTATGTTATACAGCACACAAATTATAAAAAGTAAAGTATGTAAGAAAGATCCAAATAAAAGTAGTACAGGGATCTATTCTTAATAGAATTGATATATATATATATATATATATATATATAAAAGCATACAAAAATATAAAAAAGTATTTAGCAGATAAATTTTGCATACAATTTATTATATATCTTACTGATGAGTTTCTACCTAAACGTGAGAAACACAACTCCACAAAAATACTCGTACTATGAATAATTAATCAGATATTTTTTTTTCAATTATAAAATGTTAAGGTATCCGACTACGTTCAGAACCATGATTTTAAAAAAGCGCATAAATGGATAATTTTAATGATATTTAGTGTTACTTGGATTAGAATATATGCATAAAATTGTTTTGAGGACATTTTTATAAAAAAAGAGTATTTAAATATAATATTTTGGCAAAAAATTAACTTAGAATAGACCTCTTCAAAATGTTCTCCTTTTATAAAAAAATGCTTCTAAAATAATAATATTTTGTGCTTATAGGAAGTAAAGACTTCTCCAGAGAGTCTGAACTAGGAGTTTTGAAAAATTCACATTATTTTCAGAGTTACTTCCAATTGAAATAATTACTGACATTTCTTTTCTTAAAATTTCTTCCCTCTGTTATAGTAAAATATGGATAAATCCACTTCTAAGTAGTATATTTCAAAAAATCTAGTTCAGACTCTGTAGAAAGATCTGACCTATATACAGGCAAAATATTATTATAATAGAAGCATTTTTCACAAAAGGAGAATATTTTGAAAATGGGTCATTTTATGTTCATTTTTTGTCAAAATATTGTAAAATAATATTTTATTGTAATAATATTCTTAAAACAATTTTATATACATTTTATAATCTAAGTGACAGTAAATATTATAAATATTTTTTTATACGCTTTTGCAAAATCACGGTTCCGAACGTAGTCGCATACCTTAAAGATAATAAATAATAAATCGATCTGTAACTGTGATGGCTTAGGAATTATAACATAAATGTCGTTTTACTGTCAAAATGGCCGCTTGCTAAAATCTAAGACTAAAATAATTACAAAAATTGAATTTCAATATGTTTGCGCTTTAATTAATTGATTTTTTTTATGTTTCCTCAATTGAATTAAAAAAGAAAAAAATTAGAAAAAAAATCTCCGATCATATTCGATATTTTACTTTCAGATCAAATTGAGTGGTAAGTTTTTATTTTAAAATAAATCTAGTAGACATAGTGACTATCAATTTTATATGGGGATATTTCAAATAGAGTCATCGATTTTTGTATTTTAATTATCTTTTAAATTATTTAACTGTCTGCATAAAAGGCATTGATAAAGAAGCAAGATCAATGCTATGCAATCGATTGATGTTTTAAAATGTCTTTGAATACAAAAAATAGTTATTTGTGATATAAATATACATGTAATGGAGATAGTGCGAGAAATTCATTAATTAAATTGTTAATTAAACTTATTTTTGATTGTTGGTGTTCTATTGATGATATTGCCCAGGAAGGTCTTTGGTAGTTTGGCAATCTTACTTTTAAAAGATGTAAGCTGTTAACTTTTAAGATATGATTACTATTAAATCCCAGTTATGCGGATAAGCTAGTTAAATATTCAAACGCGAGTCCTGAAGTAAATGAAATGCAATGAAAAAAGAACGTATATAAGCTTGAGATTATGTGATGTAAATCTTCTGATTAAATCCCTTTTTAAAGATTTTGGCCTAGATTCCTCTATTTCCAATCAATTACATTCCCTTTGTTTAAATTAAATCATGGATAGAATTGAATATTGTTAAATTACAACCAAAATTCACAAAGCAGGATTGGCTCTTCTAAATAAATTGCCTATAATTTTTAAGTCGAAATTTTAATGCAGATTTTCGAAAGACAAATCAAAACTTTTAGTTGGTTTTTTAAAACCAAAATTCAATTTAATTATGTCAAATGATCCAAATGAAAGCACGACGAAGTTTGGAACTACGCTTGATGGAGTTTTTTTTAGATATTTGTATAATTTTGAATCTAAAATATTTATAACCTATTTCAGCTCCCATAAACATATTGTTTCCTTCTTAAAATGCAATTAAATCACAAATATGATTCTATATTTCGCAAAAAAATATTACTTTATGAATTCAGACATATAAATAAATAATTTTATATGACAATACTAATATCCTCTTGTTTTTTATTCACCTAGCTAATCCCTGAAATAACTTTACAAAATTTGAAGTTATCACTTCTATCGTGTGGTAACACATACTTTTTTTTGCAATATTTTGACAAAGTTGTTTTTTATATGTAAGAATTTATAAAATTTTCGAATATTCTTTACGGTTTATTTTTATACGGTCACTATCTACCCCACAAAAACAGATTTTACTAAAATAAAATTTTTGCACTAATTTAATAGATGTTGTAAGTTTCCATTTCTTCGAAAAACATGGTGTAATATTTGGAAAAAAATAAATTATTTTGAAATAGTATATCACACACTGTAAAAAACATTTCTTTTTCTCTTTGGTATTCTCATGTAATTTATTTTACAAAGCTTTTCTTCAAATGAGAATTAAGTTTGTCTGTCACCTTTACTATTAAAAATAGAAAAAAAAATATATTCTGGAATCGATTAAAAAAAGAAATGATTTGAATTTATAGTGGCAATAATAGTTTTAAAAAAGTTTAAAGATAATTGAGGACAAAAGGAAGGAAATAAAAATAAATAATAATCTATTGTAATACGTCTGAAAATTTGCCAAGTGTTCTGACTTTTAAGGAAAAGAATTCCATTACTTCTAGCACTTTCAAGTCAGATTTATGTCCGTAATGACTTTTAGATCTAAATTTATTTGCTTCTCTATTTTTCGGGAATTAGATGAAATTTTTCATCCTGATGTACATTTGTAAAGAATTTTATAAATTGTAAGACCTTATTTAAGTAACTATAAAGGAAAAAAAAAGAAAATCTCTTTCGACTTTATTAAATTTTTTATTAAAATTCATAAAACGGCTTTGTTTCTGATGAACGCAATCACTTAAAAAATAAAAGAAGATTTTTTTTTAATTTTTTTTATTTATTTTTTTACGTATAAGCACCAAATGTTCATAAATAATTAAAGCATTTATCTTTTCTCTCGTAACATAAGATTAATTTTTAGTCATTTTTATATAAATGTTCAGAATAATTAGGCTTTGAAAGATTCAATGAGAAACATTAACTTTTATAAGAGAGAACATTAAAATGAAACTTCATCTCAGTGATTGTGTGACTTGAGGCAATAATACTCGACCTGTGGCCTGCGGGATGTATGAAGCTCCTGGATCTTTCTGAAGGGTCCGGTCATGCCCCATTGCAAAAATAAATAAAATTATTTAAGAAAAATTATTAAAAATTATATAAGTGGGGGAATTCTCTTAATGAAGCAATCAAATCTATAAATTTTGCTGTCAATGTCGTACGAGTAAGGATTCCAAAATGTATTTTTTTTTCTTTTTGTCACTGTAACGGTTAGCAATAACAAATAACAGTTGAGTAGCAAAAATTTATTCACTTTTCTGAGGGAGTGAATATTAACATTGCCGCATTCAGTTACACGTGGCCTTTTGGTGACGGCCTTTGCTGTTTTGAACCATGGTTAAGTGACGAGAACGACACCTGGGCTGGCATCCCTCTCTAACTTCCACACCACACCATCGGGAGAACATTTGAGCCCCGGCAGATTTAATGTGCATCAGCCTCTCTTCACAGCGGGGTTCGCGTTTCAACTAGAGTAGCAATCATTTTATGGAAGAAACTGGGTTTAAATTTTCATTTATGTCTTCTAAAAGAAAAAAAATCCGAAGAAAATAGGTTGTTTCGAGACGACTGGAAATTCGGCTATTTTGTTGTGAAAAATAAACAGGGATCAGCAGCAATAAATTTATTGTTTTTTTTTAAAAAAATCTTTGCAATGGAAATTAAGTGTTTCGCCTGTGGTAATGTCACAAAATATAGCGGCAATACACCCAAAAGCATCCTACGTAATGTATTAGGAAACCCTTTACTGATGCAGAAAATGTTAAGGAGTGTTTCTAAAATGCTTCCGATATGTTGTTTTACAAATTAAGTAGTAGGAATCATATAGTTTTAGAAATAAGAAAAACCAATTCTTGGATTCTGTCTGTGCTAGATGCCTTAAAGATATTTCAAAGAAATTTTTGTTATGTGTGGGTTGAGCTTTAAAGGAATAAGAAGAGATTTTTAACACTGTTGATACGAATAGTTCTATTATATATACATACTGCGTATACACTGTCTGTTCAAAAAGTATTCGATCTTTGGTTAGAAGAAATAACTTAGTTATTTTACGGGATTAAGATCCTGATCCCTTTAAACGTAGGACTCAACTACCGTTAAATTCCACTTCCGAAAATTCTCCATTTCCAGAATTCCTTCAATTGGCGAAAAAATTTCTGGGAGGCTTTTTTTAGAACGGTGTTCAACTCCGCCGTCACGCTGGGCCTTATCTCATATCTGCTTTGAAAACAGGATCCTTTCAAATGCATTTTAAATTTTCAAAAACAACCAGAAGTCGCAAGAAGCAAGGATCAGCTTTGATAATGTCCAGTAGGTCCTGTGCAACTGCAAGATGGAGTTTTTCTGCTCAACAGAGATAACAGCTTGGGAACTTATTTTGTCGCCGCTCTGCGAATGATCACGCAAAATTTCATTTGGAGAACCTGCACTGATCTCAGTTTTTTCAGCAGTTGCTTGTATGGTTGAATGACGATGTTTCACATTCAGATTAACCACTTTCTCAACAACAGTTAAGGCATCCGACTAAGTTCGAAGACCAATTTTTTCAAAATTGATTTTCTGAAGAATTTTATTGTTTTAAAGAACATGAATAGACTTAAAGAGTTATAATTATCAAATAAATACCATGCATCACCTCTGTTTTTGAAAAAAAAATTATTTTTATAAAATTTTTAAGAAATTTTAATTTTAGGAAAAACAGCATAAAAAAAATATATTGGACATAATGTAATTTTAATTGCATTGATATATTCATTGATCCACCTGAAGTGTCACAAACCGCAGGTTAAAAAATATTTTCAAAAATAAATATTTAATAAGCATTCGAAATTCACGTTAATGATTTTTCGTCAAAATTACTCTATATTCTAAGCTAAAAAGTACTATAAATTGTGATTAAATGTAAGTATCTTAAAACCTGCGGTTTGCTACACTCTCAAGGGCATATAACATAAGTGTTGCAAATTTCATTGAATGTTATATAATTGTTTTGGAGATATCACAGTTTTCGTGCAAACATTATCGTGAAAATTTCATTCTTCAAAAAACACATTTAAAAAATATACTTATAAGTTACATAAAGTAAATATTAAAAAAACAACTTAAAATTCTCCGGTTCTGTGTATGTAATTCCTTCTTCTTCCTCAATTTTTATATTTCTTTTTTTTTCGAATGGCCCTAAGTTTTCTTCTGCAGATTTTTGCTGTTGGCAGTGAGTGACGTTTCGAACTGCAATGCGCTCATTATCGAAGGTTTTTTGTCCCTGTACAGTATAATAACCCGAAACAATACCCATTTCCTTTAATACGGAAATTAATCCCTGAAAGCCATTATTAAACTGCACAACAGCAATATAAGAACCTAAACGCAATGTTTGATGCTCAACGAAAACTTCTTTTGGTAATATCTGCCACAAAATTGCATTAAAACTTTTGTTTGGATTTTGAGTTTTGCCGTGTAAACATTTCTGTAAAAAGATTTCTGTCACACAAATCCATATAAACTGGCTTTATCATGTTAATAATATTTTGTGGCAGTCCCAAGGATTTATCCTGATACACAATATTAGAAGCTTTAGCCCGTTGAAATTTGCACCAACTTTCAGCATCGACAGGGCACTGTCCATGTTTTGGCTGATGTTTTGATGAGCAACAATGGAAGAAGGCAGCAATAACAGCAGACTGCATTTTGTCCA